>VYXF01006526.1:303659-337513 GCA_013397295.1 Polioptila caerulea | reverse complement strand
AAAAAAAAAAAAAAAATCGAGCTAGTGACAAAGTATAGGAATAAAAGATATTATGAGTATACGACTTTATCCAAACATTTAACTCATCTCTTTTAAATTTCTTATTAATTTTGATGCGCTTTTGACCTTTTGAAATTGCTACCAACACCACTGTCTGTATTACATTTTTTAGTTAGGTTTTTTTTTTTTAATTATATATCATTTATACTGACACATGGCACTTTTTAGAAATTTGAAAGGTAGAACTATTTTATTTGCATGATTTTTTTTTTCCTTCTGTCTCCTGAATCATTCTTCACATTTTTTGCATCTTCAAGCTCTTTACAAGAACTAGAAATATACTTTTTTTGAAAGCTGAGATTCTGACACTGTTGGTTTTCTTCAAGCACTGGACTATGTGACAAATAACCAATATTACTATATTTGTGAAAAATGGCAAGAGTCAACAACACAGAGAACAGAATCTTGTGAGTGGCTTTTCTTCTTCTACTGGGTCAGATAAATGGATGAAATAAAAAATGAGGGAACATATTATCTTAGTTCTGGATGGCATGCCCTTCCTAAAACTTATGATAGATGAAACCTTTCAGGAACATGAAATGAAAATTTCTCTAGACTTGAAAATACTTTCAGGAAGACCCTGACAAGAGTCAGAGTGCTGCTGAGCAGATGTAGTTAGCAGGGACTCCAAAGGCATTCTAGCAGCTGCACTACAGTTACATAGGTTATTTACTTTTTATGGAAGCAAAGCAAAAGAACATGCAGGATATGGTGCACTGCAGCAGTTACGCTGCATATTGTACTAAAACCCATTTAAACTATTCCGTGATTTGTTATGTTAGATTATAACTGGAGGCAAGCTTCCACTATATTTCCTATTCTACAAGAGAGGAAAAAAAAAATGGTATAAAGACAATATTTTGGGTGTACCTCGAATATCACTCAGAGGAGCACTAGAGATTCAGAGCATATAAATAGGAAGCTGTTATGAAACAGAATATAATGGCATACAGGAAAATGAAGTGACAGAATTTACATCTTTCTTAAATAGGGGAGGGAAAAAAATGAAATTTTTAACAATGTTGAAATTAAAATAGATTTTTTTTTTTCTTTCACATTTTGAAAGAGTTCCCAAGACATTTGACCTTCCATCAACATCTTACAGATGCTATTTTATGCCAAACTGGTGGCCTGTTTCTCAAGACAAGGCACAGTCTGTGTGTAGGGGAATGTGAATGGCTGTATACTTGTCTTCATAGCTTGGAAATTATTCCCAGACACAGCTTTTTTTTGTCTCAGAATCCTCTCTGATGCCTGTAGGTGAATCGAGATTCTCCTGTTTCAGAAAATCCTACCTGATATCCACTCTGAATTTTTTGTGTTTCTGTTCCAAACTATTAAGTACACATAAGAATTGAAAAATTGGCAGATAGATGTTATCTGTGTTAAAAATTCATGATTGATTCCTCAGAGGCTTTGAAAAATTGAATAAAACTACTACATTTTTTATTCCTGTATTCATTTTTAAACCTTAAGTTGATAACCCATATATTAGTGAGTGTATCCCTTCTTGATACTCTATAAGTGTAAACTATACAATACATTTTGTACAAAGTTTATCGACATAGCTCTACAATACTGCAGTATTTACAACATTCTATACAATATGCAGTTGGTTTGATTCATAGCTTGGCATAATGTGAGTTAAAAAAAATTATGTCTGAATGTGTCCCAAGTTATCTGGTAACAGATATATCCTTTTTGATTAAAATGTGCTAATGGTTCCTACTTTGTTTTCTTGGGTTCACATTGCTGTTGTCATTTAGAATGACATTTACAATATGCTTTATATGGCTTGTACCTTAATAAAATTATGTAATGATTTCATTTTAATAGATTCAATTATTAAAAATTCACTAGAATTTTAATACTTTTAAAAAAAATATTATTAGTTCAGGGCAATTTGATAGAAAGTAGAAACCAGTAGATAAAGCAAAGAAAATCTTCATTTAGAACTGCCCAATTTAATTTTCCACTGCTTGTTGTTTCCATAAATTTTATTATTAATTAATCTTTAAACTGTATAAAAATAATGTCAAGCAGCAGGCAACTATCTCTCTGTTAATTGCTAAACAATTTGGTATTTTTCTTCAATATAAATTTTATAGGTTAACTCACACTCCCTTTGAATGATCACTAAGCAAGAAACATTGATGATAAAAAATATTTCCCCGCATTTTTATGTATATGTTTTACGCCAGCCTAATTTGGCTTATAGTAGTGAATTTTAATGCACAAAAGAATATTAGTTTGATTTGAGTTTTTTTTTTTTGGTAGAGTGAAAATGCAGTTACAAAGTGAACCCATTAAAATTAAGATAGAATTTAAATATTGCATCAAAAAAGTATAAAATGGGTGACACCTTTCAGAGTAGTAAACTTGCAAATCAAGACATTATCTGCAAAATGGCTTCAGTCTCTCCATTTCATTTTAATTTGAACCTTATCTCACAGACAACACTGGATTGTTCCTTCAGGCAATAACCACAGGAAATCACAATTACATTTTTAGTACAGGAATACCAAAAAACAGTCATTGCAAAGCTCCTTAAACTATCTGCATTTGTTTTTAAACATAAAATATTGTCCTTAGAATCAGACCTATAGCGTGAACTATTATTTATTCTTCAGAGGAAATTCTTCAGTATTCTCCAGATAGTCCAAATCATGAATTTTTGATGCAATCATGTTTACTAAATAGCTTTAAACATGAATGAGAGGAAGAAGAGCATGAGTTCAAGCAATTCACTGGTCCAAACAGATCTGTCTGTGAAATACTTAAGAAAGTATAGGTATCTAACAGGAGTTGCAATATCAGTGCTTGAGCATATTGTGTTTCAAATCAAGATGCAAGTAATTATCCAAAGTCAACAAATTAATTAGGGTTGAGATAAAAAAAATCAAATATTGTTACTGAAAAATCACATAACTTGCTCTTTTTTCCCCCCCTCATTCATCACTTGTAAAACGTTTCTGAACTGTAGCTTTTCCAGACTTCACAATTGAGAGGAAACATTCTCTGCTCACACATGTCAGGGCATTACCAATTATAACCATCCCTAGTCAGTGTCCCCAGGGCTTTCCCCAGCCCTGCCCATGACCTAGAATTCCATTGCATCCCAACCCAAATCTAGCAGTCCCCATTCCAGTCATGCCATAGGGGTGCCCCATTCCTGAACTATTATCTTGGTTTCCTCAACCTGATGAGCACTGGACTCATAAAAGGAGGTGTTTCTCTTCTCACCAGCTCTGTGCTGTCCTGTTTTGTGCCCCTCTCTCTTCCCACGTCCCCAGGGAGTAGTCCAACTCACTGTTCCCTGACACTGTATATAAACACAGATTTACCTACAAATCCCAGGTGTATTCCTACTCCTCCCTGCTGCCAGCTCTCCTTTAAATCTGGGTTTGCTTTCTCTCAGTTCAGTTCTCTGAAGTGGTGCAATGAAGGTCAAGGTAATGGCGTGGCTACCAGTGAGCAGGAAGAGCATTCTTCAGAAATCTGAGAAAGAAGAACCAGAACTCCTAGTGGCAGCTAACTTACCCCTAAGCCTGGTTTATGAAAGTTTTATTCACATTGTTGTTTTGTTACTCAGAAAATTAGAGGTAGTGACCTATCTAGTGATTACTATGACTGACAGTTATGTGTGCATCTTAAAAACAAACAAAAAAGAATAACAAAAAAATTCCCTACCCTTCTGCCCCAAAACTGGAATGATGCTCTTATATATGTTATATGTTATATGTTAATAGTATATGGCTTGATTTTCCTTCCACAGGTTGATTTTACCAGCCTAGAAAGACAATTTTTAGATCACTTTAAAAGCATTTTCACTCCACAGAAACCATAGCATATCATAGCTAGCTCTGTGAGAAGCAGTTCTAAAAATATGAGTATACTGCAGATTGCACTTAAACTGATACATAAATCTCATACCTGTCTTAAAAATATACACAGTCCATCAATATGGATAAGTATACTTTATTCTCTACATTGTCCGTATTCAGAGATCTTTCTAAGTTTTAGAGTCTTGGTATTCCTGTAGAAGGCTGCAGAGCACCACCCTCTGTAAAGCCTCAGCCCCTGCTTGTTGAGTTTATTTAAAAGGAGCTTAAGGTACTACTTTTCCCTGAGGTAGGGGCATAGGATAAATTTGACATTATTCTTGGGAGACTAAAAAACAAACTTGTAAACTTTGGAAGAACAGGGTATTGACATAGAATTTTCTCATAGCCACCCTCACAGCGCTGTGCAGTACATTGGTAGCTGGAAAGGTGCTGATGACACAGTGGTTTGGGCTCTGCTCAGCAGGGCTGGCACAGCAGTAGCACTGTCTCCCAACATTTTCCCCCCTATCACAAGGCTGGGAGTGGGCAAGATCCTGGGAGAGGACACATCCAGGCTAGCTGACCCAAACTGACCAAAGGGATAGTCCATACCATATGATGTCAGCTCAGATATAAAAGCTCAGAGAATGAGAAGCAATGGAGGAGGGGCATTCACTATTTACAGTGTCTTCCAAAGTAACTGCTACATATGTGGAAGCTCTGCTTCTCGAGAAGTGGCTGAACATCACTTGAGAATGGGAAGTAAAGAAAAAGCTTTTTTTNTCCATACCATATGATGGAGGAGGGGCAGTCACTATTTACAGTGTCTTCCAAAGCAATATGTGGAAGCTCTGCTTCTCGAGAAGTGGCTGAACATCACTTGAGAATGGGAAGTAAAGAAAAAGCTTTTTTTATCTTTGCTTATACCTGCACAAACTTTAATTTTTGCTTCAGTAAACTGGCTTATCTCAACCTAAGAGCTTGATTCCATCTTGTTTTCTCTCCCATGTCCAGCAAAGAAGGGCGGTTGTAGAGCAGCTTAATGAGCAGGCACCTGGTGTCCAGCAAAGGTCAGCCCAATGCAGTCAGGAACTTGGCAAAATTTAAAGCAATAATTCAATCAAAATAAAACATTTCATAAAGCATTAACTTAGCATACTCTAACCCATACAACTATAAATTGTCCAGATTTCAAGAAGAAGCAGTTAGGAGTAGAAAAGGAGAAAATAAGAGAGAAAGCAAAATAGAGCTTCTTCTACTTGGATTCAGTGTGGTCTCGCCTGCCTTGAGATCCAAGGACAATAGGGACATTACAAGGTGAGACTCTATGCAATGGTTTTTATCTGCTCTGACTTCCAGTGACCACACCTTCCGAGGTGGGACTCCTGGTTTTATCAGCACTCTATGGCTAGATTGGGGCTCAAGGGGTAGGTGTGGGATATTGCTTCAGGTGTGCTGGTGACCAACAGCCATGCTGGGCTGGGCTGGGCTGGGCTGGGCTAGGCTAGGCTAGAGGCTCCAGGGGCTGGGTGGTGGAGCAGTGCGTCTCTCACTTTTCACAGAACTTGCCTAGCCCCCCCACCCACCTACCCCCCCCTGCACCTGAATTGTTTTTTCCTGCAATCTTATCTCCAGTCTCCCTCCCTTTCATAGTCCATCTTCTGCTCTGGATCATGAGATGCTTAGTCAGTGTAGTTCCAGGTCCATTTCAATTCTTCTCTGGTGGTTTCATTGACATCAGATAGTGTATAAGCAAACAAACACATTTCAGAACAATGGTTCAGGGTACCGGAGCTTGCATACTTTAAAAAAGGAGCAGGGGCTGAGCATCATGGCACCTCCTGTTTACTTAACATAACTTTCTAATTGTTGCCAGATGTGTGGAAAAATCTCTCAAGACCCTATTTTCTGTGAAGACCTTTTTCTTTCTCTAAACTTTATTGTTACTCTTCTGGTTGATTTGAAAAAAAGGTAAATAATGTGACAAAACCAGGCATTTCCAAGGATTTTTTTTCTGCTTGTATTCACATTTCCTCAGATCGCTGTGGCTTTGCTGTGAAATGACAAGGTGCATTCTAAAGCTGAAAACCAGAAGAAAGATAAAACAGGACATATAGATGGGCATTGGAACTAGCTGTGATAGTGCATACTGTTATATTTGAGCTTTACATTTGACTCCTGCTTCTTTTTCTCTGAGCTACAATGTTCAGCTGAAATGTTCTTTGGCACTAACACAGTCTTTTTTGTTCATTGTTTGTGAAGCCTAGCACAGTGGGGTGTTGGCTTGTGACACTGCCTCTTAGGCAGCCTACAACACAATAGAAATGATAAAGGTAATTTAGCATTGCTTCTAACACAATATGTAGACAGAAACGGCACATTCTTTGGGTTTAATTATGAATATTAAGAGGCAAGAATCTTTGCTTTTTAAAAAATAAAATATGTTGCTCTCAATATTTTTAGTATGAAATCCTGAGGAGGAATTCAAATTTTAAGGACAAACAAGAACTACCACCTACCCCTCCCCTCTCTCTCTACATTTGTTCAGTGCTGCCAAAGAAGTATTTTTCATTTCCTTTAAAAATCTGTGGTGTTAACACAAGCAAAGGAGAACAGCAGGTAGAGTGAGAGCTGCCTTTGCCACTGGTCATGAGCCCAAATGCCTAAGCCATCAACACTGTGAGTTTTAGGATGCTCCAAATTAGAGAATATGGTTGGTCATGTCTTCCTACATTTAAGAAAGAGCCTAGTAGAATCCTACCTGGAGACATACAAAGCTTTTATGGTTTGGTTTTTGGTTTTTTTTTTTTCTTAGTAGTATAGTATTTTTCCAATGCTTTTATAGATAAGCATTTGTGCCACACATGTGCAGAATTGTATAATAGTTCTATGTTATGCTTAATAGTAGACACCTTTGTACTGTGCAAGTACGATGCCAAGGCTGTTGCTCTCAAATAGCCATGGTAGGGTGGTGGTGGTGATGCAGGCAGCAGAATCACATCAGCTAAGGAGAGCACCAGCACCCAATTCTAATCATGCTTAATGCCTCTGGTTTGCTGTGGGGGTTGCACACTGTAATTAATTGTAGAGCATTTTACTGTAGGGATGTCGTATGGGAGCCAAGGACTAACATCACTACAGAAGCATTTGGCTCAATTTTTCTATTGACTGTTTGGAAGTATTGCTTCTAACAACTAGTTCATCAGAGGAAAAAGCTTTTCTGATTAAGCAATTGCAACACCAGATTTAAACAGTTTTTAGAGCTAATGTATTTTCATTTCACAGAAATGAAAACAAAAAGGGTCAAATCGATCTGTGCTTCTTCACCTCTTAAATAAGAAATGGCAGAGGCTGTAGATTGTAATTTTCCCCTAACAAAGTACAAAGTGTGCCATAAGGATGAAGGTGTCTCAGAAAAATCATTCTTTGACCCCAGTGTTGCAGGTGGTATTTATTTGCTTTGTCCAATCCAAGTTATTTCTTTTCTATCACTCAGTCCTCTGACCTAGCATAAGCTACTTCATGACGCTGGCTCATGTATCTTTTATACTACCTTTCTCAGTTCACTTTTTCCCTTTTAGCTAGAATTGCACACAATTTAAAGTTCTTCAAATGATATATTAATATCATCAAAATTTTACAGTGTCTGGACTCAGTAATATCTAGAAGACTAGATACTAAGGACCTTTCCCCCTTTATTTAGAAGAGAATTTTGTGATATGTACCCCTTCATATAGTGTCCCTGGATGTGAGGTGAAGAAAGAAGAAAAACAAGTCCATGTACTCACTGTCCCACTGCAGTAGGCTGCTCCTCTTACAATTTAAATGGGTATTTCAAGTTCTCAGTATCTTTCAGAAGACAGTGGCACTTTTCAAGTTTTCGGCACTACACTTGTTTTAAACTGAAATAGTCTGTCCTCAAATGTTTGCACTCATTGTTCATGGTTCAAACAGCACATCTTTACTTTTGGATGTCTTACACAATTTCAACATATTCATTCAGTATGAGTATACATTTAGGAAAGTGGCTCTCATACATTTTAAGGTACTGTAAAACAACACTAATCAAGTAGCAACCAATAGAATGATCTCTTCTACTCCTTCCTTTCTCTATTTCCTACTCTGAGGAAAAAACAATGGGTAGAGTATGATGGAGCATGGGGAGTAATGACCTGCATCTCTCAGAGGGAGGGATTTCTTTAAGCTTGTATGGAATTATGAATTCCTTTTGAAAGATCAGTTTTGTAAAGTGAGCTAGAAAAGTAAGAAAAAACAGTTGTGTACCACCATGAACTTGTGATATTCAACAGAACTGTTTTTCTCCTGTGTTTATCTCTAACATCTAAGATTTTATTTTCATTTTATAGTATATTTAAATAGCAATAATTCATAAAGTAAAACAGTGTGAACATTTTTTATGCCACAGTAAATAAATAACATTGGTTTATATCCGTTTGACTAAAACTGGGAAAGTATCTGCAATTATGTATTTCATACACTAAAATACTGCTGCAATTTAAAGTTGGAAAAGGACATTTAGAAAAGCTAGAAGTCTTTCCCATGTGATCAAATTAATATACAGAAATGTATTTTTTTAAATATTATACACAAGCAAACTCTTAGACCTATGCCATTTTAGTATTCTCAAGGCATTTAAAAATCAGGAAACATTATTGTTTCAGCCCACAGCGATAAAAATTACATAAGGCACAGACTTCATTGGAAAAGTGGGTGAAGGAAAGGTTTTGATGAAGTATTATATCAGGTTTTACTGAGAAACAGAATGAATTCTGTGGTGAAAGACAAGACTCTCTTTCATCCCTTATCAAACACACCTGCAGTCAGTAAAGGAAGACTGCCATTATTTTCCATTCATGTGATCTCTTCATCATCTTAAGTAGATAACACTGAGATAATACTGTGACAAAATCTTTTGCTATCTTCAATTAACTGATGCCATTGGATTAGTTTATTTCAGCATCCTGTCCCCCTCTGTTCAAAACTTTATTTCTGAAATTTCACTAACATCTATAGCTTCTTGGGTTTCAATAGACTACCTTTCTTGGAGAATGGTAGCCTTGTTTCTCGTTTAAAAAATATAACTGAAATTATTCCCTGAATTAAGCCATTTACTTTGAGTACACCTGATCTGTTTCTTGTATTGAAATACATATTTTCTGGTGTGATATAAAAAATATCATACCTCATCACTAGATTCTACAGCATTTGGTCTGTTCTGCTGTAACTTTGATGTATAGGGAGTTAGCTATTTTCTTTGGCAGTGGGGCTGTTTTTCCCTGTAATGAATGATTGCCTTTTGTTTCTTTGCTTCTACTCCCCCCACAAAAGCCATGGAGATTTATACAGAGGAACTTTTAGATGACATGAGATGTGACTTCAGGTCAAATCTAGGGATTATTTACACCAAAGCAGTAAAATGCATTGCATTTTATAGTGGTTTAAGACTGGATCACAATATTGAAGCTATTATGAAAGGAAACCACCTGTCATGGTTGCACTACTAGAGATCCAGCCTTCTGTTGTATTAGTTGTACAGACAAATCCTCCTGCAATGGGCTGAATATTTCCTTTTAACATTTGTGTGATGTTCAGTAGACCATTTACAGGTTCATTTTATTTGAGCAAATGTACAATCATTTATCTTATCCTGTGCGAGTCCTGCATGTCCTATGACAGTTTTCATTTAGATGGTTATTATTCGCTTCTTTTTTGACTTCTCATTCTTTGCAGTCTTGTCTGGTGATGGAATTTCTCCCTTTAGTAATTCTTTTCCATTTTGTAGTGATTCCATTCCTCTGCATGATTGAATTTATCCTTTTTATATACAAACTAATCTTGGCAGGTTAACTCTTTCATTACTTACATCTGCAGACACCCAAAGCCTGCACATTTTTGTTTCTGGTCAGTTTCCAAAAAAAAAAATAAATTATTGGGTAAGTGCAAAGGGCAATACTGCCATTTTTATTCTGGGCAAATACAGCTCAAAGTCGCAGAACATTAAAACAGATGAGCCTCTTTGTCAGTTTTGGAAATATAATGACTATTTGTTTGACAGTGGCTTTTCTTTTGAGATGCAGCACTAGCTCCTTTATATGTCTGTGGTGCATGTAAGTTATTGAGTTTCACAAAAATTTTACAGTTCTTGGTTTTACTTGTAGCTAGTCAGTAAAGTAAAGTAATTAAAATGTATACCTCTGTAGTAAGAGGCATTGTAGTCTTTTATACTTGATTCAAACTTTAAGCCTTAATTTGTGTTATGTTGGTTTGTTTGGGTTTTTTTTTTGTTCTCTTGAAGTTCCTAGCTAAGATTTTAATGTTGCTTAAGACAAGTTTACTCTTTTTCATTGACTCTATTAAAAGCACAGCAAGCCTTAATTTTCTCTGTGAATCAGCTTAATGTTATACCAGTACTACTTTCAAAATGCTGCTGGTATTATTTTTCTTATGTGAATTCATCCATGTGGCAAGTGGTCAGAACAGGATCTCCATAAGTTTTGGATCACTTGTTTGACCATCAAGGTAAACTGAGAGCAGGTTGGTAAGCAGAGGGAAGTGAGTCAGCTTTGGCTCTGTAAAGAGACTGGGTAAATCCATAAAGGGGTGCCATGGGTGTACAAAAGAAGGGGATAGGATTCACCTCATGTTTTCCTCTTTTTTTCTATTTCACAAAATTAATTTTTCCTCACCCCACTTGCATTTATCCCTGCAAAATAACCCTGCAAAATTCAACACTAGTTGAATTCTGTTATGAATTGCTCTAATTTTTCTTATTGATTAAAACTTTTGGTCTTTTTACCTAAGCTTTTTGTTCTCTTACTTAGCTTTTATGCAGTTTGCTACTTCTCTCTTGGGTAAGGATACTTGGCCTTGTTCCTAAGTGTCAGAGGAGGATCAGGACCTAAATCTCCCCTTTGTTTTACTGTATTTCCCTTTTCTGCTTCCTCATAGTTTTGGGATGAAACAAAGCAAGAAGCTCTTTAATGAAAAATCTCTTCTATTCTTCTAAGTACTTGTGTTTCATTCCTTATTTCTCTCATCTGGCATATGGATTTCTTATCTGTTGCACATTTAGCACTTCCCAATATGTTCCCAGCTGTCCAGATGTTATCAATTAGATCTGGAAAATATGATGTAAAACCATCTCTCTGAATATTAGCTGGAATTTAAATATGAATGAGGATCCCTACTTGACCTTGCTGAGGCAAAGAGTGTTAGTAATTCTGCTGAGGCATCTTACAGCTGATTTTAAGGACTCTTCTGCTAACTGAACTTGTGCTAATTGTTTGAAGGAAAACTTTCTAATTGCATGCATTTTTTTTTAATGCAAAAAATATAATTATTTCAGTGAAGAAAAAAGTATCATAATATTTTTTTTGAAAAAGACATGTAAAAGTGAATTTGGGAAAACTAACATAAAAGTTTATGGAAGGTAAAATTTGTTCAGCTTTGCCCTAATTATTGCAAGCATATTTTTAAAGGGAAAGTCTGAGAACAAAGACATAACTTTCAGGTTTGGAGTTTTTTATTTTTTGTTTTGTTTAGGAGTTTTTTAGACAAGAAATTTAATTGTGAGGAGTGCTGAAAACTATGGAATAATTCAGGTTAGGCTTCTTTTCATGATGTCTAATGTTTTGCTAAAACATATCAGTACAATATACAAACTACTTTTTGATAAATTATCTAATATATGTAAATTAAATGGAAATAGATATGTACATTAATGTACATATCATTGAATCACTGAGAGAAATCTTATTTCCTAATGCAGAAACTGATTTGGTGATCTCATTATTTCCTAATGCAGACTAGATGTGGAAGATGCTTTGGTGAAGCATGAAGGGGGCTTTCCTAGTCCTTTTTTAAAAATGCAAAAGCCCCTAGGGTATGATTTTGCAAACCTTTTGGATACACCAGATATACATGCATTAGAGATTTTTTTTTCCTGCCTCAAAATAATTCAATTATAGACTAATTCTGCTGCTTTTTATTATCTTTATTTTATGTGAAATCTGAGAGTACTCAAATGCTTGTGACTAATAAGTACGTAGAATTGTCATTAATAGTTCTGTTACTTATTTAGTACTGGGACACATTTCTTATCACAACTTCTGGGTGTCACTTTGGGTATTTCAGGTGGTGATGTTAGAGCAAGCAACTTTTTTTGGCACATAGTTGTTATCAGGGCTTTCAACCTAAGCTAATATATTAGCAATGCAACACAAGCACTGTTATTTGAAAAATTTAATTACTTTGATTAATGTGAAAATATATTATTTTTAAGCTCATAAATATGTTAATCTAGAAATCATCAATAGAAAATGTTTTAAATACAGAGAAGACACAAAATTGGTATTTTTGTCATTCCATTCCATGATACATTATAATTTTAAGCCTATTACAAGTCAGCTCAATGCTTCAGCATATTGTTAGTGTCCTGTTTAAAAGCTACTGTTATCTATGTTTCAAGACAGCACATTTTTAATACCCTTCTTACACTATCAGTGTTAGAATCTTGCCCTCCTCTTAATATTCTCCAGTTGTCCTTTTTGCCTATATGTGCATTAAGTCCTAATCATATAGTATTAAAGACTGCTGTGGCTATATATAGACTTTCAGATTTATAATATCAATGGTGGCTATCTGTATACATGAGGATTGAGATTTCTCTTTTTTATCTGTGTATTTATTTTTGTAAAATAATTAGTGTGTATATATCTATGTAACTGTTCATATATTTGTGCTTCATGATGATTCTTTCCTCTCTTGTCAGGTTCACAAGTCATAAATCAGAATTTCAACTACGTTATGAATGTCACTTCAGATAGGACATTGACTAAGATTTCTTAAGGGTAAATAGTTGTACACTAAGTATAGTGTGTTATACAATATAATTTTTCTTCTTATGCCCTCAGACTTTTTGTCTTTAGATCAGATTGTCATTTTTTTCAGCACAGTCAAATTAAAAATAATGTATATAGAATCATACAATCATTTAAGCTGTATCAGACTTGTGTAAGCTTTATAATCCAGACCCCTACACAGAGGAGTTTTTTATTAGGTTTGTTGCTCAGCAGTTTGCCCAAGATAGAGATTTCAGAACTTCTTGGGAGTTTAACCAGCTTTCTGAATTAAAAAACCAACAAACAAACAAACAAACAAACAAACAAACCCAAAAAAAAAAAAAAAAGAAAAAGAACCCCGAAAAACCAAAAAACCCCACCCAAGCAAAAATTACTGATCTATATCTAATTACTGATTACAATACCTAATCAGTATTTTTCAGAAATTTATTATCCCAGGAAAAGGGGATTGTGCACCTTTGACGGGAGTATAGCCCCATTTTCTCTTTATTCTCTGATCAGGTAGCTGTGTATATGCAAATACATACCTGGTCTCCTGAGCTTCCTCTTCTTCAAGCTAAACAGACCCAGTTCTCTCAGCCTGTCCTTTTATACTCTGTGCTCCAGAATTTAAGTCTCTATGTGGCCTCTGATGGACTTGATCTAGTATCCTTCTCACACTTAGGAGCCCAAAACTGGACCTGGGATTCCAAATGGAGTCTTAGAATTGCTGAATAGAGGGGGGAAATCACTTTCCTTATTCTATTGAATACACACTTAATAATACAATCTGGGATGTATTTGACCTCCCTCACAGCAAGAAAACATATCTGGGACATTTTCCAGTTAATTTTCATCTGAATCCCAAATTTCTTTCTGCAGAACTGCCTTCTAGGCAACTCTCACCCAGTCTCTACTGCTTACATGGGGTTATTTCAACCTGGATGAAGAATGTTGCACATGTATTTATTTACCTTAATGAGATTCCTGTCAGATTATGGCTCCAGTATGAACAGGTCCCTGTGAAGAACAGCTCTCCAGAAAATTGCTTGCTCTTCTCAATCTGGCATTGTACACAAACTTGCTGAGAATGAACTTCATTCCATGCACCAATCACTGAATCCCAGAGCAGGTGATTGTGGGATACAAGACAAGCATGTTTCCCAGTATGGGTTTTCTTTGTTCAAAAAGTAGTACAGATATTTCACTGGCCTTTTAGGAATAATACAAATTCAGCAAAGAAATGTCTCTGATTAAAAACACTAAGATGCTATTGGATATAAATGGATGTAAATATGACATTTCATTGTTTTTGTTGAACAAGAATATTTTAAGAATATAATATATTGCAATATGAAAATATTTTAGGTTGTTCCTCTACAGCATGAAAATCCCTCAGGATTTGTACTCACTGAAACAGTCCTCGTGATATAAATTTTATTACTTTAATTCATTAGTTGATCAAGTATGATTTAGTGTATCAAATAAGATTAAATGAAAATATTGTAGAGTTTGGAATATTCTTGTGGGAGTTCATTGTTCTGTTGTAGTTGGTTGACTGTTGTTGATTTTTGTTTTATTCCATTGAACCCAAACATTTAGACTGTCTCTTTACCCCTTTTGGCTCTCAAAGCCAAAGGACACAAGTGAGCCTTAGTGACCTCAACAAGGAACCTCCAGGGGTGTCCATCCACACCCTGGCCCGTGCACCCAGGATGCCCAGCTGAGTTCAGTCCTGGACAGCCAGCTCTTGGTGAGCTGTGCCCTAGGTGTGCCTGTCCCCAGCCCTGGCTCTCCTTGCTGTGTGGCTTCCTGCCCAGCGTGCAGCCACCTTGTCTCCTGAGGTATGCTGGGACTTGGTTCCAAGCTTGTCTTTGGTCCTGCCTCTTGCTGCTCCTGACTGGACCCCATGAATTGGACTTCAGATCTGCTTTTTTCATTTTCCCTACTGTGGAGTTGTTCCTGGATCCAGTTTCCAGCAGCTGGCTTTGGTCAGAACCTGTAGGGCATGGCCTGTGTTGGGGTTGCCAGCTCATGGCTAACCTTCCCTTAGGGAACAACTTCACTTCTCTTGTCTATGCCAGAAGGGTAGAAGTCCATGCCAAATTAATCCTGAAGAGATGTTCTTATAATGTTTTTGGCCAAATTTTAATTTTATTTGATCTTTTCCACTTTTATTATCCAAACAATTTTCCATTTAGCATAATTGATATTTCTCCTTTATCTGTAAGGGCTTACTGGCAGATCACAAGCAGAACGCAACTAACACTGTACAATATATAATAATAAGACTGATTTCTCTGAAGAAAACTGTCTTGCTACATAAAGTCTATTTTTCCATAAGTCCTCATGACCAGTACTCTAAAGACAGCAAAAATGAAAGAGCAATTATCATTATAAATAAAAAAAAAATGTTTTTCCATATCTCCACATAGAAGACAGTAAGCTGCCTTGTTGTCAGCTGAGCTAAAACGGAATGAGTGTACCGTAGGTATAAAGGGCCATGTCTGATTTTATTGCATTTTATTTCCACTTAACTTACATTTTGCACTGGTGAGGAAAGACATAAACAGAAAACCAAGACTGAACTAAGGCATGTATATCAAAACAAATTTAGTCGAAGTTTAAAGAAACTTCATTTATGGTTATTGGAATATTTTAAAAAAACTTCAAATCCCTATTCCTCAATCTTTAATGCACTTTACTTGAAAAATAGATTGCTTTGTATTATGAAGACTGTATGAAAGTAATATTGCAATTTCTCTTCCTTCTTATCTAAAATAAGAGAATTCTAAGTTTCTTTTTCCATGTGCATTATAAAGAACACAGCATAACAAGAAGTGAATCTCTTTCCCCATCTTATTGAATCTGTTCCTATTTTACTTTGCACTGAGGGTTGTGACAGGGTTAGTGAACAGACCTATTTTTGAGAAGTATACTCTAACTAGGTCAACAGGAAAGAGTGATTTGTTCTCTGAAGCAGCCCCTCCTTCCTGGTTTACCTTGTATTAAACTCAAAGGACTTGTTATCTTCTCACAAACTAACAGACAGCAACAATGGAATTTGTAAAGAGTATTTCGAGTCCTTTCCATTATAAATGTTTACTGATCTTTCTAAATGTTGCATAATGAAATATTATAGCAGTATTTATGGTAACTTTCTTATTTTTGTGTATTTGTATTAAAAATATTGCATATTTTTGATTTATCCTTTTAAATATTTTCAATAATGGAATCCAAGTGTTAGGAATTATTTTATCAACTTTCTATTAGACTTCTTGGCAGTCTTTGTTATCTCTAACACCTCATTACCTGATAGCTGTTTTAGTGGTTATTCTCTTGTTATCTAGTACTGCTGTTCTACTGTTTATTAGGGAGGTATCTGAGTTTTGTGTTACTGTAAGGTTGATTTATGTAAAACATTAAAATATTCATCCTTAAGGTCATAAGGAACATTTGAAAATAATAGATAAATAGAAATATAAGTGTTTGGGAGTAGGGGTCTGGTTGTTGTTTTTGGCGGTTTTGTTTTTGATTGGCTTGTTGGGGAATTCTGTAATTTTTTAAAGGAGGTATTTTTTCTCTTGTTTTTGGTTTTGTTTTTTTAATTTGGGAATTTTTTTATCTTTTTCCTCTGTTTCAAAAGGCTGTCCAGAAGAACTGCTCTAATTTTAGGACTTATTTTTTTTTTTAATTTTTATCAATATGATTGCAAAATTAGTTTTAAAACATGGATCTCCTCTCCAGCCACGAGGCTATGAAAGTGGAGACCTGGATAATATGTCTCTCAGCTGATCAAAGTCACTTAGAACTCTTGTTTTTCCAAATATGCCTATTTCAGAATGAAGGAGATAGAAGGATACTGCCATATTCCTGATCATCTGTAGCTGATGACCAAAATGTTTGGGATGATGAATACTTTTTTTCTACAGAAAAAAGTATTACCTCTCAGAAACTGAGTGTGAAGTAAGATATGTTTCTTGGGCTTCACCAGTTAGAGGATCTGAAGTGTTATTTCAAGGCAGGAAAAATGCCATGCCTTATAAAGCGGAAACAAATTATGCGCTCTCTGTTACTGTAGTTTTTCCTGTACTTGCCAAGCCAGAAAAACTATGCAAGTTTCTGGGCAACTCTATTGAGTTGTCAGTTATAAAAGTTAATTTTGCAAATACCTCATCACATTGCTGCTAAATACTTGCTTTTAAAAACAAAGTATAATTTCACCCTCTATGTGAGCTTGCCCATCATTCCACATTGCGTATTACTTCATGTTAACATTGGTCAGGATATCACTGCAGGTGGTAATTGATATCAGGTCAGAGAGAAATTCTGGAAAGGAATTGATATTCATAAAAAACAACCAAACAAAAATCCACATTATGCTTACGTGATAAATGAGTTCCATGGATTACTTAAAGGTAGACTGTCCTTGTTCTTTGAAAATTGGTGAAACTTGCCTCTTGCCATGCAATTGTCAGTCCTTTCTGATTGTGTTTGCTTGTTGTGCTCCTGTGCAATGTTCAGAAAAACTAAGGTTATTGGGTGTATGGCACCCTGAGAGCTGGCACTGGCACTAACACAAACACAAGGGTTTTTCTGAAAGCACACTAAGCTTGAATGAGTACACTACCTGTTGTATATATTTTATTCAAAAGGGAAAAGAAATAATGCAATTTTGTGTTGGTTCCTGACTTCTGCTTTCACCCTGTTTCATCCATCCCAACTCCATGTGCCTTGGCATCTAATGTTTTCAGACTCTGCAACCATTACAAGAACAGTACAGAAGTCCTTTTTTTCTCTGTTTTGCAACCTCGTCAGCCCAGGCTTTGCAGACTTTTTATATCCCAGCTTTTCAAGCTGTGACAATCTGAGTTCTTTAGCCTTTTATTTATTGCAGACATACAGGTCTTGGCAGCTAAATTTCCTGCACATTTACAGATCACAGCCACAGAAATAAGTTTCAACTCACACAGTATGCAAACATAAAAGTGAAAAGAGTTATTGAAAGCGGAGTACAGAGGGATAAAAAAAGAAAACAAACCACAAGAAGAGGAGGGGTACCAGAGTAGCTGGCAGAGTTTCTATGCTGGATTAGGTCCCAACAGAGGTTGATAAACTGTTCTTACATCTTCCTGCAAGTTGTCCTCCCTGTCTAGCCAGGAGAGCAGGATGGCAGGATGGCGTGTTTCCCAGACCTTACACAGAAATATCAAATAGGAAGCTACTAGTGTGAAGCAGTCAAAGAAAAATAATTGAAGAGAGTCTCTCCTGGGTCCTGCATCTCAGTTCAGTAAATGCTAGTTGGAGAACAACTATCCTGAACTTTCTGCGAGGTAAAGAGTAAAGTATGAGCTGCAGCAGGGTTCAGGGAGATACTAGGAGATGAAGAAGTCAGTAAAAGAATAGGGCTCTGCTGGTGATGCATTTGATTCCTCCCAAGTATCTGCACCCCAGCTGAGACAGATTAAATCAGGAATATAGCGATTTAGTCCCTAAATGAATCCTGATAATTTTAAATGTGCACCAAGAGAGCAAAAATAAGGACTATTTAGTCCACTTTAATGCATATATACACATAGAGTTCTCTATTAAGAAATATATTTTTTATTTTGTATCTCTACAGATTTCTAAGTTAATCAAAATTCTGTGCAGACTAGAAAATGTAGATGTATTCATAAAATATTTTGTTACAGACAAAATGAGGTATCTCAGAACATTACCAGCCTGATAACGCTTTTTATCTGAATGAGTTTGATTATTTTTACTATTTTATATTTATTAGAAATACTGCATGAAATTGCAGAAAGTCATTCAACAACATGAAAAAAAATATTTTTCCTATGTGGGAATTGGCTGGCAAGCCCTCTAAGTCACCGATTAATAAATCTTATATTTCAGATTTCATTTTTCTTTGTTTAGGACTGACTTTGATGGATATCACATACTTTCAAAATCCTTTACATAGACCAAGGGATTGTTCATCAGGACACCTTTTAGAAAATTCTAAAGCAGTTCTCCAAAGATCTCAAGTAACAGATATGATTTGGCTATCAATTTACTTGAAGAAAAAAATTGTAAGGTACATCTGGAATATAAAATCTAATTTAATTATCCTAATTATTTAAAGTTGTCTGACTTTCAAATTTTAATTACTTTGTTTTGAGAGTTTGGTGGGTTTTTTTTGTAGTTTGGTTTTTTTTTGTTGTTTTTGATATGTTTGTAGTTTGATGTGGGAGTTCTGTTTGTTGGGGCTTTCTGTTGTTTGCTTTTTTTTACATTTTAGATGTCTGGAATTGAGCAAAGTAGAAAATATTGTATTTATTTTAAAAAAGTAAATTCATTTTCCTTCATATAATTAGAAAGTTTCTTTAAAAGGAAGGGTATTTTTTTGCTAGTAACTAAATATATTTTCTACTCTTTTTTTGTTTGTTTGCTCTTTGTATGGAAGACATTTAGACAACTTGAAACAAATTTCATTGCTTCAGAACTAGATTCTTAAATTTAGTACGTAGCTACCTAAAACAGGTTTACTTTGAATGTGAACTGTCACTGAGATCTTAAGAATAAAACCCCCAAAACACTTCCAGCTGCCATTGAGCCTTGGAACATGCAGGCTACCTAGATAATGTCCAGCTTCAGTTTTAGGTTCTCCAGTAAGTACTCTTGTGGCTGTGCACATATCCAGACTTTGAGTCCAATTAGTTCAAAATCAATCCAGACATAAACTCCCTCTGGATGCAGAAATTAGACATTCTTTCACCAAAACCTCTTGGAAGCGTAGAGCTCTGACACAGACTATTCCTGAGCCCATAGCTATTTGGTTTGGTGTGTAAATTCTCTGCTCAACTGGAAAAGCCCATATGTGGTGATTTAATTGTTAGAATTCTATATTAATATTTTGACAATGAGCTCTTCTCACTAAGTTTAAATGTATACACTCAGAAGAACACTGCACATAATAAGAGTATGACAATTACATTCTCAAAATTTCAGTGAAATATTCCAAGTTTACAAGGAGAGAATTTTGCATCCTGTGCTATCCTCAAGGCTTTTTTACTAGCAAACTCTGCTTAGCAGCCAAGTTTCCTTGGTCTCATCCTGATCTAACATGCTGATTATATAACTGGTAGCTGGTCCAGGTTCTTGATGCCTTTCTGGGAACAGAAATATATAAAACTTTCTGATATTAGTTACCCATGTGTTTTCCATACCTTGGACATTAAAATAAGTGGAGCATTAAGTATGATACAGTTAAAGACTAATAACAAAGAAAATATTTCATAACAAAATAGAAATCAACTAGGACTTCTTTACAACTATATTTTCTGTCTATCTAGAAAAATACTTTTTTTAAGCAGTTCCTCATAAGATCCTCAAAGCATATCTTTTAAAAACTTATTTCAGAAATCATTTTGAATCATTTAACATCTTAAATTAAATACAAACTCAGCAGGTTGTATTTGGGTCACCGAGAGATAAATAATAAAACTCCTACTGCTGATAAAATCAATGAAAATGCAAATAACTTCCCTTGTTTGTTTCTGTTGTAAGTTCTTAATACAAGCAACACAACCATTCACATATGAAAATGAACAGAAACGAGGGGTCTAGCATTTGGTTTTGAAAAAGAAATTTCATATGGTCTAAATTACATCTGAGTTCCTTTGAAAAACATTTTGCAGTTCATGACTAAACAATTTTTCTAGAGACAACTACTAAGAAATATTAAGGATAAATATTAAAGTGTTATATAATCCCCTTGCCCATAGTGCTCGGTGTGTTGACAGATAAAAGATTTTCTCCCGACACAAATTTGTAAATTCACATGCTTTTCCACCCCCCCCCACCAACAATTTTATATAATTCCTTTGTCTTGTGGATCATGTTGAAGGGTAAAACTGTAAGTTCCTTAACTCTGTATATCATCTATAACCTCAATTGAATAGGCTGTTTGACATCAATAGACAATGAACAGGTCTATAACAATAGGTACTTTACAGCAAAAGAGATCAAAATTTATGTGAAAAAGGAAAAATTGAACAATTTTGTTCAATCTGTAATAGCAAATCTGTAACTCTAATTCAAATATCCCTTTATGGCACCTTTTTTTTTAGAAAACCATGTCACAGTCATGTTAGTTTTTATTCACATGTTCCACAAAAGCCAAGTTTTGAGCTGACACAGCTCTTTTAAAGGACGTACTCTGAATTAAAGTACAAGATTTTAGAGCTTAATAAACTCTGATCAATTCTCAGGTTTCTGTGTTGCTGAAATGGCTCCCGAGGTATTTAAAAATCTTTTTTTTTTTTTTCCCAGCCCTGCCACCAAAGAGACTGGAGATTCCTCAGCTCTGGTTTTCAAGATTGTTTATTTTTCCTTATCTATTACATTCTGTCTCTGACCTGCTGAGGTCTGTCTGGCAGGTCAGTTTGCGGCACACTGCAATTATCTGTGGGGTGGTGTTAGTTTTTTATACTAAAAACTACGTGTACTTATTTACAATAATTTTCCAATATCTATCAACCATGTTATACAGTCAGTCTGTACTCTAAACCAATCAAACAGTGCCACCATCACAGCAGAAGATGGAGAAGAAGAAAAAGAAGGACAGGACATGCCCAGATTCCTCCATCTTGCCTCTTGAACCCCCTTTCTAAATCCCCAAAATTCTACTTTTTTACCCTGTGTCAAATTAACTATTATTCTATTCAAATTCCTGTGGCTTGTAAATCTTCATACAAAGTTGGTAATTTTTTCCATGGGTTAAAATCAAAGGCACAGGTGTCTTTGACTCTGTGCCAAGGTCTCTGAGCCCCTTGCCAGGGTCTCGAGTCCTCCAGGGCAGTCAGAGTCCTGGGTTTCGACAATCAATATCTTGTTCCAAGCTCTCAAGGGTCCCTAATTTTTCCTGCCTTACCACAACAAGAATGATAAATGTCAGTTGTAGACAGCACTGAAGAGTCAACACTCTACTTGTTTTACCTTCTTACTCACAGATATTCTTAGTTATCTAGGATTCAGATGTTTCAAACTGGTGTTCTTTTTCACTGTTCCTTCCCCTTTAGTTATTCAAAGAAAGATTGTCGAATAACTGATAGAATGGTGTTTATTCTAGACAGAAGAAAAAGTGTGGAATATGGTAAAATATGCAAAATTCTTTCTAATTTAGTCTGAAAACATAGAATAGTGTTGGATTAAAAGGAGAATTATCTTGAATTGTTTTAAATAAAGAGGAAGTAGATACATTACTCATTAATTTTTTCCCAAACTACAATATGGCTCAAAAGAATCTAAATATTTTTCTAGAAGAAGAGTAGCAAAATCTGTAAATGTTCTAGCTCTAACATCACCAATCAGATTTATGTAAAAGTAAATTTAAATTAAATTTAGTTTCATTAATAAATATCTTTGCATATATTTCTTTATTGAAGTTTATTTCTTTCTCTTTTCCAGACTAAACCAAAATATCAAGGCGTTATTTTATGAGAAGAAATTCAAATGCTGTAAAATTTTATTTTCATGGAGTTTGAATGCATGTTTGAACTTCTACTCCTACACTGAATATAGTTAATGAGCAATATTCTGAAGAGTAGTTGTGCTCCATATCATGTAGATTAAATTTTAATTCCCTAATGAAAAATATAGTGAAGATACACAATATAACCTGTACCATATGAGAAAGCAGCAAAGAATAAAAACTGTCAAGGTCAAAAGTCATGACAAATAGCAAATAAGTTAATATTAATATTTATTATTATTTGGAATTCAGAAAGAATTTTCAAAGGTCAAGACAAAAAAATCAGTTTTGATATAAGATGTCAAACGAATAGTGAGTGTCACTGTGTACAAAGGGATGAGAAACATTTAAAGTGGAAGAATCATGGAAAAGTAGGGCATAGAGGTGATATTCCTCCATTTGTCTGTATTTTACTATAAGTGTCCCTGACTGGTGTAGTAGGTCTTCACAAAAATGTGCATGACTATCGTGTTTTTGAATAGTGGTAAAATACCAAGTCCTTCCAACTTCAGAGAAGATTAAATGTACGTCCAGATTATTTCAATACATCAAGAGAATTTATGTACCTTACTATAGCACTTACTATTTCTTGTAACGTGGTAGCTCAGGTCAAGTACCTAAAGAATAATGGTAATTTGAGAATTTATTAACCAAATGAGGGTTAAGCACCTTCAGGAAGGAGCTTTGCCAGATCATGCTTTTTGTACATAGGCAACAGACCTTCAAGATACAGATCCCATAACAAATTTGTATAATGTATATGCTGACACAGCCTTAAAGGTGTAACTGAAAGCCCTAAATCAAGTAGGGTTTTTTACAATCAAGTTTTTCACAATCAAGTAAATCAAGTATTGATGTGCAGTGGGAGATCTGCATGCAGTAGAAAATTCTGGAGGTTTCAACTGAGATGTAAATTTGTTTTAGGAATGGACCCATTGATAAAGGAATATTCCTTTTAATTGTGAGTGTAATATAGAGGAGATATATCGTAGTAGTAAAAAAATCGGTCTATAAAACACTACTTTTAATATTCTCATTCCTTGTAGTATTCTTGTATTTTTTAATGTAACTAATAAAGCCCCCAGGAACATAGCATACATTGTTGCTTTTTTTTGGCTTTTTTTTTTCTTTCTTTTTGTTTTCTTCCAACTCAAACAATATGTAGGTTTCCAGAGCAAAACCTTGTACCTGTGGACACATTTGGCTTTTCCTTAGAAAGTGAATATTGCAGAACTTCAGGAAAGAAATATTAGAACTGTTTAGTTAAGAAAGAGAAGAAGAGTGGAAGGAAGGGAGAGAAAGATAGATATAGAAACAGAGAGATTCTGAAAGTCTGAATAGAAATTATTGTGACTGACAGAACTCTTTTCTCATCCTGAGAATGTAATCACACAATCTTGACAAAAATCAATGAACAAAATTATAAAAGGAATTGGCAGGAAAGGGTACTCATATGTGTGTGCAACAAACCAGAAAATGTGTGTGTGCAGTAAAACAGAAAATGCTGGCTTTTATCATTACTCCCTTTTTCTCCCCAGAAGATTGAGATGCTGCATACCAGCAAGGTGAGCTGGATTCTGGATGAACAAGTTTTGAGATAGGTTTGAAGCACCTTTCTTTTCCTGCCTATGTGATTTCACTCTTAGTTTAAACAATTCAGTTTCTCCTTTACACTTTAAAACAGGAAGTTTCAAATCCTTTTTCATCTTGAGTACAGCAGTGAAATGTCAACTATCAAGCTACTTATTCTGAAACAATCTCTGGAAAAATTTAAGTTTTGTTCCACAATGAGCTGCTTCTATTGCTGCAGTTTTTATTTATGAGCGGCAATTTTGTTTGCACAAATAAAAGAATATGAAATTGAAAAACCTAATAAAGATTCTGTATCAGTTAGTTTTACACTTAAAAAAATCTGAATTAATTAATACACTGGGCTGTTAAGTGATGAGATGTAAAACTTTATTACAGTTGTAAATGTGATTAAATAACTTCTTTCCTTTATTTCTATGATTAAGAAAACCATTTACAGTAACTTTAAAAAAATTTGATTTGAAAGCAAAACCCAACAAATGTTACAAGTAAAAATTACATCTCAAAAATGTAAAATCAATATAATCAGTTAATGATATGGTGCAACTATAAACCATTTCTATATTAAACAGCATTTTTTTTTTCGCGGAGAGTAAGACATGATGATAATTGACAGGGTCACAATGGCAATCCAGGTGTGTATCTGTAAATATTAAAACAAATAGAAACTATTAATTTTGGTTTTAAGTGAATATTTTTGTAAAAAACTACAGCAATGTTGCTCTACTTACTGTAGTGAATCATATAATAGATTTGTAATTTCATAGCATAACTGATTTTTTGCAAACTTCCTGACCTTGAATATAATACATGAAATACTGCTGGTTTTTTTAAGTAAATTATAAAAATATATGAGAAGACAGCAGTAAAAAATTCACCTGCTGACATTTTGGATATTGACAGGCCTTGCTAAACTCAGATAGATTTAAAAAAATCCAGCAGATTGAATCAATAGCATACATGAATTCCGGAGGGAATACTTTTAAAAAATAGGAATCTGCTATTTACTATTTTATTATGAAAGACTTCCACTTTAGGCCAGCTCCCTGATTTACTTTGACAATGATGAAATGTAATTTTCTTTAGGCCTCTTATGCTGCTTCGAGTGAAGAAAATCAGCTAAAATTGTATTCTTGATATCTTGTGGCAAAGCTTTATGACATACCCAGCAAGGGGCCAAGGAAGAGATTAGTGCTCAGTGCCTTTTTATTTGTGATATCTTGTATCCTACTCTGCAAAGGGAGAGGAATTGGTGTTTTTAAGATAATTGATTTCACTCAGCTATGTTTCAAACCAAAAAGTAAAAAGCATTAATATCCCTGTCCCATATAAATACTAACCTACTTAATTCTCATCAACGTGCAAATGTCACTAATTTTCACTAACACAGAGTGCTCTAAAAAGGTGATTAAAACTCATTTTGTCACTGAAGAGAAAAAACAATATGCCTTGGCATATATCTTGACCTTTTAATTGACTTCATCATCACTTGTAAGTCATATGTAGCATTGTGATCATGGGTGTAGTAGAAAGTAGAAACTTAGGGAAGGCAGGCACAGTAAAGATATGTTGAATTCATCTGTTTGCTATGGTTAGCTTAACTTCAACTTGGATAGCACAAACCTGTGAAGTATGAAAAAAATTAATAACAACTAAGCTGTTGTTGACTTCAGAAGCTTTTTAGCTGGATACCAGCTAAGCATCAGGAAGGATAATACTTCCTTTCTAAAATGGTATTCTTTGTTTCTTGCGTCTCATGGACTCATTTTCTAGTTTCAACCTGGCCTGAACTTTTTCATATAATATTATTTTATTCCATATTTTGAAAAAAAAAAAGCATTAGACATTGTCTAAGCAATGTCTTCTATAATTCCTTCTTTTCATCCTTTTGTAGTGAGATACAAATACACTCAGAGTAGTATGTTTTAAATTCAAAGATATTCTACCCCACTGCAGAATAACAAACCATAGTCTTACTAAAAAACAAGGCACATCTTGCAAAATACTATTTGATTTTAATATGATCTTACTTCTGCAAGAATGATGGTGTGGAAAAAATTTATTTTTATAAGATATTTATGTTACAGACCAGTCCTGACACAAATTGGAAGAGTCTCTGTTCATGTTACTTTAAACAGAAGATCCTACACAAGAGATTTTATCAGAGACCATAAAGTAGAACTGTCAAAGCACATTTCCTTCTTCTTCAGAAATGAAGTATCCCTTCAAATCAGGAAGAAAAAAAAAAGTAATGAAATTATTTGATGTTGCTTTAATCAGAACTTAAAGGCCTTCAACCATTAATTGAAAGATTAGCATCTAGAAACTGCTTTCTGGAAAATATTGGTTATTTCAGCATGACTCAGGTTTCCCAGATAATTTCCTAAATTAAGATGAATAAAAATCCTCTCATGAATAAATTTCAGCATAAAGCATAAAGTCTAGTTGAGTGCAAAATATTCCATTCCAGATATCTTAACTTTGACATTTTCTGAGTGTAAGGCAGAATTGTCTCACTTCATTTAAGTCTTCATTTTCAACTGAGTTTTTCCCATAAGTCAGGCAGTTGTATGTGTTTTTGAGAAACCTGGTCTAGTGGAAGACGTTCCTTCTCATGTTGAAGGGATTGGAGTTAGGTCATATTACCTTCCAACCCAAGCCATTCTATAATTATATGTAGAAGCAAGGATGTTAAGTGATTTGAGAGTTATAACAATAAAACAGAAAATTCAGGTCAGAGAATCCTAATAATAACCCAAATTGCATGCTCCTAGGGATTTGGAAGCCTGCTAAATTCCCACTAATACTAAGTCCTCAAGAGAATTAGATTCTGCTCAGTACAAGAATTTATTACAACTGATTAGCAGTATAGGAACAAAACTATGATAATCCTCTTAATAATAAATGAAGCACCTACTACAACTTAGACACTTTTAAGGATGTAGTTAATGATAAAAGTTTATTTTGCAAACTTTGCAAATGTGTTGTAGAGTACAAAAGTCTGGACTATTTTAAAAGGGAATTTAATGATCTATCAGCCCGTGATAAAAGTGAAGGAATACTTCTTTGAAAGTAATAAAAGAAAGAATTCACACTTTTAAATATTTAGGAAACTTATAGCCACAATGGTAAAACCAGTACAGAAAAATACGATGCTACTTTTTATTCCCATTCATGAACTGAAACTGTTAAAACAACGACAGCTCATGAGGATACTGAACTAGTGAGAAGATAGCAGTAACATATAAAATACAAATTTCTTCAGATAAAGCATTTCAATGAAGTTGGAGAAAAAAATATTATAACTTTTTGAAATGTAAAGTCCACTTATTTTGCCAACAACCTCACAGCTCTCCTCAGCTTCTCAGTTTTGCTCTTTGCTTCTCTATTGCTCTTACTCAATTTTACCAAGGCTGTATCAACAGTGTCTTGAATCACATTTCATTCCTTGCCACTCCTACCTACCCTAAGCACTGCTGTTTCTTACAGCTGTCACCTTACACCTCTTTACCCGAACCTTCAACTTCTTCTGGCTGTTGGGCTTGGACTTGCTATTCCCTGATTCCCTGCTCCACCAGGCAGTGCTGGCTGCTCCTCATCTCTCAGTAATGAATGGACTGCATTACCTTTCATAAGCTTATGAAAGTACCAGTGATAATACTGCACAATTAACCATTGTATTTGCATATGAAAGATAAAGAGAACACTCACTTTTTCTGTTGTGTATGAATAAAATATTTTAGGCCTCACTGATTTTAGAGCAAATCTCAAAGATATAATATTTCTCAAAAGCTCTCCACAGAGGAATATAAAGAAAGGATTGTAATTGAAGTAGTAATTGTTTTTAAATGTGTCCTGTTCTACACATTATATTTGTTTTAATAATTAAATAATTATTAGATAAGTAGATAGCTCTGATTTTGCCTTTTTTTGGTGGGGGAAGGGGGCTGTGGGGAGGGTATTGTCTTTAAATGTGTCATCCTATGAAACATGAAGAAGAAATCTTCTGTGAGGAGACAGAATGTTTAGTAAGAGGAAGGAGTTTTCTTCAAATTCAGTTTTTCTATTACAGGATGCCAGGGTTTTTTGCTGATACCACCAGCACCTGTCATAAACAAACATTCCCCCTTGCCTGACCCTTCAGTCTGAGTAGTGAAAAAGACTTCAAATAAAGCCTTATTATGCAGAGAAGATGACAAGTTTTAATATAAATGATCTGATCACCATCTCTTGACTGCATCAGTCCATGTCATTCTCTATCATTATTTATCCAGTATCAATATTCAATTGTCTCCTATTCCTACTGCAAATTCTTCACACTTCTAAGCCGTTCTCTGCAATGCCTGCAGAATTTGAATTAACTGAACAGATGAACCTTAAATGGAATTATTATGCAATAGAACCCAGGTAGTTTAATGTCAAGTAGACACCACAGCCGATTTTCTCCTGTACTGTTCCTTTGCTTTCTGACTTTTCAGCCAGAGATCAGCATTAAGACATTCAGTCCAAGTTTTAAAGTTTTAAAGTAAACAGCTTCATAAGATGCCAACACAACTGTTCTTGTATTTGATCTGCACCATTTCTAATTGCAGTGAATTTCTTTGGTGTGTCACATTAAATTTTGTGTTGTTGAATTACAGTTATTAATTTAAAAGAAAGAAGCTTCACCTTTCTTCAAATTTCTTGAATATCTAAATGAATGCTTCTGAGTTGTGAGGTTGTTTTGGGTTTTTTGTTTTTAATCTGAGAAGCTAAAGGAAATAGATTCTCTTAAGTTAGGAAAAAAAAAAAAGAGAGATAAAGCAAATGACATGTAAAAAATACACTATATGGGTGCAAGTCAAGTCAGATATTTATAACTGACACACCTCAAGTTCATTGCTAAAGTCATCTCCAGCTAGAATCTAGGTCTCTATATATATTTAATGAATATTTTGCCCAGTCTTGGATGTAATAAATAATTTATTCTCTTTGAACTTCCCATGGAAATGGTGTTAAGAGGTAGTCTTTGCCTACAAAATGGCACTGCTTTACCATTATGAAAGCTGCTCAAAACAACATTATTTATAGAAGAAATACAAGTTCCAGAAATTTAAAGGTCTTTTATATTTCAGACAATATTCAGAAGTGGGAAAAGAAACAGATGGTTATGCTACTAAATATGGTGTGCAACAGTGTGATCTGATGATAGAAAAAAATATTGACACACAACACCCTACCCCATCTTCAACCCCTGGTCTCACTTTCAAACTCCTTTCCTTATGAGAAAAACACTTAATTAAAAAATGGTCTAGGAAGAAGAAAAGTCCAGTAACCATTCCTTGTCTTTTCTCTTTTTTTTTCCAGATGTGGAGGAAAAAATAGTATGAAGAACAATAATGGTGTGGAATAGAATCTTAGAAGAATGTTAAAACAATGTCAGAAAAAATGAGGACAGATATGTGCTCGGAGGAAGTAATGTAGTGCAAGTGCACTGATCAGAGTGATTTCAACATCTGCTGTAGCACACTTCACGTTCTTCAGCAATTCACACTGTGGATGATAGGAGGGGAGAGATTAAAGATTAATGTGACGTCATGGAGATTATAAAGAAAGTTTTTACTTGCCCAGTATTTTATTAAGTGTAAAATATAAGTTTATAGAAAAAGCAAGACACACACAAACAGCTCAGAAAATATGTTAAAGAATTTGAAGAAGGTGACTTGCACATTAGAGAATTAACAATAAAATGTCAAAAAATATAAAGAATAAATTAACTGTGCTGTATAGGGTGTCTTCTCAGATATGTTTTTTCCTAGTACTTTCTGAAATGTATTCTGCTGTGTAGATCTTCCACTTTCTGATTGTGTAGTGCTGCTCCTGACTCAGCAACAGGATATGAGAAGTGTCTTTTCTCTCCACTACTTCCAAGGAGAAGTGGCTCTTCTGTGGCATCCTGCAGTTTACCTCTTATCCAGGCACCACGGCCAAGAAGATTCTTCTTATGTTCTTGTTGCTGTAGCTTATGGATCTGAAAGGACTCACATGTAAACTGACACTTTTTTTTTTCCAACATTTTATAAATAGGATTAACTTTCTGGGTCCAGTGAATTAGTAGGACCATTTAAAGTTATACCTTTTAAATGCTAATGATAACAGATGACCAATACAGTTTAATGGGAAAAAAAATCAGATTAATGGTTCTATAGAAAAGGACGGAAAAAACACAAAATATTAAATGGAGGAAAAAAAATACTGCATACTGACCAGAAAAAAATTTTGGTGAGGGGTTGCTCCCAAATCACAAAGCTTCATACTAGGGATCATCAGGCTTCATGCCTGATGTTCAGACATGAAAGAAATAACCATGATCCTGGGTCAGAGACTATAAATAAAGCACTATATTGTCATTACTGAGTAGGTGTTACACACAGCACTGTACCACAGATAAGGATTAGCCTTTCAGACCTTGATTTGCTCTTTCGAGCCTAAATACTGCAGAATCGTCCAGACTCTGAGGTTATGTCACCTCCTGTCTATCATGTGTGTCCAGACTCCTGCATGTGCCAGACATCATCCCACAGCCTCTTTCTTTGCAGAGTTAATCTTCTGGATCTTGATCTGAAAACGAAATGTGAGTCTGCAAGGTGTGAGATTGTAGGTAATTTCTTATCCACATTGTAATTATTATGCCTTATTCATCTAAAGTCCGGGATCTCATCATGTTACATATTTATAGCATTAGGAGGGGCAGAAGAGATATGCAGCCTTTAGAATAGGTAGAAGGTGGAGTTTGCATCCTGTTCAAGCCTTTCAGAAAGCAAGTATATATTTTGAATAAATATTGAAAATGTATATGTTAAGTGCTCACAAAAAGAGGGAATCATGCTGGTGGAAGAGAATTATGAAATTCACAAGAGAAAAAATAGGAGAGCCATACTAAATATAGAATTCAGAACTATGAAATATAGAGAAGCAAAAGAGTGAAAGCTGAAAGAAAATATTATTGTTAATTCTGCAATCGTAAGGATCCCCATTATAATTATATTGGATCCACAATAAAAGTAAATAATAATTATTTTATTAGAAATCATTATATATTAAATGTCAAAAGCAGACATTGTACAAAGTTTTTCATTCATTCATCTCTCTTTTTCATATTACTACATTCATTTGCAAAGAATCCCTCTCCTGCTTTCTTGCAGGATCCCCTTAGATATTGGAAGGATGTCTCCCCAGAACCTTCTTTTCTTCAGGTTAAACAACCCCAGCTCTCTCAGCCTGTCTCCACAGGAGAGGTGCTCCAGCCCTCTGATCATCCTCACAGCTCCCCTCTGGATTGGCTCCATCGAGCTGATGTTCTTCCTGTGCTAATCACCTACTTCAGCCTGCTGGTCATACTTTTCGTGATGCAGCCCAGGCTAGAATTGGATTGCTGGGCTGCAAGTGCACATTGCCACCTTGTGCCCAGCCTCTCCCCCACCAGCACCGCCAGTTCGCTCTGCTCAGCCTCCAGCCTGTAGCAACACTGGGGTTTGCCACAACCTGGGTGCAGCACCTTGCACTTGGCTTTGTGAACTTCATGAGGTTCCCAGAGATACACTACTTCAGTTTGCCCAGGTTCCTCTGGATGACACCACATCCTTCAGAAATATGTTACCAATCCTGACAAGAAAGAAAGAAAGCATTCTAAAATACTGTGTACAGGGTCATATGAGAAACAACTTCTCTTTTAACAGAGTGGGACAAAACTGTACAATCACGTAACAAGCACAGTGGGAAGGGAAGAAGCTCTGCAGCAACACCAGGTGCTCTACTAACCTGAGAAGAAGGAAACAACAAAATAAAAAGGATGAGTGGGCAAGTGACAAGTATGCAGAGGATAACAGACAGTGTAGGCTTGGACACAAACTCTTTATGGAACTCTGGCAGACTACAGAGTCTGGACATGATTTCAGGTCATGCTGTTTTGATGTAAATTCTTATAGGTGCTTTCAGCTAGCTATTTAAACTATGCTGATGAAAACGTGGACAATAGAAAAAAATCCTATCTTGAGCAGGACACTTGTGATAGCAAAATTTAGCATGAAACTGATTATCTTTCTTGGTATATGTTTCTTTATATAAGTATTATACAGCCAGAATAGTCTCCTTTCAGCAGCAATGAAAAATTGCTGCCTTGTAACTAGGAGGAAACTCAAAGGACAAAAAAAAAATCAAAAACCCAAAACAAAACTAACCCACAAAGGACACCAAAACCTTACATTTGAGAGGAACGGTGAACTAAAACACATCTCTTTAGCAAGCGTTTATAGAAATTCAATGTGTCAACACTAATACAAATTTCAAATAAGTTTTATCTAATGGAACTTTTGTTGTCAAGGGAGCATGGTTTTCTTAAGTAATATCTGCTATGTACAATTTTTCTGAATTTTTTTTTTGTGTTGTTTCTTGTATCTTCAAATGGCTATTAGGAAGGCAACAGCTATGACCTGCAAAGCAGAACTGCAGGAAAGCAGAGTGTATATTATGTAATACTTTCACTAATGATATTGTGTCCCTTCACTAAATATTGTTCATTATCCAATTAAAAACAAACAAACAAACAAACAACAACAAAGTAATTTTATGATGTTTTACTTGGTTACAGTTTGATTCAATTAAAAAAAAGTAGCTAAATTATCAAAGATTAAATGCAAAAATATATAAGTCATGAACACCTTTTTATTGAGAAAGACAGTGAAATATGAGAAAAAACATGAAATTGTTTTATAGAACTGAATCCAGAAATAGTTTTCATTTTTTATTTATTATTGAAAAAACTGTTTTATCTCTCAGAGAAACCCAATGAGCATTTCCTGCAGATAAAGGCAACATACACACAGTACAATTCTATTAGTGTTATGATCCTTTATGACTTTATGAGTAAACATACAATAATAGATGAAACATATCCAAAAACACTCTTGAAATGCCCAAAGCCATGCTAATGAGAGCATTTTCATGTTCAAAATATCATATCTTCCCACGAATTGTCAAATTGAAGTTGTTACCACAGAATTTTAACCACGTCTTGATACATACTATGTTGGGGAATATAAAATAGGTTGGGAAAAATAGTCATACCAACTGTTAACGAAGATGTGTTCTGTGTTCTACCATAAAGTATTAACTGGACATGTTTAAATTCATTTTAAAGCACAAGTCATGTAAGAGTCAGTAGTTCAGATAAGGTTGGGGTTTATTTTGCAAATCCAGTTCATAATTTGTTAAGAGAACATGAATGACATGGAAGAGTTTTTCTGAAGCTTAGTGATTTGTAAAAATATTTCTAGAACTGATTAAAATGTGTAGTCTCCCATGCAGCATGAAAATAAGCAAATTTATTGCTGTTGTTAAGTGCCTTCAGATAGTCTCCATCTCAAGAGATGTGCATTTAGCTTTGTTTCTTATGTTAGTTTTATTGTTTCTGTTGTTCACTGATTTTTTCAAGAAATTAAGTAACATTTTGAATATTCTATTAAAAAAGAGTAAATATGAAAACAACTTTTAGTAGTGGCATAGCAGAATTTAATACTTTGATTTCATATATAATGAAGACAGACATAAACATGTACACATACATATATGTAATGTTTTAAATTATAATTACTTTTAGCAAATTTAAGTTTAGATAATCCTTCCAAAGTTTTCAAAACATGAGAACAGAATTATTCCAACAGTGAAGATAAAAATCAAGGGTTACAAATATGAACTGTGATTTCTTATTGATCCACAACCTTACTTCTGATTCAGGCAATTATTTCTCTCTTGAACAGTCTGTTCAGAAGTGTATCTCTTTTTACCTTTGGTTAGCAAAGAATCAAGCAAACTTCAAGAACATTTCTCTTGTTCAAAATTCTATTCTACTTTCCCCCTTTTCCCCTCTTCCCCCCCACCTTTTTCTTCTTTATTTCTTTTCCCTTTTTTTTTTTCTTCCTCTTCCGTTTCCTCTTCTCCATGATTCTCCTCTTCTCCATCATT
>VYXF01006526.1:247082-303653 GCA_013397295.1 Polioptila caerulea | reverse complement strand
TTTCTTTTCCCTTTTTTCTTTTTTTCTTCCTCTTCCGTTTCCTCTTCTCCATGATTCTCCTCTTCTCCATCATTCTACAGAATGTTTTTTTTTTGTTTATAATCAATACAAAGCCATTTTTCTCCAAGTGATTTTACATTTCACACATTTGCAATTGGCTGTCTTCCAATTCTGAATAAAAGTCACTACAGGGTAAATTGTTCACATAAGAAGAAGTTCAAAGTAGAGGTGAAAGGTTATTTTAAAAGACTTTTTGCTCAACAGGAAGGTCAGTTTACCTTTGCACGCTTTCGAAATTTGATAGGTACTCTTATTGATTTTCTTCTCCCCTTCACCATAAAACCACTTGGCATAAAAAGGTTATTGAAGTCTCCTAGATCAAAGTCATCACTAGGTAATTGGGAAAAACTAGAGGAAAGGTTTTCAACCATCTTGATATCAATAGTAACATGACACATCACAGATATCTGAGCATGATCTTCTCTTTAAGCAAGTTCCCTTATTCTTCCCTTTTTTGCATTCAGGTCAAAATGGAAGGCCTATAGACTTTCTATTCTCTCTTAATAGATATGAAAGACTGTAGTATTCTAGATAATATTTTTCAAATCATTATAATGTTTAATTTCCTTGTATTTTTGCCTTAATCTTTCCTCTTTGTAGTGTTATGATTCAAGCTTTGATAATAATAACAATTCATTAGACAAAAAATAATGAGATATATAAATTGTGTTGCATTTTTAACACATTTTTAACATTGTAGTGGTGTTGAAGGAATTAGTAACTACTTTAGTGGAATTTTGTAAGCATGCAAAACAGCAATTAGGCACAAATTGAAGCATAAACTTTAGAGGTATTTTTATGGTCTTTTATGACAATTGAGAAGTTTGTTGGTTGTACTATATATAATCTGTCAGAAAGTTGTTTTATGTGCAGCTGCACATTCGACTATAGGAGTCTATACAGTTAACATGTATTATACATGTGTTTAATGGGAACACCTTAGCTGAAACTGACAGCTTTCCTCCTCCAGCTTGTTAGAATATGGGTGAAACTCATTTATGCATAAGACAGAACCTCTATAAGGGAAATTTTAAGACTGTGAACTCATATGACCCACACAAGCCTAATGAACTCCTACTTAAAACATAAGCTGTTTCAATAAATACTATAGAGTATATTCTATTCAAATAAACTAAGAAAATTTACATATAAAAAATACCTCACACAAATAATTTAAATTTATGAGAAAAAAGCTTGGCTTTAGTTAAGATACTATGTTTCAAAAGAAAATGCAATGCTGTTAATGATGAAGTCATTTTAGGTCACTAATGAACTCCTTAAAGCAAAAACTTCTTTTTAGTAGAAATGGATGACCCAAGGTGATAAAACAGCACTAATAAGAAAATAATAAACTAAACCATTGAAAAAGGTTTTTGTATACCTTATTTGGGTCAATAGTAATAACAAATATAAACCAGTTTATAGATTTGTCGATAAAGCTGGAAAAATCTCATAAACAGTTATTCCCCTTCTACGACAAATGGTTGAGCTAAACAATATTTAAATGTAGTCAACATGGATAAATTAATAAAATGTTTGTTTCTCTTGAAATATCTGTACTTTTCCACTATACATAGTAGGAGGGCAATGAAGATGGTGAAGGGCCTTTAGAAGAAACCATATAGAAGAGCAGCTGATGTCACTTGGTCTGTTCATCCTCGAGGACACTGAGGGGAGGCTTCATTGCAATCTACAACTTCCTCACGAGTAGGAAAGGAGGGGCAGACACTGACCCAGTGTCGCCCTGATTTTTCAAGCTTTTCTGATACACTTTCTAACTTAATGTTTTCATAGTTCTTTCTCACACACAGGTGTTATAATTAGAAGTATGTTTATGTTAAGACGAAGTTGTTAACATATTTCTCTTGATGTGAAAAAGCAACTGATGGGCAGTTGTCTTGACCAGTGGGATGGGAGAGGTGTCCAACGTCGCCTCCAATCCCTAGTCTGTGTAGAAATACCATAAATTTAGAGTCAGATGTTTTAATAAATAATTTTAGCCTTCTCACGAAAAAGTGTGTCCATGTGTGTCCTTGCCTGTCCCACAGCAACAACCCAGAGATCAGTGGTCATCAGTGACAGAAGGGAGCGGCCTGAAGTTGTGTCAGAGGTAGTTAGGTTGGAAATCAGGAAAAGGTTTTTCACAGTTGGGTGCTGGAGCAAGCTCCCCAGGGCAGTGGTCACAGCACCACCCAGAGCTCAAGTGTTTGTACAATGCTCTCAGGCACAGGGTGTGACTCCAGGGATGGTGCTGTGCAGGGCCAGGAGCTGGACCCGATGATCCTTGTGGGTGCCTTTCAACTCTGTGATCCCGTGGTTTAGTTCATAAGCACTAAAATGAGAAAGCAGAAAAATAAGCCGTTTGTGAATGACCAGAGTTAAACCTAGGCATGCTTAAGCTTGGTTATAGATGACATTGCTTTTCCAACCATTCCTTCCTAGGATTATGCCTATATTAATAGGCATAATTATTTGTTATCTGCCATGAAATATCCATGCCTTTTGGATGGAAATTTTTAATGTTATTTAAATTGGCATTTCCATTAAAAATTAACCTTTTTTAACATTTACCAAATCTATAAGGCAAATAATCATCAATTACAGAAATCATATTAGAACAAAATTCCATTAGAACATAATTTTCCTAAATGTATTTTCCATTCTCATGACATCAATTCATTCTCTTAATTAAACTTTTGTACTTATTCTCAACTGTTAACAAAAAAAGGATCAATTTCACGTGTGATAATGGGTTTAATTTTATTGCTATGATGAAATAAGCTTATGCTATCCATGTCATTCAGATAGACAAAATTAATATAAAACAGACAGGTCTTAAAAGTGGAACTAGGTTCTACGGATAGGATGGAACAAAAAACCCCAAAACAATCCCCCAAAAAACCCAAGAAAACCCTCAAACCAGTCAACCAACCAACCAAAAAACCCCAAACAAACAAAAAATCAAAACAAAACAAACAAAAAAACAACAAACAAAAAACCCCCAACTATCCCCCCCAAAAAAAACCCCAAAAAACAAAACAAACAAACCCAACCAGTAAAGGTTTTTTCCTAGTTTTAAATAAATTACTATGACTGGAACTGAAACTCATGGATTCTGAAAGATACACACCAAAATAATTATGTTTTCATTTCTGTGGATGGGGTGTTCCTGAGATAAATTTCTTTACACCATAAATTTTGTCTACAGGACACCTATACATTTCTGAGGCAAATAAAAGTTTGTAGTCTATTGAAAGAATATCCTAAGGGCTATTCATGAGCACAAAATGTCTTTAGGGCTGGCCAAAACATCTAGTTACATACTTCTTACTGTTATTGCCAATGGCATTCTAACGAGCAGCTTGTCTTATCAGCAACCTGTTCTTTATTACAACAATAAATGGTACCATACAAGGCATCATTCTTCTCTGCAATAAGCATTAGGATAATATATTCCTTTTGTTCAGAATCTGCAGGGAGAAAGAATTCTTTTCTTCTTTTATGTTTCAGTCTAGGGTTGTTGACTATGCATAGAGAGCTGTAACAGCATTTAATGAAATCTTCCTTGGAAAAAAGAAAAGAATCCCATAAATTCTAAAGCAGAGCTATGCCAGAAGCAGAACACCTGCCACTGACTCCTTCCAATGGATAACAGACTCACTGCTTGTAGGTAAGAACCCACTGGCAGTAAGTGTTCGAAAACAGCTTTTGAATTCGAAAGCTTTGTGAAACATGATGTGGTACAGCCAGTTGTATGTGCTACATTGTACCACCAGCTTAAAGAAATGAGATGTTTTGGGGGATTGTTTATGTTTCACATACTCTAGGGTGTTGTTTCCTGAATAAAATTTGAGCTAATTCTGACACCCACTTTTTAAAATAAGAATTTTGGCCTGATGGATCAGATTTGAATATCATATTTAAATCAGATTAAATATTATTAGATTTAAAAATCTAATGGTATTATTACAACCCCAAATCAGTCCCAGAAGAAAGAATGCTTGATACAGACCACACACTTTCATGTATTATCTTGAGTTATTTGACTAGTATATTTCCCAATTTATTTAATCATACCTAATTCTAACAATGTTTTCCTTACATTTATGCTCTGAATCTTTTCACTTCACAACAGTGTTTTCCAGTGTTCTACAATGTACCTGAAATGTAAAAGATTACCCACAACCTCAGCATACATTATGATACTTTTCAATTCTTGCTTTTAGAAGTGTATAGAGTACATTCAAACCTGATCACATAAATTCTCTTCAAAATACAACTCTATCCATAAACATACACAAACACATCTTGACAAAAAAAGTAAGAAAAAAACTACCCCAGAGCCTAGGAAGCTATGTCAAGGATTGTATAGGCTTTTTTTGCCAATTAAAACTGTGTGATCAGATAAATCATTAACATAGATACATATGAAGGAAATTGTGAAGCACAGGATTACAAAAAAAAAAAATAGGTTGGTACTATTTCCAAAACATGAAACAGAAACCAGAGAGACTGAAGTTTGGAGAGCTCTTTATGACTGAGTCACTTTGTATTACTTTTTTTTTCTCATTAGCTGCATAACATAGATAAAATTGCCCCTTGGAGCCATGACCAATACAGTCTTCTATCCCAACTCCAGTCCTTTACCTTTGCAGTCTTTTCTTGCAGCTCTGAGTGTTTTTATGTGCTCTCTTTTTTGATCCTCCCATGTTGAACCTGTCTCCTCATGAAAGCTGAATTTCTTCTTTCCAACCAAATTCCTTCTGGTTTCACTACTATTAACATATTTTGAATCTTTTCTTCTCTCCCTTATTTATCTGTCCTTCTTATGAGTTGATCCTATCCATTGCATCTCCAGTGGTTTTTCTTCCACCTTAAAAAACAGTATTAGCATACATTTGACTGTGACTGTTTCATACAGGGAGTACAACAACTTTGCTCTTGATCTTAGCATCACCTACTGACATACTAAAATATTTCTACTTCAGTGTCTTTATTTAATTCAGCTCCCTCAAACATCTCCACTTTTAACTTGCCTAAAAGATGTCATGACAACAAACTTTCAATCCTGTTACTCATAGTCCGAGGACATTATGTCAGGTTATGTCAGGGACATCAGCTGATATATCACAAGAGTAAAATTCTACTGTCTTACCAGTTAACTAACTGGTTAACCAGTAATCACCCGGTTAATTGTTTGCTGGTACAATTCACACTGAAAGTAAAATTTGATCTTAGTGTCTCAGTGTTTTAAATGCTTGTAACTTTCCAATGCACAGTATTTTAGGAGATTGATTACAAGCAGCACTAAAAAATTTCTTAACAGTCCCCCTTGTTTGAAGAAAGCAAAAAAATTGAGCAAAGTCTACAAGTGATGTAAATTACTGTAGTGGAAATACTCAAGTTTTCATTATCTGTTAATATATGAAGTAAAGTTTTCAATCTCTTTATGAATGAAAAGTCTGTGGTTGCTCAGTGTTTTTGTTCTTTTTCCCTTACTACAGCAATGATAACTTTTTCCTTCCTCCACTGTTGAGAGAAGTAACAAGAATTTCAGATTTCTCTCCCACAAAGGTGAGCATTTTAACAGGCATATGGTTGCATAGTTAAAAACTTCATGCACGTGACTGTTAGTCTTGGAAAGCTATTTTTATAAATTGTTAATATAAATTAAATTGTTAATTATACATATTCCTTTCTATTGGGAACTTGATAAATTTGCACTTCAGAGGGAGAACAATTGTGTTGAGATTAAATGGGTTTTTTAGAGTTACAGGACCTCAGTAGCAAAGTCAGCAGAGTCATGGATGGTGGGACAACCTAAAAAATTTTGTTTGTTTTAAATTTTATTTAGTTTTCTTAGGTTTAGGATGACTGCAAAGAATGTTGGAAATAAATTGTTTAATTCTTATGATATAGCATCCTGGCAAAATAAAATATATTTATTTTAACTTGAATGGAAAGATTGAGGGAAATCCTTTATTAACAATATTCTGTAGAGTCAGTTTGTGTCTACCTGTGCAGTTCAACTATATACAGTATCATAAATGGCAATAAATATTTTATGCATTTGTTCTTCTTTGCAAGCGTTGTAAGCATTATGTAAACTCTCAGGTATGGGTCATTGTGTGAGAGTTATGCAGTATTTCCTCACTGAACTTCAACAGTTTCTGATTTACCAACCCTGTTTCCAGAAGCTCCTTGACATGACTAGCAAATCTCTAAGAAAATTAATGTGTAGGTGGGTGCACAGAAAGTGTAGAAGGTGAGAGAGATCACAGAGATTTGAGACTCAGAGTCTGACATATTTCTTCAGAAATTTCTGTACAAAATTCTTTTTCCGTATGGTTCACTTTGATTTTATTCATTTAAGAATCTTGCTGAACCACTGTCAAAATTCTCACACAAACTGTCTGTTTGATTTTTCACTAATGCCCCTGTGCTGAACATTGTCTATATACAGAGTAAGCTCCTTCAGTAGCTGTATTTGCCATGCTTCAAGAATTGCTATGTACTATTCTTGAGTAGCTAGGATTCAGATTCAAAATTCTTTCTCTTTTGTAAAATGACAGCAAGAGCAATTAATAACAATCCAAAAAGTCAGAATTACTGTCAACATTTACCTCAGAAAATATTCTACTCTTTCCAATAAATTTAAAGATATTGGAATTAATATTAAAGATATTGGATATTAAATTATCTTGTAACAACTGCTTCTTAGGCATTAAAAATGAGTGATTGGAAAGTTTTATAGGAATTTGATGCACTAGTCACACTCAGTTTCCTTGTTGAAATGTTACTTGGAGCTTTTGGAGTCCTTCAAACCAATCATAAATACACATACAGTTTAAGAATTATTGCTGTAAGGATGTGTTCTGTCCTGCTAGGCATATTTTGCAAACTGAATTTCGTACAGAAGAACCAGACATCCAACAAAAGATAAAACTTGGCCTACTCTGTAAACTCGGCACATAAATATCTCTGAGTACAGATATCTAAAGCTTAGACAAAAAAAGGAACAGTGCAGCAGTTAAGGTCAAACAAACTGAAGAGATCTGATTCAAATATTTCTGGCTTTAACTGTCTCAGAGAAACTGCTGTTTCTGATACAAGTGAGTACACAGTCAAAATGTTAGAATCTCTGTTCCTGTAACTAAATGGCAGTTTCACTAAAGCTTTTTTTGAGCTACTCTGGGCTGTATTTTTATCAGAATTTTGTTCCTTGGTAGGAAATGTCAAATCAACAAATTTTTTGCATTTGCAGTCAGGAATACAGAATACAGAATATTGATGAATGAGAATATTTGAAAATATGAAGGAATTACTTGTTTAAAATTTCCTTTAAAAACCAGTAGTTTAGTAATTTTTCTTTTTTTTTGGAAAGGTGTCCTTTTTTATCTCTGTTTTTAAATAATAACAATAATTATCAAGATAAGAGGTTTTTTTTTTTTTATTTTCCCATCTTTTTTATATTATTTTGCAATGTGAAGCTTTAAACTCAACAAAACTGTAGATTACATCTGCCTTGGTCTATAGAAGTCTGAGAATTTGTCATGAAGGAAAGGTCACATAAAGCAATTCAAAGAATAGATCCAGAGATGTTATCCTTTCAGGAGGTATAACATTAAAGAATAATCTGGGCAGCCTTACTGCTGCATGGAGATAGCTCAGGGTGTCTTTGCCAGAGTTCAGAGGTGAGATGAGTCACAGCCAAATTCTGGCTCCCATAGCCCAGCAGTGTTAGAGAATCCTGTTGGGGGCACCTTCTGACTCCTTTCCCAAAAAAAGGTTTCTGAGAACCTTTATTTGGATCACAGCTTTTTCCTTTTTACAAGACACTGTCAGGTTTAAGTATCCCATTAATTTATGCACGAAGACTAACCATACATTGGCCAAAAACCCAAAAAAGCCTTTCTAATTAATTTGAGAAATTCAGTTAATAATGATGAACTGAATGAATGAATAGCATGTGGGGACTTGACATAAGTGGCCAGAAAAGAGGGAATTCTTGTTTTTTTTTTTCTTCTAGAATTACAGATACTCCTTTATAAAGAGCTTGGGACAGGCAGGCCTTTTAAGACTCTGAGATAGAATTTTCCACTGATTATAAATCAGGAATGGATAGGATTTAAACAGGTCAGAAGGAAAGTGATGTTAGCATTGATACCAGAAAGGTGAATGAAAATGCATTAACAAGCAAATTCCCCAAATACAATGAGAAAATATAGTATTTGTCTCACAAATGAATGCAGTATTTCTACATTATTATAGTGTGCAGTTTTCTATGTTTCATGCCTAGCATTTTGTTTCAGATTTTCTACTTGCAAGTGAGGATGAATTGCCTATTGAAGAAGGTATTTATTTTTGGACCTTTCAAGAAAATCTGATGTGAGGCTAAAGTTAATGGTATTTAATTCAAAGAAGTACTTACAGCTTTTGAACTTTGCTCTTATTACTGCAGATAATAGATAACAGATTGAATGATTAAATAATAGCAAGGAAACCTCTTTTCATTCCAGGTAGCAACTATAATTCCTCCAGAGGTTTGGATAAGGCATGAATGGAGGACTATTCCTTGCAATTCAGCTCTACATAATCAAAAATTTATAAAATAGCTATTCCACTATGGCTTAAAAGATGAACAATATTTAAAAAGGAATATTAAAACAAGTTATTCAGAGACCTTATATATGAGATCCTCAAGATGGATCTTTTATATGGACTTATTTTTTTAATCAAAAATATGTACCAAGAGGATTTTCAGCTATTTTATTTAAAAAGTTTTGAGGAAATTTACCTGAAACTGCAACAAAATATGGAAATTGGCAGCTAGTAATAGTAATGCTGCTTTAATTTTATGAAACATTCACTTCCATTCATAGGCAAATTTCTATTGCAGACTGCACAATTACTCAACTTTTAAGTTTTTTTTAGATGCTGTTGTCTTCAAATGAAGGTATTCTGTGTCAAATTCCAAGATCTTTTCTTTGTGTCAGTATGTAGGAACTAGTTGGATGCCTGTGTTTCTGGTCTAACACAATGCAGGAAATTATAATTCCATGTAATTTTCAAAAGAAAAATAGTTAATTTCTTGAATTAAATTCAAGAAACTTTCATTAAAGACTTAATATCAGAACTCAGGACCAAGCAGCTGTTCGTTGGGAAATAGGACACATTACCTCAATCTGGAAGCACTCAAAATATTTTATGTTTTGTATAGCAGTTCTGCTATGTCATAATTGAAAGTAAATATTGATTGAATAGAAAGCAAAATACAAGTTCCCTATAACAGAAATGCATTTTTCTTTCAATTTCTATAGTATAATGTTAAGTATTAACACAATTATAATAATTTAATATAGAGAAAATATTTTTTATAACTATTTTCTGGAACATTTCTTGAAATAGTAGTTTTGTTTACATGCTAGACAGGTATGTTCATTTTTACTTGGTTTTATCCTTTAATCACAACCTATTTGGCTTCACTTCATGACGACAATTATATAAGATAAAAGCAAAAAGAAGGTAGGCAAATTTCTGCATATATGTTGACATGATCGAGCAGAGTTTTGTATTATGCCCATGTGTTTTCAAAAGACTGTCATGTTCCCAGAAGGGCTGTTTATCATGCTTGATTGAACTGGTTACCCACAGTCTTACATCATCTTTCTTACATCAAGACTTACACTGGTAACCTAAATCCAGCCTAATCTCTATATTTATTTTGGGAAAAAAAAATCTGTTTTATTTATCTATCTATCTATTTATTTATTTAATTGTTCAGAGTGTGCTACGCCTGAGATCTTTATTTCTAGTTTTTTATCTTGATCTTTCAGAGCTAAAACCAGATGGACTGGAGCTGATCTGAGGTGGGTTTTCTCTTTGCTTAGGGTTTTTTTGATTGTTTGTTTTTTGGTTAGTTCTTTATTACAAGAAAGATATATACAATCCTGTTTAATTCTCACTGAAATTCACATATGTCATGGTAACAGAAATGGCCATTTTCCCATAAACGTTGCTGTCCCTAGAAGAGCCTTGACTAAGTATAAGGAACAATCAAACAGATTGCAAAAAAAATACTTTTTCTTTCATAATTCAAAAAATAGAAAGTGAATTATAAGTGAACATTCCAAGATTAATTTAAATAATGCAAGGCAGGTAGTATTTTGGTTTTGTAACAACCTTTGGGCTAAAAGGAATTGTAACATAATAGCAATATTTGAAAGCTGGTATTTTAGGAGACCTCTTTTTTAGCTTTGCATAGGGGCATATTTAGGAATAATTCTTTGGAGATTGTAGGAAAAAAGACAGTATAGCTTGATATACAAGGCTCCTAGTTCTTTTTTTTTTAAGTTATTTCTATTAACTCAGAAATAGAATGATGATTTCCAAAATCCAATTTTTTTTTTCAGTGATATATGTTTCACCTGCACCATCATGCAAGTTTTTTTCTGGTTTCTCAGCACTGAATATATTTGTTAGCTAACATTACCCTCCCAAATTTAAGGAAGTGTTTTCCTGAGGTAGTGGCCCCTCTATACATAACATCATAACCAGTACCATAATATATATGTCATGACACTGTGGATTTCAATCACACTCCAGGCTTTACCAGTGCACAAGTATTGAAAAAAACTTAGCATTGATTTTACACACTCTTGCAACATAATTTACTAAATTACATCTCAGTATTAAAACCGAGCTAAAAAAGACCCCGAGCTCCCTGTCATATACCTGGCTGGCAGGACTCCTCTTAAGAATCACTTTCCCAACAGAAGGTCATGGTACTAATACCAACTTTAAGTTTACTTATTTTGTGAAACAATGAAATTAAAATGAGATTTCTTCTTTTCACTTTAGTAAATCTAGAATCATAGACAAAAAATTAATATTGTCTTTTCAGGAATTTATAGCAGGAATGCAAGCAAAAAAGTTTAGTTGTCAGAAATGCAGTAGCTACTGTGAAATAACTGTCAGCAGCACAAATAAAACCCTCAATAAGAGCATGTTATTCTTCCCAGAGGACCATGTGAAAACCATGTTACTTTGAAAAACCCTGCGCTGTAAGCTCATTACTGTACCTGGGCAACTTGCTATCACTGACACAACAATCTTTATTATACCTGAGCTATTTATTGAGAGAAAGAGGCACTGTGCAATAAATGACCTGAAGACCTTGAGACAAAAAAAATTTTTAAAGACCATCTCACTGTTTTTTAAATAAGAATGTGTCTATGCACCGGAATACATCTAGTCACTGTTAGGGTGACTATATGGAACACATAATTCAGAAATCTATTAAAATAATGTAATAGTCATTAATAAAATTATAAGGGTAAAACATATGTTTACTCTGCTTTCTTTAATGATTGGTAGCAGGGACAACTTTCTGAAAATAACAATGGAACTGCTATATGTGCCTTATCATTTTACCTGCAGAGTCCTCTTACTGTATCATGCTGTTAATCTAGATTACTTTAATTAGAAGTTTGAAAGCTGATTTTATTAAGGGGCATAAATACCTTCTGGAGAAAGAAAGACTTAAAAAAGAGCAGGGTTGAATAGCTGTTGCCAGTATGACCTGATCTGCTCTCCAATGCTTCTCAATGAAGCAATTTACCAACTTTCAAGTAAGCAATATAGATGCACATATGATCCCAGACAACCTAATTTTAGCCAAAAGTTGTTGCGGTGCATGTTTTGAGCTCTGTTTCTGATGTTTTAAGCCTTTGTATTGTCATTGTATTTTCTACCTTTGTAATGGTTTTGTCCCAGTTCCCCCCCCCAGTGTTCTCCCCAGTTGGTCCCGTTCTCCCTCAAGTTGTATCCCTTGTTTCGATTCCTGGCCCCAAAGTTACTACCTTCCCTCTCGATATGGTCATACCCAACCCCGGTTCTGGACCCTTCCCTGTCACTCCATTCCCTAAACCAATCCCTGTCCCACATGCCCCCAGCACGAGCCCTTGCATGCAGGGATCACACGCCCTGCATGCTCCCCCAAGACCCCCGATTGGATCCCTGAATATATCCTCCCCTTGGAGCTTGCATAAAACCCCCCTTTAGGGACCCTCCCCTTTTAAGAGTCGTCCTTGGCACCCCCTGGAGCTGTTCCCTGTGTTTCTCCTGGAATAAAGCCTTTCTCCACCAACCTGGCTTTGTTCGGATAATTGCCTCCGGCGACTCTTCTCCCTCGACCCTCGCCGCTACCCCTAGGCGAGCTGGTTGCCTTCGAACCCTCAAGGGCGCAGCGCAACCCCGGCGCTGAGCAGCCCTAGCCGCACCCGGGATTGACGCAGCCTTTTCTCGGGGCGGCCCACACCTGGCGAGCCGCTGCGGGCTCTATCGACCTAGCCGGTGTGAGGGGTTTGGAAGCGGCGGCGCGTCAAAAAGTAACAAAACAATGTGGGTATCTCAACCCCACTGAAGACAAGGCTTTCCTGGAAGCAGACAGAAAAAATATACTACCATCCATTCTGAAGCCAGGACATCTCTACTAAATGCCAGAACATTTTTCAAGAAGCTTGCCCTGTTTATGTCCTTTAGCAAAATGCCTTGTAGTATCTTTAGCCCTGATTGTAAATTATCTAATGTATTCTTTTTTCCATTCCCTCATTATTTTTTGCCACTTTTAATTATTTTACCGCTTTCATCAGACTAACAATAACAGCAAAAAGATTTGTAAAGCCCTATAAAGGAGAATCAGTATTTTAGGTATCGTATCAATATTTTTAGTATAGCAACAAGTTCACTGTAACTTCCATAAGTCACACACTACCTCAAGCCTTCAAGGTTTGCCAGTGCTACTCTGTCTTTTATCCATTGTCTCATAACCTTGATAATATTCTTAATGGCAAATTTTGGTTTATCGTACTGTATGTATGTTATTAAACTATCTGGAAAAAAACCCAACTTTAAGTAAATCTATTAATATCTGTAGTCTTCAGCTATTTCTTTTGTTTTCAGACAAGTGGTTATTCTTGGATTGTGGGAAATAACTGATTCTCCTTGGATCCACTTACGGATGCCAAAAATGTTCTGGTGGAGTACATGTTATTATATCAACTGACATACCCTGGCTTTTTCTGTTGTTTATTGGGGATAAATCATAGATAAGAATACAGCTGTGAGACTGCTATGAAATAAAGCTGGACAGATTGATTTCTCTGCAAATGGAGTTTCTGTTGATACCATGATATAATCAAGTGATTGGTGGGGTTGTCTGACAACAGCAGGTTTTCTTTTCCATCTTTTATTCCCCTGGTAGTCTTTCATTTACCTTGTTATAGTTCATTATTATATTTTCCTATAGCTCATATTTATTTCAGTATTATCTTTCTTTTTATGACAATTACAGCACCATAGACACAATTTTATTATGCAGTCTTTTTTCTTGTTACTTGCGCCTGAGGACATGCTATGGTCTCAGATAAAAATGACAGCTGTTATCAGTTATGCTAAGGAAATAAAATGGTGGAATAGGTCATGTCCTTTTCTAGAAATCCATCTTTTTCAAGTGGAAATTTTTAGCAACAATAAATCTGACTACTGGAACTTAAATCCTATGTCTATGGCAATGAAACCACATGGGAAGTTTCCATATTTGGAAATATTTTCCCAGTGCAAATCATTTCTGCATCTACTACTGCCTATACACATGAAGAAGAACATGTAACAACTATTCTGAAAAGTGTATACTACAAGAGATAATGTATTTAAAATCTTGTTGCAGTACAATATGACAATAAAGACATAGTACATATTTGCAACTAATAGTGTAGTAAACATGATTTGGTGCTAGGTTCTTGGTAGAAAAATGGGTGAGAGTTTGTGTACAGTAACAAAGCAGATTAACTTAGTTGCTGGAAAAAATTGAAAATGTCCAAACAGATCATCTTAGAGGTTTCCAGTTTTTGTAGTCACCTAGGATATGATTACTGGATGTCTGCAATAATGAGCATTCTTTGAAAAACAACTTTTAAAATTCTTCGTAAGTTCCCAGTTCACTTTAGTGTCCTTTGTATATAATTGCCTAAGTCATTGCATTCTTAATATTAATTTAAATGCATTTAAACTGCAACAACCAATTGCTTAAGTGATTGCACTTATAATTGGTTAGTGTAGGATGATATAGCACAAATATGTAAATGTTGCTTAACAAAAAATTCCTAAAGAGTTGAATGAGTTTAAACTAACGTTTCTTTGGAAATTTTACAGTGTCAAAAGAAGGAAAATACTCAAAGTCTAATTTAACTCTACTTTCCTTAGAAAGGGTTATATAGAATCTCATTTCCTTACTTCCATGTGATGATTCAGAATATGAAGGCGACATCAACTACTATGACAATTCAAATGAGCTTTCAGCAAATAAAGACATGAAAATTTTCATAGATTTTCACACATATTAACTTTATTTATTCTAGTGTGTGTTTTTACATTGATTACCTTGACCTTGATTGATTATATAGATGTTGAATATGAATTAATGAATACATGAGTTGAATATATGAAGGATTTGGAATATTAAATGATTGAAAAACTGCTAACTATTATGACGTAAATAAGTTGTAAGTCATTCACTTTGCTAAATGTTGCAAATTAATTCCATTTCATTGTGTACATATATATGCATATATATATATGTATACATGAGAAAAGTTAATGTCTAATGAAATTTATGCAATGCAATTTGAATATATGCATCAGATCAAAGGCAAAGGTATCAGTAACATATGTCTGAATAATAGTAGCAGGAGGAGAGAAAGGGCAACCATTTCCATGTGGCCAGCTGGGATTACGGCCTTTAAAAATATATTATATCCACATCAAATTTTTTGGGCTGCCTGACTCTAGGACCATCTGTTTGGATGGCAGAATGCCCATTCAGAAGTTGGTGGGGCTTTTGCCATTAGGCAGAGATGCCAGGTATCAATGGGATTGAGGTAGGAAGACCAGCAGAACACTGCAAAGGACATCTGTTCTCCAGGAAAAGAGGAGAGAACTCCATCTTCCGTGACAGCCCCACTACACTGACGCCACATGCTTCCTTGCACCTATTGACACCTGTTCATACTTATATGCCAAAATAAGAAGAAAAAAATGAGCCATCTCTGAACAAAGGAAAGTGGATAGTAGGAGCTCTTAAAGGTCTCTGTGGCTGCCAGGAAAATAAGTTTCACTGTGGTAAGCACTTGGGAAACCAAGGAGGACCATATGGGATTTCAGAATCAAAGTCCAGGTATTTTGTATACCAACAAGTCCCTGGCAAACAATATTTCTTGGAAATAGCCAAAATTACAAAAAACGTAAATGAGGAAGATCTAGACATAGCTTTTTTACATTTTTTTATTAGAAGTGCAAATTAAGAATTCTAACAAATCACTGGAGGTATGTGTTATTCCTCTGAGTGCCTTATAAAGAAACAGTCTAACTTCTAACCTTTGAGTTAACAAAAATTGTGGATTACATTTTATAAAATAAGTAAATTCAGGGTAAATTTCTGTTTTATCTTGTCACCCTGTCAGATAAATGACCAAATTAATCATTCTTCCAAATGAAATTGCTATGTGACACTTACATAAAGACATTGAAATTGTTGTACTGACCTGTACATTATAATTGTGGTAGGAGAATTTTATATATCATCTCCAGCTTTAAAGATTAAGTGTATTCAAATTTATTAGCAGTTTTGTCAAGGAGAGCACAAAGTCTCTTTGAGACAAAGTTGTGAGTACTGCATATGTATGTATAAAATTGTTATTCTAATGCATAAAAACAGAGCTTTAAGTCCAGTATCCTAGCATTAACAGTTGTCAAAAAAATACTTTATGGTGAGTGTGAGAACCAGTGCTTCTTCTACAAAGTAATGTATGTAATGCAAAAATGTCTTTGATTTAGAGATATTTCATATACAGTCAGCTGAAAACTATTACTTATCTGAAAGCTTAACAAAAAATTAAAAGATTGATTATGCATTCAAGAACTTCTTTACTTTGTGTTTTCCCTTGAAAACTAAATATGCATTCATTTTAAAAGTTAGGCACTAATTAGCCAATATGAGTTTTGCAGAATTAATTGGGTTTTTCCTGAATAATGGAATATTGTATATTTAGGATGTACTTCTGAATTAGACAGAGCAGTTAATATAAAGCCATCAGTTGAAGACAAGAGGATCATTTATTTTTATGAGTCCAGGATGTAAATCTAGGTCTTATGGTAATGAGTTGCATGGAGTTGTCTTGGGACATAACAGGAGTCAGTTGAGAGCTTATGGGTCAAAATTAGAGGGCAGGCCTACACTGGCATTGTTGTAGTGTATTTTTGCTACAGACCTGATGATTTGGAATAAGAGGTAGAGGAGCTTTTCTTCACACAACTGAAGGAAGCTGTAAATTCTTTGTCCTCACCACGATTTTAACACCCTGTTTTCTGTTGGAAGTATAATATAGCAGTGTTCAAGATATAGAAGAGATTTCTCGACTGACAACAGGATTAGAGTCCTGGATTTCAATCACTTCATATATTTGTTTGAAAGAGTCATATTGGATTAAACCCTGGAGTGAAGAGGGGTTCAGGAGAACTGGTAAGAACTGGAGAAAAGGTAAACTACAACAAGCTCAAGAACAGTTCAGTCTAAAAAGTTGGAAGTCAAAAAAAGATGGCCAGAATCTGTATGGATGAGCAAGGACCTCTTGTATGAATTGAGATGTAAAGGAAGTGTACAACAGGTAGAAATAGGGCAAGTGGACTCAGAGCTTAGACTTTCTGCCCAATCATGCAGATTTATGGAGTTAGAAAAGCCAGAACCTGGAGATGAATTTGCTAAGGCTTCTAAAGTATTCTACAAGTGAAAAGAAAGAGAAGGAAGACTATGGAAAACAAGAGCCATGGACTGAATGAAGTAGGGAGTCTGGTGACAAAGAACACCAGAAAATGCTGAGGTCACTGATAGCCTGAATTATGAGACAAATGACATTCTCAGCAAATTTGCAAATGATAGAAAATGGGGAGTAATGGCTAATACTCAGATTGAGCTGATTCCAGAGGGACAGGTAAAGCCTGGAGAAATGACAACAGATGACCCACATACGTCTAAACAACAAAGGGAGCATCAAGTCCCAAATCTGGGGAGGAACAATCCCATGCACCTGTATGTAGTGGTGACTGACTAGCTAGAAAAGAGCTTTGCAAGAAAGAACAGCAAGGTGACCTAAGCCAGCAAGGGGTCCATGTGACAAGGAAGCTTAGCAGCCTGGGCTGCACTGAGAGGAGTGTTGACAGCAGGCTGATGGAGGTGATCCTTAACCTCTACTCAGCACTGATAAAAACACACTTGAAGTGTGTGCCCAATTCCGGGCCCTCCAATACAAAGGAGATACAGACTTACAGAAGAGAGTCTGGCATAGGGCCACAGGGAGGATTGAGGGGCTCTTCTGAGCATCTTTTGTCTGAGGAGAGGTGGAGAAATCTGGGATTCTTTAGCCTAGAGAAGAGAAAGGTGAGGGAGGATCTTCTCAACACGTACAAATTAGCTGAAGCAAGGACATAAAGAAGCTGCAACCAAGCTGGACACACTGAAAGGAAAAGAGCCAATGAACACAAATACAAGTGCTTGCAATTCCACCTGAATACAAGAAAAAACTTTTCTGCTGTGAGGGTGGTGAAACTCTGGAACAGTTGTCCAAGAGAGTTGGAGTCCCGAGTCTAGAGTTACTCAAAAGGATAACTTTCTCTAGCTGATCATGTCTGAATAGATGGTTTGGGAGAGATGATCTCAAAACATCCCTTCCAATCAAAAAAATTCTGTGAATATTAAATTTTGTGAACAGAATAAATAATGAATGGATATGTTTGACAAAAATTACTAATCATCTGGGTTTCATTCCATAATTTTTTATTGTATTTTTAATGTTTTTTAAATGGTTCATATCGTTATTTTAAACTTATCTTAAACGTTCCACATTCTTAATTCTGATTATTCCCTAGACATATTTATAAATAGGACATTATTATTAGTTATTAATAATAATTATTAAAATTATATATTATTAAATATTATTTTCCCTCTATTGTTATAAAGGAGAGAGATTGTTATTTTGTTGACTGAAGCATCTTTAAAAGGAAGCCATTAAAAGGCATATGGTATTTTACTTTGTGGTTTTATTTTGGAAATATGAAATATGAAAGAAAGAGCTTGAGCTCTGTATCCCTCATTTGTGAACAAAAAATAATGTGATTATTTTTTGGGGGAATACTCAAAATCAAAATTTTCCAGAAAATGTTAATATTTAGTACTATTTAAATTGTTAATATATATTGCAATGGAACATTCATGTTTATATTTAACTATATATAACATGAAAGAAATTATTTTTAAGGTCACAGAAATGGTTTTCTAATAAAAGTGTGAAAATTTCTGTAGAACTGCTTCAATGACTACTAACTTAGTCAAGTTGTCAAGCAGCGTTTAAATCTTGCACGCATGTGGTTATAATGCTCCAACGAGTCTTTCTGACTTTATCAGATTAGACAAACTTCCACATTTCAGAAAAACATGGCTTCTTGTGTGACTGTCAGTAGGATTCATGGAAGTTCTTTGCCTAATTTCTGGTCTTTTCCTCACATTATGCTTCAAACTGACAAAGATGATTGAATGAACTGTAGATCTTTACACATATTTATTATGTGTAAATAAATAACAGTAACATGTTCAGCTGTTCATGGTGATAGCCATCATGGTTGAACAGGTCTCTCTTGATTCCAATTTCTTATCTCAGGAACAAATAACCTCCTAAGGATACTTGTAGGAGATTCAAGATGACAGGCAATGTAGTAACGGCACTTTTAACTGGCTGAAAAGCAGGCATATTTCTCATTCCAGGGAGTTACTAGACAGAACTTGCATCTCCCAACTGAAATGCTAAATTTGGTATATATAGTGCATCTCTATTAAGTTTTTATATTTTATTTCACAAGGTTCATGTGAAAAGATAAGTTTTTAAGCTCTATTAAGATCATTCTTTGTGACATTTTGCTGTTAATGACAATAATATCTGCAATGTAAATACTAAGGAAGACTATTTCAAATGAAAGTCCATTTTATTAAATAGAAAAGCTTTTATTTTCATATAATAAGCCTTTTAAAGTATATCTTTTACTGCATATTACAAAATTTACTAGGATTGGTTAGAAAATATTGATCAATCTATGGCTTCTGTTCTGGAACTAAAACTGCATCTTGAAAAAAATCGAGTATGTATAGTTGTAAAGAATTATTTTCCCTGCTACACTTAACATTGTGTAAATTGCCAGTTATTTCATTTCATTCTTGACAATATGAACTCAGCATTACATGCAAGAAATATTTCCACTGAAACATATACAGAGAGAATTAAAAATCTCTAAGAAACTTCTACTTTGAAAAATCAGGCTGTCCATAGGAATAAATAACATCTCTGTATTTCTAGAAAGAAAAATAAAACTTAATGAGAAAGCTTATTGTTTAGTGATCCTTCGTTCTGACTCAAGTATTACTTTATATATGCGTAGAATTTTGTAATTATTCTTTCATAAAGGAAAGAATATTCACTTTTTGCAATTTACAGCTGATATGTAGGTTCAACATACCATTATCAACCAATTATATTTAGAGATGCTCAGTGAAGTAGAAGAAATATAGAGTTTAATATAAGTGCAAATTGCTATCAGAGTATTAAATAATGTTTCATATTTTTTCCATAAAACATTTATAACAAAATTCAAAATTATATCTTAGGTTTACATCAAATTTTTGCCATTTATTTTTAATCTACATTTAATTAAATATATAAATGAAAAGATGCAAGGTAAGATTACCTCACCTGGTAATCTTAGTTGGTGATCTACTGTTTTTCTATGGTAGATCAAAATTAATTTTGACCAGAGAGCAGGATTACACACACACTTTTTAGCAACTGTACATTAGGGAAAAAAATCTAAGAATTACCATTTGATTAGGTTTTTTCAAAGATTCTATATTTAAAATGTCTGTTACTTATTAGACATGCAGATAATGAGTACAGTAGTTGAGCACTAGAAGTTCAGAGTTAACTAGTAAGAAATTTTAAAAATTGATAAATGAAAAGAAACCTACATGGGATTTTGATTTCTACCAAATGAGTATACCTCTCATTTGTCACTTCTTGGTCACTTTGGATGCAGAGATTACCTAGAACACTGAATATATTCCTTCTATAAATTACACTTCTGTGCAGTTAGTTTTATATCTTTAGTGAGTTGCAGTTAGGAAAAGGGACTTTGAAATGTGACCTCCATAGCTGATTCCCCACATATTCCTCCCTTGAAATACTATCTTATAAGAAAAGGAGTCAGATATCAGTAATTTAACTGACATCCTTCTGAACAACACACAGTTTTTCTCTGACTTGGATTTACAGCTAGATACTTTCTTGGCACATACATTATTAGTAAACATGAACATGGTTATCACACATAGAGAAATTCTTTCAGTACTAATTTTACATCATGATAAAAAGAAAAATTATAGATTTATTTTTTCCTGTGAATTGTTTTTAAACTTACTACCTTATTTAAATAAAGATGTTTGGCCAAGATAATATCCACTGGTTTTTCATCAAGTTACTAATTAAATGGTATTTGTTTTCCTTTGTTCTCAAGTTCAGAGCTATCACTAGAAAACATATTTTTTTAAAGTCAAAGTTTGGGCTTTTTTTTAGAATGACATTAATTTTAATTACAATGGTAGATTTTAAACTCTAGTTACTGGATTAAGATAAAGAATTCTCAATTTATATTCTTTTAATTGCTGTTTTAAAATATATAATTTTCTTATTACTTTTACTCTTCCTCTGTGCTTAACATACTCATATGAAAGTATGGATAATCAAAGATCAACACAAGTATCAAACTTTTGAACTATATCACCTATGCTCTGTCATTGAAACATGAACAGAGCAAAGATTAAGAGCAACGTGGCAACAAGCAGGGTAAACTGCATAAAGCATCAGTGTGATATTAAATTTAATTACTTAGGGTTCTGATAATTATTTTTTGCCTTTTTTGGGTCAATAAATAATGAACACAGGTGAGCCAGACCAAAGCATAGGGTAAAGATTAGTTTTTAAAAAAATTAAAAGATTCATCTCTTCATAAAATTCAAGGGGGAAAATTGTGAATTCTTGTGCTTTGGGGGAATTTCAGATTATTGAAATATACTTAAATTTTTATTTTCTTTTTTCTTATAAACAATGTTACATCAGTCCTAAGTATTGAAAAATAAATTAAACTTCTTAATTTATATATCTTTTAAAGTTAGTATCACAGTTTGAATAGCTCTTCAGATAGTCCTTGGAGACAGAAAAATGTATTTCGATCAAGGAAATATTAATTTTTCCCTTTTGATTGTTAGGGAATGTAGAACAGCTTTTCTCCTCTTTGAGACACAATAGGTACCAAATATTTAATAAAGAAATCAATGATTTTTTACGTAAATCAGAAATTATAATTTGTCTTTCCAGGAAACAAGTGGTGGTAAAGCAGAGGATTGTTTCCTCAGCAAAATAAAATTAAAAGGCAGTATGAGTATTAGAATAAACATGCATTTTTATTATAAAATGACTAATGAATATCTTATTTACTCACACATTCTTAAATATCTCTGAAAGAGTTTTATAGAAAGACAAAAAAATTTCTTTAGGAAAGAAAGATATAGGATGGTTATCAAATCTTCACCTCATCTGTCCAGTACTCGTCGGTGTTACGAATGATGAAGAAGATGGTGTAGTAGGAAAAAATCAGATAGATTTGACAGAGAGTAGCAAAACACAGAAATCAAAGTCTTCTAAAAATTGTTGCAAGAAATCTCCATTCTGTGCAAATCATTTACATATTGGAAAAACAAAATGTCAATTAATAGAATAAATGTTTTCTTCATTGTGTCCTCAAACACAGTAAGAAAATGGTAGATTAAGCCTTGGGGAACAAAATTTATTATGAGTATGAAAAATGTTACAGTTCTAATGCAATTTTTAAATGACAGCATAATATGTTATGGATCATTTGATTTTTTGTATGAAAACGCTATTCAGCACCCAAAAAGGCACATGCTGCTAACGGCATGTATTGCAGTCCTTTCCTTATGACAGCTGGCAACTGGCAAATGCCAGTCAAACACAAAATGTCAAGCAGAAATTTTTCTCAATAAATGTATTTGTTTAGATAATAGTACCTAAATATACTTTGCAAAAATGTTTCTATTATTTTTGGATGCATCATGTAAAAGATCAACTACATTAACCCTTCAGTAGTAACAAAATATGTAATTAAAAAGCTGAGAAATATATAGCTTCCTTTTCAGGAATTGCTATTGTTTCCATTATTATTATTTTTAAACAAACACAACTTGAAGTTTCCTTGTCAAAATATATAAGGTGACAGGAGAACATTGCCTTTTTTTTACATAAAAATAAAAAAAAAAAAAGTCTAATGTAAGAAAAGATTATGATTCACACAGATTATTGTTACCAAAATTCTTGCTTTCTTTGAATGTAGTGAATGATGAGATATTTAGTTTAGCAATAGTTTTTATTTGTTTGGAAGTCACCATTTGTCTACATCAGAAGTGACAAACTACTCATTTTGATTTGTTTCCTAGAAGGTAACTAGTCACAGAAAAATCCATTGTTTAGGAAATTACATTTTTCCCCCCTATAGTTTTCTAAATAATTTTTTACTCATAAGCCACATTTCAGTGTTTTTTTCTTTTTTATTCTACTTTATTATATAGTTTCCTTGTCATTTGAGGTCTTTGGTTTTTAATAAAGATTATTAATTTTTAAAATTTATTAGGGGTAGAAGAAAATAGGAATGTTCATTAAAAAAGAAAAAATATTGTCACCTTTTAAGGAAAATTGCACATCAAATAATTTGCTTGAAATTCCATGTGATTCTCAAAAAAGAGAGAAAGGCTGTCTACTAAAGAGCAAAAGATATAAAATGCCATCAACTTAATTTTAATATTGTTTGTGGACATATGTACTTCACTTTCATCTTCCTGGCTTATGCTGAGTGAAATCTTCTGAATTGACCCCAATTCAGAACTGAGCAATTTTCCTTTTATTACCATCATTATTATTATTTACTATTATTTTGCCTTTGTTTCAATTATGGAACTATTTTTTATCTCAACATATAACTTTTACTTTTGATTCTTCTCCCCATTCCACTATGGTAAATGGGGTAAGCAAGAAGATGCATGGTATTCAGCTGGGCTTAAGTCATGACAAAGCGCTATTATAAATAATAACAAAGTGTAAAGCAATATTCATACCTGAATCTCAGTTCACTCCTACTCTGTGCTAGTGTTTAAGATTTGGTTCCCCTTAAAAATCTCTAAAAGTAGGGTTTTTTTCTTTTTCTATTTTTGCTAATTTCCCCATTTCAATGTAGTACAAGGAACATCTGCAGAGGCAAAAATGATTGCAATCTGTATAGGAAATGAGTGAAATATTCAAGAAGGAAGAAGAAAATTTCTAATTTCTTTTTGCTTCTGCTGGAGAATTAAACCTAAGAAAAATTCCTGCACATTGACTACCTCAGCAATTCTAACTAAACTGACTTTAAAGGTAGAACTAGTTGCAGCTTAAATTTCAGAATTTGGTTTCTAACCACTTACAAGTTTATAGAAGATAAATTTTAAGGAAATGGGAGAATGGGAATACTTCAGACTAGAATTAGGTAGAGATTTATGGAATCAGTTCATAAGAGCAAAGGCACAGGGAGATTCTACTGGCATACAGATCTCAAGATGCCCAGTATCCTTTACATTATCAGATGGTCCAAGTGAAAAATTAAATGTCTTTATTTATGTTTAAAGGCATCTATTCATCTATATTTTAATATTATCTAGTCCTGTAGGTAGTAAAAAAAATATTATTTTAAATGACATTATTAATGATAAAACTCTAAATGTGATCTTCGAGTGTTTTAATGAATTTACAGAACTGATACAGGCAGTGGAAAAAAGCCCCTAGAAAGCTCTTATCTCTGCATTGGTAAAGCCATTAGGCACTTACATTAATTTGATGCTCATACATTATTATTTGGAGAGGAAGGATGTCCAGTCATGTAGGAAAGGAACCAATACATGAGCAAAGAAAGGCTGAACAGAATAAAACTTCTAAGTGTGAATGAGAAAAGGCCTCTGATATTGAAATGAAAACACTAACAACTGTTTCATAAAAAACTCACATTAAAAAAATAATTAGGATATATTAAGATACAGAAACAAGGTAGCTTTGAAATAGAGAAGATGTATCTGTCAGGTAACAAGTTAAAATAAAGGATTCATAAGCCAGTCTTTTCCCCTATCCAATGTTTCTTTGTGTCATGGGTAGTTCATTCTGACTTCCTCACCATCAAGAGACTTCGAGTCCCTGTTGGGTTGGAAGTAACTTCACACAACTCTCACTAGGTTCCAGGAGAAATCTTTAAAATTGTCTAAAGGTCACAATAATGAAAGATTATGTGTTCCATTTAAGTCACATACGTGGCTCTCTGTAAAAATTTCTGTGCATTAGCAGTGTGAATTAACTTAATCATGACCTAAAATAACCACCATACAGAAAGAAAATATATCCTGATTATGCTGGAGCCTGCCCTTATTGTTTGCTACATTCATGGTTGCCACATCCAGTCTTTCAACAGAAATGCAACAGTGGAGCATTTTGGTTTCTGAACATGTTACAGTTTCACTGAATGCTTCTTACTGGCTGCCCTTGCTTCTCACAGTATAAACATTTCCCTAACTGAACATGCTCAGTTACTTTCAGAGAAAATCTCCTCCTGCATTATGATTCTAATTATAGTACAGTGCATTGCTGCTACGAAAACAAACTCAGCCTTCAGTTCATACAGTAAGCTACCCACAAACAAAATAGATAATGTCTCTCATAGAATGCTGGAACATGCTTAATGTGTGTCAGCATCCCTGATACAATATAAATCACAACAGCCATGACCATTCTTCCTCTGAAAATGTAGCTGAAGAAATGGAAAATATTATTTTAATATTGAATCTGACCATTAGATTATGTTTTTCAGTAGTGAGTAGGGAACATACAAGCTAGGTCCCCGTAAACTAAGGTTAACAAGAGGACTTGTGATGTCAGCTGCTAAGGTATCAGAACTCTATTATAGCAAAGTTAGTATCATAGAAGTGATTATGTTTGATTTGAACTGATCAGTCAATTTTGGAACATTAAGGGATCAAATCCCTAAAATGAGCACATGACATGAAACAGAAAACTCTGTAAGAGATCACAGAAATTGATCTGTGATGAAGCACTTCAGATTTCCCAAGCAGAGGTCATGTGGTCCAGAGACAATCTAATCAAAAAGAAAAAATAATCTGACACAGAGAACAGGACAGAGAATAGAGAGCCGAGGGATAAAGGAAAGGGAACTAAAATTCCTTCAGATCATGTACAAAAAGCTTTGCACATTATGTTAGTAAGTAGATTATCTGTAATACATAGAAAAAGCTGTAAGAATGTAATTAGTTAAATAATATTTATTGTAAGAAGCTCCAAAAAGCAACAGAATGTGAAGATATTCTTTCTAGTCATGTTATAAATGGAAGTCTCTGATTGCTGAGTTAAACTTGGTTGATTCTTAGATGGCTTCCACATCCTTTAGTCTCATATGGTTTCAGCACACAGTCCCACAGTACAGGGAGCTAGTCTGCAGCCACCTCCTTACTCAATCTTGAACAGATTACTGTTTGCAGAATGTTGTTCAAAATGCTATTATGATATTTCAGTCTTGTTTACCTGAATGTAGAATATAAAAAGCTTTGACGCTAAACCAAGGATCGTCAATAGTATCCTCAAAGTGTCTTTATGGGCAGATGTGCTGTGGCTTTTTTCTGTATCCTATTACATTGCATAAGAATTATTTGGGCATTAATCTGTCACTTATGTTAACTATGTACTCAGCATGTCACAGCTGGGCATTCACTATTAACACCTAGATATATATGCAGTCAAAGCATCTTAAGAACTGCCTTGGCACTTCATCTCACATAGAGAACAGCACAGCAGAGTGATTTATTTTTTGGAGATGACATGAATATAATACCTCCATAAAAACAAATTGAGCAAAAAAATTTGAATCGAACTCCTATGTACAAAAATGTGTTGTCAGAAATACTGAAAACTCGCAGTTTAATGAAGGTAAATAGACAAATCTTGGGCACTGCAGTGATGTGCTTTACTCCTTGCTAAAGAAATCTAGCTGCTTGAGAAAAGAATCTTAGCATATTACCTTTTCACATTGATGAAAGGGTGGGTTTAAGAAAATGGAAGAGTCCAGTCCTGAGGCTATAGAGGCAACACAGAGCCAACATTATCCTGATGGCTTCAAGCAGCAGATTCTTCCTCAAAAATGAGCAAACATTTGGACATTCAGAAAAACTGAATTTGTATGTTTTTATGATTTTTTTTTTTTTAATAGTGCTGTTATCTTATGATACAGATCACAAATATCTGTCATCAATGGGCTAGGGAAAAGACATCATTCCATTCCTGAAAGAAAAGGTCTTTATGGCCTGTTTTGAAATGAAAATGTGGAAAAATGGGTATTTTTACAACTTCTGTATGTAGCATAAGCTACTGATATGGACATGAACTGAGGAAAATCTCTGGCCAGCTCCTTACTTTAGAATAATTAGTGAAGCACTTGTTTTGCATAATTTAAAATAAGTGGTGTCATTTGCATTAATTTAGACTAGAGAAGGCATAATCAAACTTACTTAGCATATATAAAGTATGCCATATTCCTTCAAAATCATTAAATCATGGAATGGTTTGGGCTGGAAGAGATCTTAAAGATCATTTAGTTTGAATACCCCTTCCATGGGCAGGGACATCTTCCACTAGATCTGATTGCTCAGAACCCCATCCAATCTGGCCATGAACAACTCCAGGAATGGCACATCCAACAGCTTCTCTGGGAAACCTATTGCAGTGCCTCTCTGCTTTCACAGTAACAAATTTATTCCCAATATCTAATCTAAACTCAATCTCAATTTGAATCATTCCCCCTTTTCTTGTCACCACACGGTTTTTTAAAAATTCCCTCTCCATCTTTCGTGTAGACTCATTTAAGGTTCTGGAAAGCCACAAATAGGTCACTCTGAAGCTTTCTTTTTCCAAGCTGGACAAACACTTTTCTCTAAGCCTTTCTTCTTAGGAGAGATGCCCTTTCCGCCTAATCATTTATCTTTCAGTAAAATGTTATTCTGTGAGACATGGAAGAAAAAGAAAAAGGTTTAAGGATCTTTGTCAATTCTCTTGTGAATCAATATTGTTCTGTTTCTTGTATCATTTATCCACCCTTTACTTGGTTTCAACTCCCTAGACAGCAAGATCCTGTAATAAACTATGTAAAATTTCTGGGTTATATCTTTCCTCTCCATCACTCCCTTCCTGTTATTAATAGTTCTGAAGATTTACAGGTAGAATATCTTTCAGAATGCAGTCAGTGCTCGAGCTCCCACATTAACCAAAATTTGCATTTTTCCGTTGTGAGGTTGACACTGTATCACCACATGCTTTTAAAAACACTAAAAAAGGTAACTATTTATATAAATGAAGTGATGCAGTGTAATGCTTCTGCAAGGTACATAACAGCTGGAAACCTCATTTTTGTACCACTGTTACTAAAGAGAGACATGTCTTATTTACTGTTATTTTTTTTTTTAAAAAAGGGTTTAGATATTTCTGCATTTACTTTATATGCCCCAAAGTTTTTAAATAAAAATATAAAAATATTTAATTGTGTTGGCTGACTTTTAGTAATTGCAACATCTAAAATATGAGGAAAAAAAAGAAAATAAAAAAGACTTGTATTATTTTTACATCATTTTCAAGCATAGATTACTCTTTAAGTAGCATTATCCTGTTGAATTACATTATGTCATGTTGCTTTTACTTGATTTGCCCCATCTTTAGCTTCTCTGATGTTGGCATTTTTTGTAAGTATGCATAGCAGTTGTGCCAAAATTCTAGTTGAATATGCAAATGAACTGTATGTCTGCCATAACATTTTCCTCTAGGGTACCTTTGAATGAAATGAGCCAAAAATATCTTGTTCATTTTTGCTAGGAAAAAAATGAAACCAAAAGGAAGAGTTTATATGTGCATTTCCACTGCTTAAAGAAAGAAAATAGAAGACATGCAGTCTAATACTTGATTTTGGGTATACACCTTGGGGAAATAGCTTTTAAATTCTGTAAAATGCCTGCTTTAGTTACTTTGCAACACAGAGGTTGTTTTGATCTAAGGCATGTAATACTGTCATACATGCCATTCTTACTGTAATGAAATTTTGTTAGAATTTTTAGTCAGTCTTTGGTATGTTGTGATATCTCTTAATACTTTTTCTTAATACTTTTTCTTTTTAGTATTTGCCAAGTCTTGAAAAACAAGTTGTTAGAAATACTGAGTTTGTTTCTTTAGTGTATTCAATTACCAAGTATAAAACTAAAACAAGAAATGTTTTTTATTTATTTAATTTATTATTAGTATTGAACATTCTGTCAACACGCAGGCTATAATATGTAATAGTATTTCTGGTTTTGTATTTCCATATTTATTCTCTGAGGTATATCAAACTTACTTATTGAACTGGACAGTTAGTTGCTCCCCCTGTTTGTCCAAGACTGACATAAAAAAGGTACTGCAGTGAGAGAGGGACTGGTGAGATGTTACAAGAGTAAGAGATCCAGCAGACTGGGGAAAAGGAGGCAAAAGAATTAATTTTGAAAAATAGACTCTTTTTGAAAGATAAGAAAATAATGAATCTGTTTAACAAGAGAATGAAGCCATATCCTCTAAGGACAAAGTACTATAATGTGACAGTACAATAAAGGCCAAACAAGATATTTGTCATAGACTTTTTCTGCTTCAAGTGCTAACTCAATCTTTCAGCACAAACCGGGCAAGAAATCTATATGACAAACAGCACCAGAAGTAACTGTAAATTGTCCGAGCTCTTGATGGTGAAACAGAAAGCTCCAGTCCATTTTTCTCAGAAAATAAATACAACCAAAAATGCTTAACATTTTCAGTGAACATTGTATGTCATTATTTATCTTCATTAAGAGCAGCCAGGTGTAGAAAGTTATGTGGGGACAGATATCCTCTGAGGAGCCCTGGCTGGCAACGAATACGTGATGGGAGGTTTGTAGGCTAATTAACCTCTATTGTTCATTGTATACAGGAAGAAAATCATATTCATACAGAAGACCTTAAAAAGATAAAACAGCTGGATAAAGAATATTGGAATGATGAGCTTCTAACTTCAATGTATCACAGGGCCTTCAGAGCATTTAGATACACCTAAAAAGGCTTTTGAATGCAGATATTTGTTCCCTCTGCCCACACTCCAGCTTCACCTGAACTGTCAGCAGAGCAGAGTGGCTGCTGTGTTATCACAATATATCATGCAAGCTACTGTCCTTGTCTCTCATCAGGGATTACTAGATTAATGTATGATAGCATACTGAGGAGAGCTGTGCAGCCCTCCATCCCGGAAGAGCAAGGCAGAATAAGCTTTATTTGCCTTTCAGAAAAGCACAGGGACATACACACAACAGATTAAAAAAAAAAAAAAATCCCCAAAATTTCTATAGTATGTGATCATTGTTTGATGTTTTCAGGTTACATGATCAATATCAAATTTTTTACCATGGTAATCTATGGTTAAGTTTTGGCAATTACAGGTTACTGCTTTCATACAAAGTTCAAGCCTAATATCAAATAGCTCATTTGCTTTGAAATGAGCTGGATCCATTAATAAAGATTTGCTAGGTGGTTTTAGGACTTCCCCATAGGGTTTTAAAACTATATTTGACTCCATTCCTCATAATTGTTATAAATACTAGTATTAGTAGCACATTCTTTATTTTTTTTAGTGTTTTGGAATATAGTTAAAAAGTTCTGTATATTTTTTGTGGTCATCTATGAGGTATTTTTAAGATTAAGATTGTTGAATTGTAGGTTTCAGTGTAGTTATTTGGATTGCTCTTACTTCTTCCTTGGATTGTTAGTAGGTTATAACAGGGAAGTGACTGTTATTATTATTATCATTATTATCATTATTATCATTATTATTTAATAGAACCCTAAAATTTACATATTTGTACTATTTAATTAAATAACAAAGATAAAACATGAGAGTTGAGGATTGGTACTTTGTTGAAATGGAAGCTAAATTAATATACTCAATAGAAGACAACATAGAGGAAAAGGTTGCAAGGCTGGTTTTGTTAGTTCAAACAAGATTATATCTTGTCATCATTTAAACAAAAATTACCTTATGAATACCAATATAAAGCAAAATTTCAGGACAGAGTCATAAAAAATTCTCTACTGGAAGGAAAGTATTCAATCAAGGAATTTGCTATAATCATCTTGGTTCCTTCTCTGGTTTTATGCAAAAATTGAATTACCATTGTAATGACTATTTCCATTAAATGGAAGACAATAAGGAAGGATAGCATGTGTTTTATGCAAACTTCCTATGCACATCCTTGTACATGACATGCACACAGATGAGATGGACCACTCCGATCCTACCTTCTTTCAAGAAGATAATGATCTCATTCTTATCTGATCGATAAAAATAAAACTCCATGCACTGATGAACAGAGGTGCTATGAGATGTCTGTGTTTGGCACATGCCCCCTAAATAGCTTTATGTGCTCAATCTCCAGTGGCCTGAGGAATGTTCCTTGCATGCACAGATCATCTCCTGCACAGAAAACTGTATTAATATGCAGAAACTCTGCCAAGGGGATGGCCTTTCTCCTTTATTAATTTAAACATTTTAATATTCTCTATATGCAAAACATAATTAGAATTAATGGACTTTAGCACTAATGCAGTGCCTGAAGCTAGCTAGAGCGTCTATCTTGTGCATATGATCAACATGAATTTGAATCCCTTACCACCAGCAAGGCTGGGAGCTCAGCTCAGTCTACTGATGTAGTTTGTGTCCACATAAAGATCATATCAACTGACAGACAGAGGGAATTATAATCCTTTTGATGAGATAAGCAATTGGTCCTCCAGGGAGGAAGTAAACCATGACTGAGTTGCACTGATTGTTAAACAAGATCTCATTATAAATCTATAAAGACAGTGTAGCTGGGTTACAGTAGCATATATCAGACAGAGAATAAATGCAAGATTTTAGTCTGTTCTTCACAAACTGTTTATAGTTTCCTTGTAAAAATATCACAAATGCCATATGTGACAGAATAGAAAATAAAATTTACATTCTGTCTGGTATTTCACACTCACTTAAGAAATGAAAACTTATCAAGGAAAATATCAGAATATTTTATTTGAACGTAAGCATGAAATAATGTGGCAAACAGAAGCAGAAATTCAGGATGTGCTGGATACAAATTCTGAGAAATTACAGTGACTATTACTAAAAAACCAGGACAACTCATGTACTGTTTTTATTGTTTCCTCTGAACTGAAAACAATAATAAAATATAAATTGGGATTTTTTTGCCAATAGTACAGTCTGAGAAGGAATGAGATTCTTCAGTCTCTCATGGTCACATGTTCTCCTAAATGTGTTCTGCTATAGGATTGGTGGGGGGAAAAAAACAGCAAAGCAAAGGTCTGTATTCAAGAGCTGCTCACAAATACCTTAATCTACTATAAGTCTTCCTTTACTGGTGTTGTGGTTTAACCCTAGCAGGAAGCTTATCCAAACAGAACTGCTCATTCATCCTCAGTGATATGGGGAAAAGTATTTAAATGGTAAATGTATTAAAACTCATGGGTTGTGACAGACAATTAAGTATGTAAAGCAAAAGCTGTATGCATAAGCAAAACAAAATCAGAATTCACTCACTACTTCCCATTATTAGGCAACTGTTTAGCCATTTGCAGAAAAGCAGACCACCATCAAGCATAACAGTTGCTTGGGAAGACAAGTGCTCTAATTTCAAAAGTCTTTGTTCAACAGCCCTCTTTCCTCTTCCTCTTTCTTTCCCTCATATTATATTGCTGCTCCTGACTTCATATAATATAGACTATCTCTTTAGTCAGTTTTAGTCAGCTCTGCTGACTGTGTACCTTCCCAACACTCCCAATGTGCCCACTGGCTGGGTAGCGTGAGAAAGAGATTGGCTTGATATTGTGCACTCACTCTTCAGGAAGAGCTGAATATCAGTGTGTTGTCAACACAGTTTTGGTCACAAATCAAAAGGATAACACCATACCATGTAGTATGAGTTAATTTTAATAACTTTAACAGTTTTAATAGCAAACCAAATAATAATTTTCCTTATGACTTGTCATAAGAGACCTGGCCTCCATTTCTTATGTTGTTATCATGCAGGTTTAAGTGAATTGCTGATATTTACTACCATTTCCCCTGTCTGACATGGTGTTTGGAGAACAACTGTAAAAAATGCATTGTGCATATGAATGCTTTTATCTCTTTATTATATTAATATGCTAGACAATCAATGAATTACATTCTTTCTCTTTCACATCTCCAAAAATATCCTATTTCTTTCTATAATTAAAGTTTTGGCAGTCCAGTGACTGATTTTTCTGTCTTTGTCCTCAAATCTTTAATGAGTACACTCATTAATTTATTTTATGTCAACATTAAACACCTAGGTTGATATTTCCTTAGCTAAATGCAAGCTAGAAACATGTTCAGCATAACAGTGATTTTAAGTAAAAGCAATATTTTTCTTCTAAATTGTTGGGGTAATGAAATATGAATTCCCACAAACTGTAGAAAATGTATTTTGTTAAAATTTTTTAAATAACTATCAATGGATGTGGACAGATATGTAGAGCAGCATGAGAAAATAGTGCTGATTAGCTTATGTGTACATGGTAAACCTGGTTATAAAGAAAATTAAATAAGTGAAAAGGATTTATCAATAAGGTAGAATTTCTGTTCTGGTTGGTGTTCAGCTTAGGAACTTTATGTTTGTCTCTGTGAGGTCTAAAAGAATGCAGTCACATATCTGAAAGCACTTTCAAAGCCACAGAAGGAACTTCCCCTAAGATAAGCTACCAGAAGAATCTCCACTGAGATAAGCACAGACAGCAAAACCAGCAAGATCTGAAACTTCATGTGTGGTGAGGCAACTCTGGGTAACCTATCCAGAAAAAAAATTACACAGTGGCAAACTCTTGGAAAGGAAGAAACTGCTTGTAAACATGGGAACACAAGCTGTGGGAATGACATCTATGCCCCATGGATATGTTTTCTGGTATCTCCAGAAAAAATGTCTCTAGGCCCCCCGCTATGGAAAAGACCGTGGGGAAGAAGACCACCAGGATTCTGTGGAATCCATGCGGTGGTGATATCTTTGCACTTAATCTTTCTCTTGCTCTCTGTTTCTTCCCCCTGTGCCTCTCTTATTTGCTTCTATCTCTCTATCTCACATTTACTATTAAATAAAATCTGTACTATTGACTTCAGCATATGGTGTCTTATAATCGACTCTTAACAGTCCTCAACTCACATTGTTAAAAAAAATATAATAACAGTCCCTGGAAAAAACAAGAACTCCAAACTTGAATAAGAAGTCAGGATCCCTGCTGCAAAAGCTGTTTACTCTTTCTTCTCAATAAAGAAACCAGTAGATCTGTAGTTGTGCTATCATTGTCTGTTCTAGAATTACAGCTCTCTCACATATCCATCCCTATTTGTTCCATTATAATAGCTATGGGAAATAAAAATATGACAGAATAACCATGATACATGTTTTGTGAATGAGTGGCTTGGCTATTAAAAGAAACACAGTCAAAGATTAAAAACAGGGGTTAATATGAATTTGTGAAAATTCAGCTTTCCAGAGTTTAATGACAAGTTTCTTCTATTACTAATACACAGGTTAAAACATGCAAAGGAAGATAAAACTAGAAGCAGTTTGGAATCATACACAGAATCCAGGAATGCCAGAGGGCAAGAGTGCAAAGCATAAGGATGCAAGATAAAGGTATGAAAGGATTTAGCAGCACATAATCATTGAACACTTTAATGTTTACAAGAAGATTCAATGGGGTTTACTAAAATTATAAGAGTTTAATTGTAGACTTGACAAACTAACATTCATATCATAATTAATTCACACACACATGAATAAGACAATCTATACATCTATTTCTTGTGTGTAAGGGTACCTAACAAAAATTCCCCTTGGGTTCAGTGAAATACAGCAAATCCTTTTGTGTTTCCCAAAAGGCAAAAGCTGCATCTAGAGGTTTGTGGAGATGTTGGAGAGGCTGTATCAGCCTAGACATCTCAGGATGGGGGCATAGGGGGCAGAGGGGGCTGCAGCCCTCCAATGTGTAAGTCTAATAGAAAGAAAGAAAAGAAGAGAAGAACTAATAAAAAATAATAGGAAATGTTGTCATAGATATATTGGAAGGGTGGCAAGACCTTACACAAATATCAGTTTGAAAATTATCTATCAATATTTGATATAGTACACACTGGTATTAATTAATCAGCCATGCAGTCAGTTTGGGGGGACTGTCTAACAGTTTTTTCCTTCCTTTTCTTCCAAACTCATTTTTACTGGTAGCCCATCACTTTGCCCAAATAGAAAAGGTTTGTGTTCTTGCCAGTTGGAAAGCTTTGATCTGCTTTCCTATTTCTCAGTGTCATTAGGTAGTATTTTCAATGGCAATTCATTTTTCAGCATTGCTCAGACTTGTGCTCATTCTCACAGGATGAAATCTTTCCCAAAACATCTGTTCCCAGAAAGAACAATCTACAGTGAATTTGGATACAAGCCAGCTTTCCAGAAAGTTATCTGTTGGGCTGTCTAAAATATTATATTTCCCACTTGAGTAAGTGAAAAACCTCATCACTCAGTATAATAATTTTGTGGATAATTAGTAACTCTCCCATTTCCTATAACTCATTCTTCTCCTTGCATTGTGAATGTTGCCAGCTATAACATCTACTGCAATAGATTATAATCTTAAGAACAGATTTTGGATCTAATTTAAATTTTCTGTACCCTGATGATTAAGTGGACCCTTTTACAAGACTGATTATTTTTCAGGTAGAAATACGAACGTGCTTATAATACCAAGGGTCATATTCCTGGATCTTTCTCTGTTTCAAGTTCAATTCTCTTCAATAGCTACACTCAGCTTTAAGCCTTGAAAAGTGTTTTCTCAGAGCATCAATTCAGATCCATTTTAGCTCTAATGACAGTTCTTGCTCACAGCCATAACGACCCAAAATTCAGTTGCACAAGATTTGAAATCAGTCTGATTTGGGTTAATTCCATGGCCACAACACTGTCTGTATATCAGCAACTGTTTTCTTTTCCTATGCTACTCATGACAGTGAAGGGAAGGCCAACAGCTTCCTTCCCAAAATTGTAATTGTTATCTATGCTTCCTGCAGGAATATTTGAATTTAGTCAAATGGTATCATCACTCATCTTGAATTAATTCCCATTTAGGACATCAAGAATGCCTCAGAAATATAAATTCTGTGATATTGCATGTCTGACTCTGAGGTAATATAAAATGTTGAGGTTTTGACTAGGAAGAAATACTGAGACACAGAGAAGGAATTGCAACAAAAGTTGACGCTCTATTCTTTTGTCTGGAAAACACTTTGTAAAACCATCTTTTTATATATATGGGTTGGTTGTTTTTTTTGGTTTTTTTTTTTTTTTTCTCTTTTAAATTCAGAGATGTCTAGCTTTTAGGTTTTTTTACATTGCATTACAGATCACTAGATTTTGAAAGCCTGTGTAAATAATTTCCTTCTACAATTAGTAATCCAGTGAATAGATCTTACCTTCTCCATAATAGTTGTCACAGAAATTCTGGCATCAAATTATAAGCGTTTCATTCCTGGTCTCACATACACCTGTCTAACTGTCTCTTCACATTCAGATATATTTCAATGCAGTAACTGTTTTGGATATCTCCTCTACCATTTATCTTTACTTCTTCAAGTAGTATCTGCCATGGAGACAGGAAAAATCTTCACAGTTTAATTCTTATCTCCTTTGATCCTGTAAGCCTGCATGACCCCCAGTGCATGTCTGTCAATCACCAAGTCTGAATCTAGCATCCCATCTTTTCCACTGAATAAGAGGCCATTGCACTAACTGAAGATTTGCACAGTACTCGGTATCACGTTTTGGTTTCGATGAGATTTTGATAATAACTTGAGGAAGAAGGAATCAGATTGATAGCTGCAAAAATATCCACTCTGATGGCACAATTCCAGCTATGAAATTGAAGATTTTGAAATTCAGGAAAAAAATTTTATTCTTCAGCTATTCTCATGAGCTCTCCAGTTGGTTAAAAATTCTGTTGCTTTATTAACAGCAACGTGTAATCTAATATTTTGTTTAGGCATTTTGGACACAAAAAAGTGCCTATGTTTTTTTATCAGCCAGTAATACTTTCAAATTTCCACCCCACCTGCAACAAATAGACCTATGTTCTTCTGAATAAACCTGAGCTGCAAATGAAATTGTATTCTAGTGCCATACTTCCTGAAAAGATAAACTTAATAAAGTAGTTAATATTAATAAGGATATTCAAAATGTTGAAATGGACATGGATATGAGCCCTAATATTTTCTTCTGTTGTAGACAGACAAAACTCTGTCCGTGAGCTTGAAAGCAATATTTCCATAAGTGGTTCAAAACTCACGTCTGCCAGCAGTGTCTACATGTCCTTAGAATATTAGAAAATAAATGATAGGATTTTAAAGAAATTATATTAAACAATTAAAATTCAAGATATTGTAAGAAATATTTTAAGCAGTAAATGCCCATATTTGTAAGGATATCTAACCCTAAAAAGCATGATAGCAGCTATAGGATATAGCTGTCAGATGGAAATTTAAAATCTTCTGCTATATATATTGCAGGAATCACCTATAATTCTCCAACACTGTAGTATGGCACAAATTTCTCTGTTGTGATTTGGATGAAAAATCCCAAAGATAATGAAGTGAAAGATGCCTGAAAATAGTGCTGTAATCATCTGGATGGATTTGTGATGCTATGGAAGAAATAATTTGGTTTTTCTTTCTGATTCTTTGGAAGGCAGGTTATCTGGTGACTTTTTAACTCTGAGGGAGGATGCTACAGGTCTTACATATACTGTCAGCTGATGACAGTCTAAGCAGGCCTGGACTTTTCAGGTTATTATGTTGCAATATTCAAAATAGCTCTTTGGTCATTGCATTCTTTTTCTCATAAGGTAACTTTTCATCCATCCAGAGATTACTCAGTGATTTTTTTCTCCACCTCCTTGATCAAGCCACTTTAGTAGAGGAAGAAAATGTGTTTAAATTCTTTTATTTTATTAGATGTAAACTTCCTGGTATAAATTACCAAGTGCTTACAGTAGAACTTCCCAGGTAATATAGTTTGATTTTGCATTTTCAACTGATTCTGACCCTTATACTCCAAAACTTCTCAACAACCAAATCAAAATTGTTAAAAAATTACTATTAAGTTTCACATCTGTCACAGGAGAGATGAGAAAATCTGTTCATAGGATGATATTTTTTTACATACCAAACTTGCATGCACCTTTCTTCATCCATTCCTTTTCCTACACATATAGAAGCAATGAAAAATAATAGCATTTCTACATCAGCCAATTGTTGCCTTTATTTCAAAGTACTTTAATAGTATTATAGTAGATTTCTTCAGCAAAAGAGGGATGACAAGAATAATGAATTTGGTTTTATTGCTGGTTTTTATCTATGAAACCGTTACTTGAAGCATCTCATATGCCATATTACCTACCACTTAATAGTTGTTTCTACGTTCCACATTTAAGTCTCGGGTTTTTACAAAAATGAACTAATAAAATGCAGGAAAAGAAGAAAAAAATATAGGATACTAATGACATAGGATCATGGTGGTATCATCTAAAATGAAGGAAATACTTGTTGAAAAGACAGACAAACTTCTGTGACGTTGCCAATATTGTTTTAGAAGTGTTTGTATCCATTGCATATGACACAGAAGAATCCTTTGAAGTGTGAAGTTGTTCTTTCTAATATATTGCTTCGGTCTGTTGGTTTTGACTGTGGCAGGGCCTTCTGAAGTAATTTTAAAGATACCAGATGGGGGAATAAACAGGGAACTCTATATCTACCTAAATAGGTCAAAGGAAGATGAAGGAGTATGATATAATTTCTATAACGAGTTATGTAGTTTGAGACATCAGTTGTCCTCTGTACATTTAGGGACACACTGACAAATACTGCCCTAACTCCTCTCTCTTTCAATGCAAAGATGTGAATAAAATTACAGAGTGTGAAAAAGTAGGCAGAATTTGTCTTTTCATTCTGCCACCTTTTTTTTTGGTCCTTACCCAAAACCCTCAGTGGCTACATTTGAGCATAATAACACTTCAATAACACTGAAAGTGCATACTTTAAACTAAGGTGCAATTTATGGTACGTTTTAGAGAACAGGTACTGAGACCTGGGCGCAATTCCAGTGTTGACCCTGCAGTGCAATTGAAAGACACTGAACTATCACACATGCTGTTTCTTTTCTAGTAGTGATTATTAGAAGATTGTCTAAATTCTAGGGAACTTCTTCAAGTGAGGAATCCTAATAAAATTCTCTTTTTTAATAAAACAGATTGCACTCTTTCAAGGTATGTCTGAGGTCTATATACTGACTAGCATTTGGCAATATATTTTCATTCAAAACTGTACCTAATTTATTGCTTTGTGAAGCTTGAAAGTTTCTTTATGCCTATGGTAAAAAAAAAAACCTATTATAGATAACTTTCTGTAACATATCTTAATCCTTCACAGTCAGGTATTTTTTTATGGCAATATGAATCTGTGTTTGTTTCATTATGTATGCAAAACTACTTATCAGTTAAAAAAAAAAAACAAACAAATCAGGATGAAGATAAATAGTTTATTTGATGGATGCCACTAGTTATGTAGAGAACAAATCCAAGATTAAAAGTTATAAAAGCAAATATCAAAACTGACAGAAATTATCATAGGTTTCATTTTCTTTTTACTGTAACTTGGATGTTTTACTATATGTGATAAACTCAACACTTTCTTAATAACTGCAGAAAAACCTTCTATAAAAAGCAAATTATATATGATTCACTGAATTTATGCTATTAATATTCATTGCTATTTAAGCAATACCATAATTCATTGACAATTTCAACATCATTCAACAATTTGAAATATGTTTAATAGAAGAATGGAAGGGTTCAAAAAACCCACAATCTTCCATAATTTGGAAATAATGTTCCAACATATAAAAGTCATACTGTCCCACCTGGCTCTGTGCTGTGATAAACTGTTAAAGGAAGGTTACCAGTTTTTATTACAGAGCTACAACACCAGTGCCTTGGCCAAAAGCAGCACCCATGGAGATGGAGCTGGCCCTGTAATCAACATCCCCAAAGGTGACAAGGCAGGCCTGTCACGGCCACCAGCAGGATAGGGCTGCCCTTTGCCATGCTGGCATGAAGCACTCGCCCAGCTCTGGCAGCCAAATTCCCACAGATGTATGCATAGGAACCTTCCAATAAGATTGGAAGGTTCATCCTGCCTATTTCCTGTTCTGTTCTGTTCTATTCTATTCTATTCTATTCTATTCTAGTTTAGTCTAGTCTAGTCTAGTCTAGTCTAGTCTAGTCTAGTCTAGTCTAGTCTACTGTAAAACTTCACTGGTCATTTTCTTGCATCCTGTCACTTGTACGTAGGGAAAACAGACACCCACCTCACTACAAGCTTCTTTCAGGTAGTCATAGAGAGTAATAAGATTTCTCTCAACCTCCTTTATGCTTCTCCAGAGCCTTCACCAACTTCCTTGCTCTTCTTTGGGCACATCCACATACAATTGAATGTATATTTTTGAACATGCATTACCCCATTTGTTTCCTCCCTTGAATCGCTCCCATAATTCAGAATTCTATGAGCAAATTCAATTATGTAATGAGAATACATTCAGGCATTATATCAGTTAAAATTTAAAATTATCTCACAGTTTTATGTTCTTAGAGGTAAAAGTTTTTCCTTTCATTGTAAAATCATAGAATGATTTGGATTGAAAAAGACACTTTAAAGATCATCAATTCCAAGCCTACTGACATGAAAGATCAAGTTGCTCAACGCCCTTTCCAATATGGCCTTGAACACTTCGGGGGGGGTCATCCAAGACTTCTCTAGGCAACTTGTTCCAGTATCTCTCCACAATCATTATAAAAGCTTCTTCCTTATGTTTAATAAGTTTAACATTACCCTTTGTTCTGTCACTACAGGCTTTTGCTATAAGTCTATTTTTTTAATAACTGCTCTTTAAAGACTGAAAGACACAATAAGACCTGTCTCCTCTAGCTGTCACAACCCCAGCTGTCTCAGCCTTTATTCACAGCGCAGGTTTCCATCCCTCTGATCATTTTTATGGCCTTCCATTTAACCTGTTCCAGCAGGCACATGTCTTTCCTTTACTGAGGAATCCAGAGCTGGATGTAGTAACACATGCTGGGTTTCAATAGAGCAGGGCAAAGGAGAATCACAGAATCATTAGGATAGGAAGGGACCTCTAGAGAACATCCAATTCAACACACCTGTCAAGGTATGGTCACCTAGAGCAGATTGTACACCCAGGTCATTTTTGGATGTTTCCAGAGTGGGAGACTCTATGGCCTCCTTGGGCAGCCTGTTCCAGTGCTCTGCCACCTTCAAAGTAATGTATGTTAAGACATAACTTTTTATGTTTTAGTTTGTGACCATTGCTCCTTGTCCTACTGCTAAGCACCACTGGAAAGAGTCTGGCACCATCCTCTTGATATCCAATTTTAGAATATTTGTATGTATTGATGAGGTACCCTCCCAGTCTTCTATTTCTAGACTAAATGGGCCCAGTTCCTACAGTCTATCCTTATAAGAGAAATGCTCCAGACCCCTCATCATCTTTGTGTCTTCCTCTGGACCCCCTCCAGTAGCAAATGTCTCACTTGAATGGTGGATAGACACCAGAATTAAACACAATATTCCAGATGTAGCCGGTAGGGCAGAATACAGACTGCAGAGGATCACCACCCTAGACTTGCTGGCCACACCCTTCAGGATACACCCCAGGATATTATTGGCTCTCCTGGCTCTAACAGCATTGCCAGGTCATGGCCAATTTGTCGTCCACCAAGACTCTCAGGTTCTTCGCAGAGCTGCTCTTTAGTAGAGGTCCCCTAACTGTGCTGGTGCTTGGGGTTATTCATCCCCAGGTTCAGGACCCTATGCTTGCTTTTGTTGATCTTCATCAGGTTTCTGTCCACCCAGCTCTCCAGCCATTCAAGGTCCTGCTGAACAGCAGCACAGCCTTCAGGTGTATCAGCTACTCCCCCCCAGTTTTGAAATGTCAGCAATGCTTAGGCTGCGCTCTATTTGTTGGTCCAGATTGCTGATGAAAAAGTTGATTAAGACTGGACACAATACAGATCCCTGGGTCTGTACACAGTTCCAGTCTGTACACTGGGAACACATTCTATAGACCTCCAGTTCTACTCCAGTGGTTGATCCACCTCACTGTCTATTCATCTAACCCACAGTTCCTGAGCTTACTTATACGGACCTTATGGAGAAAGCGACAAAAACCTTCATGAAATCAAGGTAGATGTCATGCACTGCTCTCCCTCATCAACCCATATTGCCATGCCACCATAGTAGTATATCATATCTGTTAGGCAAGATTTCCTCTCAGTAAAACCATAGTGACTACTCCCAATGACCTTCTTCTCTTTTACATGCTTGGTACTGATGTCCACAATGACCTGTTCCATCACCTTTCCAGGAATGGAGGTCAGACTGTCTGGTAAGTAGTGTTAAGGGGGTAAGAGGCCCCCCTCTTTTCCCTTTTTGAAGATGAGAGTAAAATTTTATTTCCTCCAGTCATCAAGCATTTCTCATATATTCTCCTTTATTTTTCAAAGATGTTGGAGAGTGGCTTAACAACATCTGCCAGCTCCCCTAGACCCACGAGTGCATCCAGTCATGGCCCAAGGATTTATCTACGTTACATCTCCCTAGCCTATCTCTAACCACCAAGAATTAATTTCTTCAGCCTTTCTCTCTTAGTCTCAACATCTGTGATTCCTGAAGGTCGGTCTCAGCAGCAAAGACTGAAGCAAATAAGGCATTCAGTAATTACACCTTCTATTTTTCTTCCATCATCAGGGTGTGACCTCCTTGACTTTCTGGGGTGAAAATGTACATTGCTGTCTCATATCCAACTTTTCATCTACAGATATTCCTAAATCCTTCTTGGCAGGGTGCCTTTCAGTCTGGTTATCCCCCAATCTATATTGATACCGAGGATTGCCCCAATCTAAGTACAAGACCTTGTAGCTGATGTTGTTGAAATTCTTGAGATTAAAAGAAATTCATGAAGGAACAGCAATATTAGGGAGTTTGTTTGTTATTTTTCTAGTTATGTTTCCCATTTCGAAAACAAATCCTATGTAGATTATAGGCATTACTGACATTTGCATACTTAAAGATTTTATGACACCATATGATCACTTTAATCCATCTGGTTATGATGCATAATCTCCTAATACAAAACTCTAGAGAGATGTTTGAATTATATATTATTGTAAGGTCAATAAATAGTTCGTCTAACAGCTCTATTGCTGCTGCTATGGTCAGTCAGTAGCATCAACAGAAAGCAAGAATCAAACTGCTGGAAATATTCCAACAAAATAATATTGGATGGTTTCCCAAAAGACTTTTCCAAAAGACATTAGTAACTCCATCTCAGCCTGGACTGGCAGTTATCCAGATAATGTCCTATACTCTGTGTGCTGTTACCTAGTGCCTCACTGTGTATTTTCTATGCCCCACTGCATCATGGATTGTCCTTGGTATCTGATAGCAATCAGCTGGAAATCTCATAATGATTTTGTTACAGATTCTTGCTCCGTTTTTATGTCTTCAGCTATTTGAGAGGATTTCCTTAAGAATGTATTTTTATCACATTCAGAGAGAGTTCGGAGAGGGATTCCATGACTCTCAGTATTTTCTGCAGGTTATGATTTGGGTAATGAAAGAGTTGTCTCAAGATTTAAATTTATAGTACATCAATCACTCACCACCTGAATAACAAGAAATAGTATCAGAGAAAGTTTTAAAGAGAAGAGGTGGAGATAACTTTGAAGAAGATTAAAGTAGTCCCAGTTATATTCATATATAATAATATATTCATGAAATGATATAGAGTTTGGTTGGTTGTTTGCAAGAAAGTACTGAAATCCTGAACTAATTCTTATTTTAAGAATTTTGTGAGCTTTATTACACATCCTTTACTTGGATGATATAAGACAAAAACTGGTAGGTAGATCTTCAAATATTTTTTTTTTCATTTATTTAGGGCATTTTTTGTCACAGAGAATGAGTATTTTTACCTAAATGATGACTCAGGAATAAAAGTTATATATTTAAACAGATGAACTCTATGCCAATCAGCATAATAGCTCTTTTACTGGAACTGCATCAGAAGTAAACGGCTCTCATGATTCTCTCTGAACTAAATCCAAGAACAAATTCATTTTCTGTTGTGTTCCAAAAAATCTATCCCTCTGTAGAGTAGAGTAGAGTGTGTAAAATTGCATAGTGGAGTTTTGTACATTTATTTTTCTTCACACAGTGATTTAGAAAATTGATTTTTTTTTTCTTCATTCCCTCTTCTTATCTCCTATGTTGACTTTAATTTCTCAAGTTGTACTTTCTCTGTTTTTTGTTTTGTTTTGTTTTTTTTTTAAATTACAGATCAAAGGATTCTGTGATCATTGGAAAGAGCAACATATTTCACAGGCTTTCCTAATTTTCTTGTTCTTAAGTTATATATACTTTTCTTAAGTATCATTTTCACCACTGCAGTGAAATAAACTGCAGTTATTTTAAAAAAACAAGACTTAGTGTATAGGTAATACTTAACTTTTTTTTTTAATTAAAAGCGTAAAAACATTTAAATATATTATAAACTTGTACAATGTATTTTGATGAATCAAAGGCAATATTATTATGATTAGCTGCAGTGTATGAATTCAAATTTAAGTAAAATGAACTCACCAGCCAGCTTAAAAAATGATAAAAGAATCAACTAATGTTCTAGATGACAAGGAATCAAGTGCAATCCTTTGAAGTATATTAGATCTTCTTTACTTTCATTTCAAGACACAGGTAATTTTTTACATCTGCACTTGTTTAATGTGGCTACACAAATAAGTAAATGAGGTCTACAAACTTACTTTTAAACAATCTGTCTGTGACAGAATCAAAAGACTGCTCTGATAATTCATTTTAGAGCTCTATGCTGTGTTAATCAATCTGATCCTATGAAAACAAGCACAGGTGTTTAGCTCTTAGCATAGGTATTTTGTTGGACTTAAGTACTTAAAAGCATAGGTGAGATCTATTAGCAAAGCCACATTATGTCTAATACAATTATTACTGTGGTACTTATATGACTCTGCTGGGTGATCACATTGATGAAATTCATTTAACTATTCTGGGTTTGGTTATTTTTCTTTATAAACTGCAAGAATGAGCATTTCACTTGATTCAATAAACCAGACTCATAAAACCTTTGATTAATATTTTTTCATCAATTAAAAGGGAACATTTTAGTCTTTGAATAAAATACAGCCTGTGTTAACCGCTGAGTTAAACAGCAAGCGGAATTCAGATACTCTTTTCATTTAATCAGAATTTGTTTTCAGCAATAAAAGATAAATTAGTACTTGGACCAAATCAATTTGGTGTTGATTTTGTACAGACACTCTTTTGCAAAATTATGGCCAAAAAGAGTACTGAGGGGAAAGTCCTTTCTCTTATCTTTTTTCTTTTTCATCATATTATTGCATCTGTTTTAGCTTGCTTTGCTTATATACAAATACAGAATTTTTATGATCCCATTCAGAATCTTTATGCCAAGTCATGTGTCTGCTGAAAACATGGAATGAAGATTGTTGTAGTTACACAGTTTTAGTCAGGATTCTTTCTTAATATTTAATTAGCTGTGAAAGTAGAGTTCTCCCCTGAAGATTCTGCTGTTTTCCTAGACAGGACAAATTACTGCTTGTCCTGGATATTGAGCACTGTTCTTACTTCCCTGGCTCTAACTGTGTTGTCTCTTCATTTACACATTTGCCCATTGAACTGTTGATTTTATGGTATTTAGAGAAATTTGCACAAAGATAATTTCAGCCCCTAGGTGAAATTATGGAAGATCTTAGCAGTATCTGAACGACTAGAAGGTGTCTGAAAATACATCATCCTAAATTGTGTTTGACCAACCTGATACTTTCCTATGAAGTAGCAATTTGTTACATAAAAATGTGAAACAGTAGAGCTGTGGATGTCATCTACATCATTTTCATTTTAGCAAGGTGTTAAACTGATAAGATATAGACTGACAATAGGTGAAAAATTGTCTCAACTGCCAGACTTAAAAAGGGATATTGTGAGTAAGAAGGAGAAAAATTATGGAAGGAAAAGAATTCTCAAATGTGTCATAAGATGAAAAAGATGTTCACATTCAGAAGGCTCAAGGGAAAAAGAAGACCCACTGTGACTGTCAAATTCATAGGACTGTGTAAGAATTCTGCACATAAAAGAAGGAAAAAATTTGGTGAGATTAGTTAATAGAATTTAGCATCGCTATTCATCTGAGGGTTCTGTCTGACACAGGAAAAATACATGGTAGTTTTTTGCTGCTACTATTACAATTTCACTATAAGCAAAGATGAACAGTGCAAAATATCTCTTCAGCTACTTAAAACACTTTTTCAGTCCTTTAGGTAACAAGCAAATTTTATTTTTACTGCTATAATTACATAGTTTCAAAATTAAGATTATTAGATCAGCTACACTTCCTGATGAAAATGTGTAGAAGAATACCTTTGACCAGATTTATTAACAAGTTGTGTATTTTTTTTAACTTACAAACTAAATTTATAGTTGAAACAAGAACATAATGGATTTTGGTTCTATTGCCCCTGGAAATTGCACCAATGTGGCTACAGAATCATAGAAAAATTTATGTTAGAAAAGGTCTGTAAGTTCGTTGAGCTGTAAACTAACTGTAAACTAGCACTGTCAAGTTCACCCCCACAATACTTTTACGGCACTTGGGGACGTGTGCCTGTCTTTTAAACCTGTAGGGATAGTGACTCAACCACTTCCCTAGGCAGTCTGTTTTGATCCTTAGCAACCCCTGTGCTGAAGAAATTTTTCTTAATATCCCATCCAAACTTCCTTTGGTGCAACTTGAGGTTATCTCCTCTCGTCGTTTTGCTTGTTACTTGGGAGAACTGTCCAACCCCACGTAGCTGTAGAGAGAAGTACAGTGGCCCCTGAATCTTCTTTTCTCCAGTCTGGACAACCCCAGCCCCCTCAGCCTCTCCTCGCAGGACTTGTGCTTTAGCTTTTTTAATCAGAGTCATTACTGTGGCTGTTATACCAGTCTTTTGCATTTTGGTACACCCTAAGCAATTTACAACACTATTTCAGGATATGTGCTTAACTGTCTGCAATCTGAGAATATTATTTATGAAAGCACTGTTCCAGGATTCCCGGTATGTTAGAGAAAGAATTCACTTAGATTGCTGTTACCAGCATGCATTTTCGCCTTTTGTTGTTTCTAAATGCTGTAAACAGCATAAAAACTAGGCCTTCTGTCAGTCACTGAAACCACTGTATCTCAATGTTTTTGAATTAATTTTTCATATATCTAGACCTGATGTGCTGATTAATTGATAGTACCTGGTCTAACATGTATTTTCAACTTTGATGATGAAAAGGAAATTGAAAGATGTTCAAGGTGCTACTACTCTAAGCACTAAGTGACATAGTAGCTTGAAAATTCCCTTGCAAATCTTTAATATATTTTGAAAGTGCCTTATTATTTTAAAGATTCACAGTCATCTAGTAGCAAGGAAAGTAATAATTTTATGAGTATGAGATCCTTCTATTTCCAACATCTCCAAATGCTTCATGTATTAAAAGCATTATGCACACTATGACATAAATGCTGAAATATCTAGATGACTGCAGATACTGTCACACTGTATATGTGAAAGAGACATTTGGTGAAGGCTGAACATCCATGCTAGAGACAAGACCACGGAAGAGATACTGCTAATTCAGCTAGAGATATTGCTAATTCAACTAACATGATAACTTGGATTTTAAAGCCAAATTTAATACTGTGTTTGAAATATTCCCAGCAGATGGTTAAGCTTTGTTTTAATATTTTAATTTTTATTCTTCTTATTTTATTGCTTTCACTTTTACCAGGGAAATATCTTCCCTTTGTTCTTTTCATCCAAGATGCATTTAAATGACACTTCTGCTGATGTCTGAAGAATTTAATTCTACTCGATTATCATAGGTATGATTTTTCACAATGAACAGCAGTTCACTGTATTCCTTGAAAGCTGCAGATCCTAACCTTTGAGGCTTTCTAGTCAGGGTATTACAAACCCATAATTACTTATTTTCAGTGATGGTGAGGTGTGTTCTTCATTAGATATCTTGCTTTTCTGCAGAGCAGGCAAAATTTATTCAGAACTCTAAGATTTAAATGTAGAAAAAGATAAAGAAGTAGTGGCTAGAATAACAGCTATATATATATATATCTACTTTTCAAGTTGCTAAAATAATTTCGAAGACGGTAAACTATATTTTAATGCACTTGAACATGCTGCACTTTACATGCTGCACTTAATGCTGCAGTTTCTTGTTTTCCAGGTCAATTTTTCTGAGACTGCTGGAATATTACTTTCAAAGTTTTGAAAAGAAATCTTTTGAATAAAATTTGATAGCATAAAATGGTGTCTCTTTATATCTTTTTTTATTTTGCAATATCAGCATTTACAAGGAATGACTGAATATTCAAACATGTACTATAATTAAGGACATATTTACACTTTTATAAGGCTAAAAATCTAGGAAACAGCATTCCTACAGTAACTAAAACACTTACATGTAATTCATAAAGTATGTCATAAAAGATTTTATTTACTAGTTTACAAAAACAGTGAGTGTTGGCATACTAACATTGCCATGGTGAGCACACTACAGTCATGTAATATGAGATGGTAATCAGTACTGTAGTCAAAGTACATCCCAGCTGAAGGTACTTGCTGTGGAAAATTCATTGTTATGAACAAATAATATTTCTAGAAGTCCAGTGTGAAATATTCTTTGAGTTCTTCTTCAAGAGAATGCTCTGGTATTTTTAGAATTCATCCTATGGTGTAGAACACAGCAGCTTATAACTAAGCCAAAAAAAAAACCAAAACAAAACAAAAAAAACCCCACACACAAACAAAAAACAAACAAAAAACAAACAAAAAAACCCGAGCAAAAAACCCAAACCTTCCCCTAAACTATTCTACCTCTGACGTATTTTTTTTAATTGAAATCTATGAAAGTGTTTGGGCACAAGTTTATTTTTCTAAGGTGGGACACATTTGGGTTAATCAAAGCACCAGCCTTTCTCGCACGGGAAATGCTCTTTTACCAAAGGAAAAATATAGCAATGAGATTTTAAATAAAGAAGCTAAAAAATTCAGCTTTATTTAACTTTTAAACAGTTCTGATGGTATTCAGAGGTCACTCTAGTCCTTTGTGCCTTTTTGCAGCACCTCTCTCAGGTCAGAAGTTAGAAAGAATGTTGTTAAAAGTAATATTTTTAGAAGGAAAATTGGTTTGAAATAACATGTGCATCATCTGTAAATCTGCTTGAATAATTAAACTTTTTTCTTGACTCAGAAGGGAAGTTAAAGTTCTTGCTGAAGCAAAATCAGAAGCCAACATAACACCCTTGTCCAGTTACTGATTCAACTAAAAACTGACATCTCCTGGCAAGATCTGAATCAGCATGAAGTCTCTGTGTTTACTGCAGCCTGCAGGGCAGCCTCATGTTCCACCTGCCTTTTCATGCAATCATCATTCTCTCTGCTTTACTGTCAGACCTGCCATCATGAGCAGTGTGATCCTTCGCTTCCTTTACCTTACCCTGGTATTGTATTGGTTTTGTTTCTAAGAAGTTATTTAAGTTAAATATTCCAAGTGAGTGTTTATCCTTCCTCAGTGGACATCTAGTTCTGTTTCTAGCAGATCCTGCAAATGTTTGATCAATCCAAGGTCTGTCTTAGATCTCATCACAGTGAACATTGCTGTGTGTGCATGCATGCATTGCCAAATTCATGCGCTGTGCAAAATTCAGAACATGAAAAGAGATTTGCCTCCTCACCCCTCAAGCCCCCAGTTTTGTTGGTGTCTGCTATGGCATTGACAGACACGTAGCATTACTGTTCAGCATTGTTTATATTCCAAAATACTGAGTGCTGGATTTAGGAAACTGAAAATATGTTGAAATAATGTTTTGAGAAATACTGAGTTCTTGTGCTCAAGCACTGATGACTGCCACATAAGGTTATCAAAGAAATTAAAATAAATTATATTGATTGAGTTAGAACTCAGCCAGGCCAGCTTAAATTACAATTATCTAAAAGCAGTACTGAAATGAAAACAAATCTCTAAAATTCACAAAAAGATGGGAGGAAGTCTCTTGGAGATAATCACTTTTAATAGAAGTCTCTTGTTCGTATTAGTGAGCCAGTAGGGTAACTGCTATTGCATGCTTAGGACATACTAGCAAATACACACTGGCTATTGTTCACTTAATAAGGATACAGATATCTGAACCGAATTTCAAGTCCAAAGAAAGATATCAGCTTTATTTTGCAGAATTCTCAGCTTCCAAATTCATTAGTCACTTCTCTAATATTTATAGTTTCCAAGGTTACTATGTGCATTGTGTTTCCTGAATAGCTTGGTCTTCATACTAGATTTATATTGCAACTCAGGTTTAGACAGACAGTTACCTAAATTCTATCTCAAAATTTAAAAACAAACAAACAAACAAATATCTCACTGGAAAACCAACCAACAAATTAGTAAACTTCATAACCATATTTCTAATTTTTTAATTAGGCATTTATTATACTTCTGATGGAATTTTAAGCGCAAAGTCAAGCAAATAAGTAGGTGCAAATAAGATATCATTGACATATACATCCACTACAGGGAATTTTTTTATTTGTTTGCCAACATTAAACCTACCTTCTAAACAAGGATATTCATCTTTATTTGTATTTGGCGTAACAAGTGCAGATAAATTGAAGATGTCTGTCTTCGTAGTTAAGCCTATGGCTTTTGATACTGTACTGACATATGCCTGGTGTGTCATTAGCCTGGTTTGGTATAGGCTGGAAAAGCTACTGTGAATGTATATTTTTTATATTATGTTTATATTATTTATATTATCCCTTTATGGCCCTTCCTTTCCCTCCTTTAGATTACCTCATTCCTTTCCAACTGTGAAATTTCATTTGTTACCCTTTAAATGCGCATTGTATTAAATTAACTTATTGCTGGTACCCATAAAAAAGCAAATATAATTTTTACAGTGGATCTGAACATAATTTTGTGGGTGACCCACTATACATATAAGAACAAAAAAAGAGCGCAAGAAACTTTGTTTAGCTCAAAAGCTATTTTTATTGGAAAATTTCTTTTAATTTGATTAGCTTTTCTTTTGATTATCCTGATCATCTTTGACCTCTTCTTTTTTTCTCTTAAGATGTTATCATTCATTTTTATAGCTGCTAAATTATATTGTACATATCAAGAACATTTTATTTTTAACGCATCTGTCTACAACAGAGTGATATCAAGAATATTATAAGGCAATATAAGTTCGAGATAACACCAGGATTAAAGCTGTTTATTATATAATTTTTGCCTAACTGCATCTTTACCAAAAAGAAACAGAAGACTGAAAGTCACCACTATTTAAAGAAAATGCAAATAGCTGCAAAAATGGTTTTTGCTGAAATCATTAAAGCATGAGAAATTAATAACTTTCTACAGAATCTGAGTTTTTCTTGAAAAAAATAATAGCACCACATGAAAATCTATTATGAAATTTGTAGCCTGATTTAACTAATGGCAAAGCTAGAATCACTGAACTAAGTTAGGAAGTCGAGTCTTCAGAACACAATCCTTATGGTTTGAGATCTCTCTTAAGAAAAAGGTAAGAAATAACAAAAAAAGCAGAAAACATGAACTTTAATGTTATACCCATATACTTTTTGCTGTCTCCAATCTCCTGCTCACACAACCGTGTAAAAATAGTAAAAATTTCTACAAACTCTAAGCAAACACACTGACAGAGTCTACAGGAAATTACTTTTGATAAAGCTTTATTCTCATCAGGAAAATGAGTGTGTTTCACAAGTGTTCAATGATAGTTATTGCAGTATCTCTCTTGCATTTTCTAGATTAAAAAGCGTGACAACAACAAAAACAGGATAAAAGAGCTCAGAGCCCCATTGTCAGAGCCTGGAACACTCAGCACTCCGCAGGTACAAACACGACATAACTTACTGTTGTGAGCAGTGTTGAAAATCTGCCCTGAAGAATCTGCAATCCCAGGTCACTAAAGGCTACTTCAAACTCAGGTGAAGTGCCACCCACTCATTCAAACAATCAAATTACATGTGGTATTAAGACTAATGAAGAAGAAATTTGAGAACAGTTCCAGAAATTAAAACCTACCATAAACACCATCAAAAAGCAATCAATAAAATGCCATCATGGTCTTCTTAATCCATTATAAGAAAAAAGAAAAATTACAAGTCAGTTTTAGGAATGGAAATCAAGTAGTGTATAATATAAATAGTTCTTTAATTGTGTAGTTTTTAATTACTATGATGGTATTTAAATTATTTCTTTTCTTGTAACATCTCTTGATTTTCTTCCTTCTCTCTAACTAAGTATGACATAAGTTAAGAACCACTCCTTTTCTTTCTATTATTCCTTTAGTAGTTGTTCTGCTTACAGTCACAAAAGGGTCTAAATGGATTTATAAAAGGACTTTTACCCTCCGATATCTTACTCTATCATTTTGGCAATTATTATATATATTCCCTATTCTCCTTATTCTTACTGAAGCCCAGGGATTTGGACTGGAGTCCAATGACATGGAAAGCCTTTTTAATTCCAATTTTTTTTAATTAAACTCTGATTACTGAACTTTTGTGGATTCGACACCTTTCTTATCCTTATTTAATCATTTCCCTCTATACTTTTATAGCCACATGCTATAGATGACTATGTTAGTGAAGTTGTTGTCCACTGTGGAATATTTTTCTCAAGAGGTGATGAATTTCCCTCAAGAAGGAATTATTTTTATTTTCTGAAAAGGTAAGTTGAAGCTTTTCAATACTCCAAGTAAAAATTCCTATTTGAGAAGCTTGATGTTAAACCAAAAATAGTCTTTTCGGCTGAAGCAAGGGCTCTTCAAAGGTGTGGTTTGACTAGTAAAGTTAAATTTGTGTGCTCATGGGATACTGGTTTATCCAGTTTCTCTATGTAGAAAATGCCTAATTAAATTGATCATTTGCTAAGTAATAACAATCGAAGGTCAGATGCATGCCGACTTAAATTATCATGAGAAAGGCAACCAAAATAATGTAGTTTCTCATTTCTTTTCTAGAAAAATAAGGAAGCAGAAGTTTATAAAGCAAGCGAATTGTAAATGCATGATTTAATTTAATTTAGTCTGTGAAAGATGTAGCAAATTTAATTTTCTGCTCTCATCTTCTGAGTACTTAACCAGTTCCTCTACAACAGTACTGGGTTCTGAAAACACATTACCTACTCAGTTGGTGGTTGATCCTTGTTAGCTTATATCACTCAATTAGTGTGACTAACATATAAGATTTCCAGAGAGCTACTGATATTTTCACTTATTTTCTGGGGTACTTACAGCAATTCCTGCACATTTACATTGTCGCCTCCCAATATCAAAAGTCTTGCACTGATTTAATCCCTTTTAAACTCTGCAGAATTTTTCCAGTAAGATAGAAACTGTCTTGTGTTCCAGTGTTCTGAGCACCAAAATACCTCTAGAGATTAGTTTTATTTTTGACAATGATTTGAAGTAAACTTTTAGATGGATCATTAACCTAAGAATCTTATTAATATATCAAAGATAAGCAAATGGATCATTTCCTAATGACATAGTCAACTTGTTCTAGTAAAAAAAAAAAAAAGTCACTCTACTAAATATTACCTCTCAAATAAGTAAATAAAGATGACTTTGTAAATTTAGGTTCCTATTTCTCCCAATTAGTCACTTTTGACAGTTTCTAAGTTCTTCTTAAGACTATATCCAGATGGATTCTGAAAATATCTGGGGATGGAGAGGAAAAGGGCCAGAATCTAGAGTTATTAAACATGATCATTGTAAAAGTACAATGGTTAGTAAAAATTTTGCATCATAAAAATTTGAAATTCGTCAGTCCAGTCTATGATGAAAACAACCTGCCTTATTTCTGCTGTAATCTATTAATAAAACTATGATTGCTTTCTTTCTTGCTTTAAAATTTTATTTAGAAAGCAGATAAACCTGATCTCATTCAATAGGTTCCCTAAAACTGAAGAATTTTGCAGGTTACAGATAAAAATGAAATTATGAATTTTTTTTTGTTATTTCCTGCTGAGTGCCATTTCCTGTGTTATTGCACTTCTGAATATCTGAGAGATACTCTACTGCTATGCAGGAAATCTGCTGTCACAATTATTCTGGACTGAGTTTCAGCAACTGCTTTCTAATTTTGTTAAAATAACCAATGTAATTGTTAATCCTTTGGCACCTTCTCAAATGATCTGTGTGATTTTTTCCAAAAATCCACTCTATTTAAGTGGATTGTTACATTGCTCAGCGTATTTATTCCAAGTATTCTATCTTGGTGTTATAAAAGTGTTGTCAGGAAAAGACTAGGAAGATAATATATTAGGACTTTAATTCCATAAAGAATGTTAAGGATTAAAAAAACCTCTTTGATACTACCGTGCTTGCTATAAACATTCCATGAATACCCAATATAGGAGTGCTACCCATTCCAGCCTCTACCAGGGAAAGTGTAAGAGTTCACTGTGTGAATGAATTACATTAAAAAAAAAAAAAAAATAAAAACCCCAATGTAATTCCTAAGGAGCTTCACCTCAAACAACTTGCTCTCCCAAGTCTTGGTTAGTACCTTAATCCTCAGGAAAGGCACAAGACAGACTTAAATATTTCTAACTAAAATTAGGAACTGTTTCACAATATATCTATTAGAAATAAGAAAATAATCTACTTCTTAGAAATGAAAATTTATATATTTTATAGAAAAACAGGAAATAGAGAAAATTAATAATGTTATGATTGACTTTTGTTTTATGTCTGCTTTGAAGAAAATTAATCAGTAAGAGTAATGTTCTGATGGCACTGGTGATAGAAACGAAGGGGTTTATTCAAAAGCAAATATCAACACATGAAAAATTCACTTTGATACCAATGTAAGTGATAAATGTTGTTTCCAGAATTAACAATTTTTTTTTTCAGAATCTTAGGGAAATTTCAGTGAAATACTACGTATCAATCCTCTTTCTATTTTCATTTCCGCTTCTTGGCATTGTAGGCTCAATATAATTCTATTTCTTAGAAAATTCCAATGAGTAGTTATCTGTGAGAACTACTAGCTTCTTCTTCAGCATTTCTCAGCACAGAATGGGACTGATAAACATCTAATAAAATTTCAATATCTAATGTAATTACAGAAATATAACTTTTAACATGTGTATTGATATTTATGTCTTCCTCCAGCAATTTTCCAGGAAGTCTATTGATATTCACCAATAAATAGCTTTACTATTTTATACTCTAAAATTCCTTTTGTCTAGTAATCTTGAGATTTGAGTACAAAGATTTTCAGTCAAAATACTTTTCCGTTTTGGATTCCAAGGAGGATATATTTAGTTCTAGTGATTTCTTGTTCAAATTTGTTGTGCTAGCTGAGAGACAGCCCATTATAAATGACTCTCAGTCTGTCTTATTGACCAGACCCAGGTAAAGTGAAAAACGTCTCAGACAATATTGGGTTTGAGACATAGAGGTACCAGTGGGAGTTTAGTCATGTAATTTAAAAAAATGAACTGATTTAAAATATTCACCAAGCCTTATCTGAGATGCAGAATTTATTCTAATCTTGTTTCAGTGGAATTATTGCATATGCTTCAAATCAGCAGCATATCTTTGCTTCTACCCCATGCTGATTATCCATTTCTGCATTTGTTTTCTCATTGGAGTGTAAAACTTGTTTGATTGTTGCCCCCTCAATCCAAGCATTTTTAAAGCCTGAAACTTTTGAATAACTGCCAAATTGAAGATCTATTCTCCTGATGGCTTTTGCCAGCAGAAGAAAGAAAAGATCTAATGTTTCGCAAAGTTGGATTGAGAATGTAGGCTCTCAAAAATTAAAGATGACAAACTGGAAGGGTTTTTTTCTGAACTGTTGATGAGACCCATGGTACAGGACTCAGAAGATGAATCACTCTATCCTGTCTCTTGATAAACAATCCAATTCATAATATATATTGTATGTTATGCAATATAATAAACTCATGTCATCCTTCCATTTGGATTTGATACTATAGTCCCATCTAAATTCACCAATCAGCAACACATGCTTATACAAATATGTCTTACCTATACATCTATGTCTTTCCCCAATGACTAGAACTAAGAGAAAATCAAACTTTAACTGACTGCTGAATTGAATGCACCATTCTAAAAAGTGTAAATATCTATAATATAGACAGAAGAACAAAGTCAACTGAAATATTTTTGTAGGATTTTACTTGCTGAATAACTAATATTTAAGAGCAAATTGCTATGAATCACAAAGATGTTGAGTTTCTTGTGAGAATTTGAGATGTTTTTATTTCTTCATTCAGAAGCAATGTGGAATTTTTTTTCTGCTTGTCGATTTAGTCATTTTCTCTAAACCACTATATGAAATTTTCACAAAGTTTTACAATGTGGAAACTGAAAACAGCCCATCATATCTTTCAATTATTCTAGACTATACCCAAAGTAATAATAATATAACTTAGAGGAGAATTTAGAAAGATTTTTCTGTACATTTTCTGAAAACACTAGTTTTAGAAACAGATGTGAGATGACCATTAGAAGTTCATATTGACCAAACCAGAATGTATTATTATTATTATTATCATTACAAAGCATTACATAATGATAAGTGGTCCCATAAATAAAAGGGCATACTGAAAAGCATTAAAATAGGATAAATTAAATTGGTGTGCTCTTTTTCTTTTTGGCTTGTTTTGTTTCCTTGATTCATTAGCCAAACATTGCTATTAACTTCCCTGACTGAAAGTGTTGATGACAAAAAGTTAGATTTTCTGCTTCCAAGCTACATAGATAAATTTAAATGCAAAAAAAATCCTTTATATAAGGATAATTTTTTTTTTTTTTTT
>VYXF01006526.1:232783-246862 GCA_013397295.1 Polioptila caerulea | reverse complement strand
GAAAAGAAAAGAAAAGAAAAGAAAAGAAAAGAAAAGAAAAGAAAAGAAAAGAAAAGAAAAGAAAAGAAAAGAAAAAAGAAAAGAAAAGAAAGAAAAGAAAAGAAAATATTAAGAATGGAAACAAAATGAACAATAAGTTTTAAATATCTTTTTCTTATATGCAGGAGTAAATAAGAAGATATTTACTTGTAACAGTTCTAGTAAGAAACTTCTTGTATCCATAGCTTTGTTAGTGCAATAATAAATGCTGTAGGAGCTCAACAATTATACAGTTTTTAAAAGCTGTTATTGGAAAATTTTTACATTAATTTTATTTCTTTCAAGAGTAAGAATAGATATACTACCAGAGTGGTCTATTTTTAGTATACAGTAATAAATGTTTTGAGGGTTTTTGATAGATTTTGATATTTAATAAAAAGTTACATCAAATTATCTATACAATTAAACTATATAATTTATTACATAGAAATAAGAACATCACTTCTCTATCCTTTTGACAGGGACTGAAGTAATCCTTAGGTTGAGACTTTCAAGGAGATGATCCCACAGAATTTAATACAGTAGTTCTAGAGGGACCAGAAGCAGAATGCCAGTGTATCCTCCAGTGCAGGGCTGAGGTTTCACTGGGATATCTGCTGATGGGTGAGGATCAGGATCAATCCCACCTCAGGGAACTGGTGTCACACACAGTCTTGGGATGGGCATGCTGGACTGTGGAGATAAGGATGGGCTGGGACATAAGTCCAGAGGTCACTTTTCTCCCTCTTGAAGACCTCTGAAATGCAACTATCCCTTGTGGTGCTCTATAATTTTTGTGAGATTGTACCATGTTTGTTATGCTCAGAAGTCTCTCTTACTATCTACAGAATTTTCTCAGTCTCTTCCATTAGCTAAACCTCAGACAAGGAAATAAACAGAATGATATATTGTCTTATGTTAGTATGGTGTATTTGTCTAACAAATATTGTAGCAAAATGTAGGTGTCAAAGGTTGTCTTCTCAAGCTCTAAAAACATCTCTGTCCTATTTCATCTTTCAAATAGAATTTCTATTTGGAAATGCATTTGAGCTGGTTGTTTTCTCATACTTATACCAAGTCCTAAGATTATGCAACACCTCTATGATGCCTTTTGAAACACAGCAGATATAGGGAAAATGTATCATCAACAAAGATACTTTTATTCTTTCCGTAATATGTACTTCACCAGTTGAAAAAGTGCTAGCTAAGTATTTCAGTAAGGGTGCCTATGTTATGATTCCACAGATCAATGCTTTCTGCTTCTGTTACTACAGAGAAAAAAACCAGAGCTTGCAATCTATGAAGCAGCTCCTCCCAGCTGTTGCCCACATCCTAAACAATAAAAGGAATTCCACGTGTCAAGTGTCTGCTTTGGCTACAGATACCTCTCTCCCCTCTATTTCTTCACAAACTCAAAGGGGTATTTTGATACTACAGCAGAATGGAATTGTTCCATTCCAACAAGAATGACAATATAAGTCCTTTAGGGTCAAAATGACATTATTTTGCAGTATTTAGAATCCTTGAATTGACTCAGCCTGCCAACAGGTATTGCATTTATTTTCTATTTGATTGTTAAGTGCAAAGAGACATTAAACCCCTAGATCCAAACAGAAGAATACTTTCTGGCAATGAGATAAAAACAACTGTTTTTATGTGCAGTATTTAATAAAATGGGGACAGGCCTCAAGGTGCAGAGGACACTTAAACTAGAAGTCCTCAGTAGACAAACTCCAGATTTTCCAGAAAGTATGAAAATAAAATTAAACTGAAAACAGACTACTTAAATTTCAACAGTTTCTGCTAGAATATCAAACGCAGGACAGAATGAGATGGGTGAAAAGGTATGTTTGCACTTTGTACATTCTTTACTGTTCTTCTGAGAAGTGAAAATAGACCCCTTGTTTATGTAGTCATAGATATACAGTAATAGCACATAACTTTTCTGTTTAATATTGAAAGATGATAAATATTCCATAGTTTTAATGTCTGGGATGGTTTATGCTCCTGAGTTCTCTCAGGAATATGGTGATCCCCTAAGAACATGTAAAAGATGAGTTTTATGATTTTCAACTATAGTCAAATAAGAATGATGGAAATTTAGAATTTTATCAATAAAACATTGGTTAACAGTTTAGTGGGTACTGACAGCAATCCCACATATATATGATTTCAAATTTACTATTTCCCTTTTAACCCATTTTGCCATACAATTTAGGCAAAAAATAAACAAAAAGTTTACAAAATAGATTGGTTTATGGTAGTATGCAGGACAACTCAAGATGTTGTCAGAAGTATCTGCAAATAGTAAATATTAGTGTTTCACAAGGAGTCAAATTCAGTAAGCCCTTTAGTCATGTAGTTCTACATGTAAAAAGTGTAAGTGCACACACACGTGTACACCCTTACACAATAGAAAGTCTGCTGAATTTCAGTGACATTTTGTAAATAGTTTCTACATGGAAACTATGACTCCATTATTTTTCATTTATTTTTTTCCATATTTACCATGTTTATACATTTCTAAAATATAAGAAGTGGAAATGTAAACGAGTTCTGTCTTTCAAATGACAGAATAAGTGGGGGAAAAAATCACAATTTATTTATGTGGAGTTTCAACAACAATATGGAGTTTCAACATAAAACCCCTTTTTTTAACCTTTTACAAAAACATAGGCAGAATTTGTCTTTATCTTTTTCCATTTCAGAACAAAGCATGAGCCTGTGTATAAACCACTGTAGGTTTTGTACACTTTCCTTACAGTGACTTTAAATTTTAGCATATGATTCAATCTTTGGAAGGAAGTAAAGGAGTGTACTGAAGCAGCTGAAAGAGAGACTAAATAATTCATTAACTGTGGTTTCAAAGAGTGGATGTCTAATTTTTATAATCTTCTTAAATATAAAGAGACAGAAGTCCAGTTTCAGTAATGCTCTCTTTGCAAATAGGCATTCTGTCTTACATTACAATTTCTTGATGTAAATCTGCTTAACAAGTAAGGCAGAACTCATAACCACAAAGCAACAAAGAAAACATTCAAACATTTGAAATCTTTTTTCATTTACTGGTGTGTGTGTGTATGTGTATGTGTGTGCGTGTTTGAAATTTCAGTTTCAAACATCACATTTACTGAGATTTATTGGTAACACAAGAATAATGTGAAACAAATTATTTTGGCTTTATTTTCTTCAAAAAATGGAACTTTTTCCAAAAGGTGATTCATATAATATAGAAAATTAAGGATTTCATCACATTTTTTTTTAAAAAGCTCAAATAAAACAATAGTTTTTGTTGAAAACATATTTTAAAAATTAAAGTATGTAGAAGACTAAATGTGCTATACCTTTCCCAGTAGAAGCACAGGTTTAACATCTATGGCTGGTATAAACTAGTATAGAAATTACTTATATATAAATCTGTTAAAGTGCTGAATTTCCTCCCACACCTGTTTTATCATCAACCTTTCATATTCAATATGCTGTGGAAAAGACATACATTCAATATTCAATACATTCAATATTAAAAATTCAAGTCATACATTCACGTGTCTAAGTGCCTTTTTAGGTGTCATTTTTCCAAATTCTCACATAGATGAATCTTTATGTATTCCTTGAAGTAGTAGTTTGCACTGTTCTGGTGGAATCCACCCTCAATTCAGAATAATAGATATTTTGTTACAATTTTTTAAAGTCCCTTTTGCTCTATTTGTTCGGCCTCTATCCATACACTATATATCTTATGTTCTACATTCCATGTGTTTTGTTTTCATTGATGAGACCATACAAAGGGGCAAGAAAATGGAGTCTTCAAAACTATCATCACATAATGGTCAGAAAGCTTATCTGTACTGTGACAAACTCCTGAGTTTGATATTTCAACCTTTACACACATAAGCAACTCTGCACACTGAGAAGACAATTAAAAGGGCTGAAAATCCGTCTGGGTTTCAATAAACAATAAACAAAAAACCTGATCTTTTCAGCTGTGATCATGTAATGAAACTACGAAAAACTAAACTTGTCCAGAAAGCACTGGGTGTGCCAATTTTATGGTTTATTTTTTTTAAAAGCTGAGGAAAGATATTCAGCCTAGGACACAGAAATGCAATTTTTAGGTTTTCAGCTGCAGCTAAACATATCATATTGTTAGAGAAATCAAGAAAACACTTTGCTCTTCCATCTTCTTCTCTAAGTTTACTGTGGAAAAGTTCCTATTTGACCAAAGCCAGAGGGTTAAATTCTGTTCTTCAAAGTAATTTAAGATTTTGGGAAAAAAAAGAAAATGTTTTGTGAAATTTATATTTGAAAAGCTCAATAATCTTTCCATGCTATTTCTCACTTGCTTAACTAAAATTGTACCACTTTTGAAAAATATACAGAACATACAATGTAATAACTAAGATAAATTTCAATGTAAATAAAATTGTTATCTGTTCTCATGAACTGTACTGATGATTGTGAGAAAAGCTCTGCTTTTCTGGTGACACACTTTGCATTGCTTCTAAGTACCCACTGATTGTTAAAGGCAGACTGAATCAAGGAACAAATGGTGCTTCCTGGGGTGTTTGCTGAAGTAAAATTAGCAAATCTACACAATAACCATAGATTGGTTGAAGACAATGGTTAATTCTCACACATTATAAATTGATATCACTACTTACACAAATCTATATTTGGCAACCATGTTATAAATTGTATGTGAATATACAATGCCATGAAACAAGCAAAATATTTAGCAATGGCATCTAGAGTCCTGCATGGGCCTGGCAATCAAGGCCCAGGTGACCAGGCTTGAAAGAAAACCAAGCTGGCCTTGTCTCCTTTCTTCTCCTATATTCTCCATTAAATTCTGATGTCCAATGCCTCTCTGTCCCTAAGACGAAAAATGTGTGTTTTCTGATTCCAGAGTAGCTTTTTGGTGGGCATGGCCAGGATATCCTACCTCTTTGTGGTATCTCATGCTTATCTTGCATTTGTCTGACAACTGTTAATCCCTCCAGGGCTTCCTTGTGCAACCTCATAGAGATATTTCCCTTCTGTGGTCACATTACTCTCACGCGTATGTAATATGCTAGTGTATTGTGTTTGGCTAGTCCATGAAAATATTACTAAATTCTGTTATCAAGTGCAACATTTTTGTCATTCTTGGATTTAAGGAAAGCTGATATTAGCAAATCTAATTAAACAAGTAATTAATATTTTAATTGGGATATCTTAAAATATCCAGGTGTCAGAAGACCTTGCTTTGACTACATTGTCCAAATGGAAAATTACATTTGGTGGTTTCTAAAGAAGGATATTTTATTGAGATGTTAGAAGTAATTTAAAATGTGCTTAACAGTAGCAGAAAAGGCTTTAGGTTTCATTATTTTCCATTGTAGACCTACAGTAGATTATTCAAGGTCCTGCTGAGTTAACAGAATTCTTTGTCTATTGTGGGACTTCAGGTTTCATGCTCTAGTTTCTATCACTAAGGGTTCTGTGTGATGCCTTGATCCAAGAGCATTCATAATTAAAAGGAGTCACCCACCCCTGTCACATATGTCATGTTGAATTTCATAATTCTACAGTGCCCTTAGGTACACAGCAGGACTTACTCTTCAAAACCCCATGTCCTCTATGTTATTACTTATCTAATAAGTAACCTCAGTGCTGAATTCTGCCCCAGGCTGCTTTACATCAGAAAGCTACGATTTCAACACAATAGCAAAGTGGCATATCCTGAGTTAACAATAACAATTCCTAAGTAAGGTAGATATTTCCTTCATCTCTTCTCATGCAAACAACAGTAGGCATGATGTGATGGTGCTGTTATTACTGTTCTCTGTGCTGCTGTAAAAGTATGTAGATACTGAGAAAAAATTCATTGAAATACAAGTAATAATAAAATAGTACATTTTTCCACTTTTTAAACCAGAACTTGAAGCCCTCTTCTGGAAGGTTAACTCTGCATGTTTCAGAATTAAATTCTGAACTAAATTCTGAGATACACAAAAAGGTTAGAAAAACTAAATAAACAATTCCCTTATTTATCACAGATCTCCTTTAACCAAACATTATACTTATGATTTTATAGATTTCTAGGAATCCAAAGAGTATTGAAAATTCATCTAAAATTAGCACTACAAGAATGTGAAGTTTCCAGGTCCAAATACCCTAAAAATGTTTTTCCTTACTTCTAAGACAGAAACTGGACTAATACTAGTTTAACACAATCCTGAAATGATTTTAAGATTTCTGGAAACCTAAAGTTCAAATTTGAGCTATGGATAGAATTCTAAAGCCTTTGACAACTAGATGACCAAAACCAAAGGAAGTCTCTCTCATGTTAACACCTTGCTCATGCCTGGCTTGCAGTTAATTTATATACAAATATGCTGACTCTTATCTTTATGAGTTTTGTACACTGATTGCTATTTGAGTGGTAAAAAAAAAAAGGGCACAATGTAGCCAGCCTTTTCCATGACCCATATCATTAGATCCCTTGCCCCACTGCACAACATTCTTTTCCTGATAGCATACTTGCAGAAATTTGTTTTACTACCCTTCACTTTCCTTGCTAGTTTGAACTCAAACTGAGTTTTGGCTTTCCTCCGTTCATTCCTACAAAAAGGGAAATGCTTTTACATTCCTCCTGTGTAGCCTGTCCCCACTTCTGTCATCTGTGCACTTCCTTTTTTTCAGTTAAGCTCAGTCAGGACCTCAGTCTTCATCTATGTTGACCTTTTCACAGACTTGCTTGACAAGAACGGACAATTCTTGTGCCCTGAGGAGGTTGTCTTTGAAGATCAAACTGCACCTGTATTCAGCAAATGTTTATTTAAAAAATGCAAAAACTATGTTTGACTTAAAATAGCAACTTTAACATAATTTTTTTTCTATGTCAGTTGTCTGGTTTTGGGTTGTTTTGGTTTTGGGTTGTTTTGTTTTTGCTGGAAGCTTGATACCTTGCTATCTAATTTAATTTTCCAAGGTGCCAGTAGATGGCTAAGTACTTGTAGATCTAAAAACATTGTCCAAAGCCTTCTTCTCTATATTCCTGCTTTCCCAGCTGGGGAGCATGATAATCTTTTTTCAGTAATGAAGTACATATTAATACTAAGAATGGTGAATAGATTATACTACTACTTGTGTGTAGCTTTAGTCTCGTACTCTAAAATCCAGTTGTTAATTGCAAATTATATCCCCAGTTAACCCACAAATGTATGACCAACTGTTGTGCAAATGAAAACATTTAAATGCTAAAATGTTTCCAGGTCCTAACTTTACATTTCTTAATTTTTCTTATTAGATAGTCAAACTTCAAAAACCCATCCTCCCATTGGAGAAAGAAAAAGCAATGGTAAAAATCTGGAAAATTTACCTAGGATTAAAAGCCAATTACAGCTTCTTGTCCTTCTTACACTATGAGAAAGTTATGGACAGATTTAGAATCTCAGCACAGCAACAAGCTGTGAGTGATATATGAAATGAAACAGTCCTGCTGATTATACTGCTGTGCTGTTTGCTATGACCTGTAGACATTCAGATGCACAATATTCATATTGTGGATGGAAGAATAGCCATAAAATGCAAGAATTTAAAAGTATATGTGAGAGTTTAAAACATTCAGTGTACGCATTATTTCCCTCTTCACACTCTTTCCTTTACAGACATCCTATCCTGTTTCCAGACTAAAGCCCATGAAGAAAAAATAAAAGCCTATTCTCCGAAAGAAGCTGCTAAGCATGGTAAAGACCCAATACAGGTTAATTTTTTTTCTCTTTCTCATCCCAAGGCAAGACATAAAGCTTTATTTCATGCATGAAGATGAATGGGAACAGCTTGCAAATGGAAAGGAAAATAGTTTACAAGAGGTTTTATTTGCCTAAATTTGAAGACTTGTCACAGAGACCTTATGGATACTATCAAATCTACAGGCTTGTCTTGTGTTATCCAAAGGTCTGAACTTTTGTTCTATGCAAAGTAAAACATCATGAGTTACCTCCTGATTGTGCAATATCAGTTAAAGAAGAATCAAGCCTACAGATATGCAATGCTCATCAGTAAACAAATGATATCTCACCAGAAATTACCAAATGTGTGCTAATTTTACTTATGATATATATTTATCAATAGTGTGGTGTGAATTTTAAACTTTGTGCTTAATAATTAACTTCTTTCTAATTATTTTAAAATTTTCATCTTTTCAGGTAGGGGTTTTCAGATAAGTCACACATATGTTAGGTAGCAAATACATATCCCTCCCTAATCTCTGGATCCACTCAATTGCTGCATTTCAAAAGCATTATTCCTTTCAGTGGAAAGATAATTTTAATTTTTGGGGTTTTTTCCTGATTTATTTAAGTTCATTTAAAAAAAAAAAGATGTAGATTTTCCAGCTTGTTTAGACCTTTTATCTTTTTGCCGAAACATACATGGGTTCAGGAAGAAGTGTCATGACACAGCCACACTGACAGAGCCCAGAGTGCCATGTTGACAGTGATGAGACATGGAAACTGCAGTTATTGGATGGGTAGCCAGTAGAGATTACTGATACAATGTGTAGCACAGTGAAAATTCGTGGATTTTCAGTTGGGGTAAACTTTTTAAATTGTAAGTGATTAAAAAAGAGAAGTCAATTCAGAAAAATGTTTTACAAAATATAATAGGCTTTAAAGCTGTACTTTAATGTGACCTGTTTAGTAATTTCTTTAGTAAAAGCTTGGGATATGCATAATTCATCTGCTGCTTGATAATGTCTTCATGGAGATTTCAGTGTTCTCCTATCCCAGATTTCTGAAGTAGATTATTTAGTAATCTTTCTGACAGGTATTACAAGTAGCAATCGCTGCAAGATTAGAGAGATTTTATCACTGTGGAAGCCTATGGTTAAGTTTACACTTGTCTTTTAGACAAGTGTAATCCCTCACAGTTATAGTAAAGAATCTGACCTCTGCTTTAACTAAAATTATGGAACAGGTCTTTATGCTTAAGCTTTTTGCACACAAGGCACTAAAAGGGTATGCACGTAAGGACAGAAATGGTAGGGGAGCAATGGCACATCATTCCCAGAGCTAGGGCACTGTGGGGGTCGTGGCTCCCTGGACCAGATGTGGGGAGAGATGGGCAATCCACGAGGGCAGACAGGACATTGCCTCACAGGCAGAGCCCAGCCTGCCATTGCAGTCAGGAGCAGGGCGGGTTGGGGCAGCCTTGGACACCATGGGGCACCTCTCCAGCGATGGGCTGGAGCTGGGGTGCAGCTAAAGCTGGGTCAGGACATGACCCTGTTAGTGAGGATCAGAGTCAGGCCTTGGGAGGGGAGCCAGGGGCAGACACAGCCTTGAGGTAGCCAGGAGTCTCTACATTAGTGTTTCAGCTGAGCTTTATTGAGAAGTGTGCTTTTGAACTGACTTGTTTCTGCTCTTATTCCCATTATGTTTTCGAATCACTCTTACTCAGTTTCTTACTTTTGAATGAAATTATTTAAAAATATGTTTTCCAGAATCACACTGAATGTTCTGTGACTGCCATTGGTTATGATGTTCAAGATGCCAAAGTAGAATTAGTTCAAAGTTAAATTTCCCATCTTCTCAATACTGTTCCTCTGCATGGAGGCTTAAATCCATTTTGAGGAAAGATACTTGTAACATGTACTGTTTCACTTGTAACATAGGCTAGCTTTGATTTCTGGGAATATGAGTGTCCTGCAATGAGCATAGAATGCATGCAGCAATATGAGTCAAACATATTTTTGCAACATTAGTTTTGCTATTAAATATCTTCTTAAAGCATTGAGAAAGCAAAAAAAAAAGCTGGTTAATGTTTTAGTAGTTACTAAAAAATCACTACTACTGATTTAGTAGTTTAGTAGTTGTCACTGCTACTAGTCTTAGTATGACTTTTAAGTTGTGGCCTGTTTCTAGTGATTTCTGACAAATACATTTTAGGGAACCAAAGGGAAACAATCAATTGCTGTGAGAGTTCTCATCTGTCTAATTATCCAATGGGCAATACTCAAAATAACATCTAAAGGATCCAAAGTTCTCATGCTCTTTTACCTGAAACCTTACACAACTTATTTCAAATTGTATCTTTTCAAAGCATAGACTACACACTTATCTTTGATGTCTACTTTTCAGGGAAGTGCTTCAGCTCCTATGAAGTAAAGAATTCATGACAGAGACAGACTGTTCCTATTCTAGGAGTGTAGCATGATGTCATACCTGAGATTTCAAATAATTCCTCACTTTGTTGATGTCATATATTTTATTCCATATTTGGCTTAGTCATAACTTCTGTTCTCTTTGCTGGTCTCATTGGGAGCTCCATTCAACAGATAGCAGAGAACCTGAACAGACTAATATTGTCTTTAAGTGTGTCACTGTCATAATAATTTCAAATAGTATGAAAGTCAGTGTCATGTCTTACTTAAATGATAGAATGACACCAGATATGTCTTCTGCAACCATACTTAATGTACAGCCCACTGTGGATTGGCTCCTATGGTGACATATGGAAGTATCTTAACTACTCATCCTCATCTGAAAATCTTAATGAATCATTACATTTATGCTGATTACAGGATATATGTGCAAAGAAAAACCAACTTTTATGAAGATATCATAATCTGTTTTTCTGTTAATTCATGTAACTGCTTTTTCCTTGCATAGCTATATATAATTAATTTTCAAAGCCCTTAATTAAATCTAGATCTAATGTACTTGCTTGATATTAAACTTTTTAAATGGACTATTGATTTAAGGAGTCACTAAACTCTTTGCTGATAAACCTAGAATGAATACAGCAATTAAGTTGTATCAGTAGATCTATGTATGACCAAGTTTAAACATGACTCACTGACAGAACTAGAAATTCATTCATTTCCATCAAGATGATAGATTTGGCTATTGCATTTTCCATTATTATATGACTTGAAGAATTGTGCATGAAACCTTCATTATCATTATAGAAAATGAATGGCATTGCCAGTTATTTAAGCTGGAATAATTTAGAAGCTGGTTGAGCAGAAGCTAGTATAAACAGAGCCAAAAAGCATTATTTAAAAAAAACAAAGCACAAACTCAACAGAGTTATTTAAATATTTTCATATGTTATTACCAAAGGGAGAACAATTCATGGAGGCTAGACTTGGATTTTTTAATTGATATTTGCTTCAAATTTTCATTGATATTCTAAAATACACCAAAAAAATTTCAAATCTCAATGTTATTAGAAATCAGCTGTATGAAATTTGAATACTAATGCAAGTAAAAGATCACAGGAAGTGACATATTTTTTAAAAAATACAGTTTTTCATTGTATTTTGTGAACAAGACTGGATTTACTGCCTAAAATAGTACAGAAGAAACAGCATTATCTGTTACAGGGTTTAGTGGTGTCATATTTAACAATGTAGCCCTTGACTACATCATCTTGTTCAAAAAAAAGCATTCACAGGTAACTTCTGCAAAGTCTTATTTTTCATACAAGTAAACAATTATTTTGATAATGCAATACACACAAATAGCTATTTTGACTGATGTCCTCAAAAATATTTATATTATCTATACACTATTTTCCATTTTTTCTGCTAGTTTGAAACAAGTCATTGTCCCTGCCCATGGCAATGGGTTTGGAAGTAGATGAACATTCTGGTCTGTTCTAACCAAAATAATTCTGTGGTTTTGTGATTATTAGAGGGACAGACTGATTGTGTCATTATTAATTACAAATTATGCAAAATTCTGTGTGTGATTTAAAAACTGGAAGGAATTCTGATTTTATCTTACATTTTCCTTAGCAATAATTATTCAATGTTTGTTTTTTTTTTGGGGGGGGAGGGGTGAGAACTGATTATTGAACTAATGCTAGTGTTACTAAGTCAGTGCAGTGTCTTTCTTTAGCACCTAATTTTGAGAACAGATGTACCTATAGCTGAAAGTACCTACACTTTTTCAGATCTCCTCTCTAAAATCTTCTGGCAATTGCAAGATATTACAGGTCGTACATATCTTCTAGGATTGTCCATTAGGCCTGCAGAATCACTATAAGGATCTAATATTTTCTCAAATATTATCTTTCTATTCTGTTAATATGAGATATGTACCTAAAAAAAACAATAAGGAAGTGCCTGTATGCTGATACCACTACATAGAATGGTGACTAACAATGCCATGTGCTTTGATGTGACACAGACTTTACACATATATATTATTCCTACTATTTTTTTTACTTTTATTCCAGTGGCAGACATAAACAATAATAAGAAAATACATTCAAGATCTTGGGAACTATCATATTTTTCACTTTATCATTTCATTTAGGATAGTTATACATAATAATGAGTAATGTAAAAAAACACTGTACATCACAATAATTGTATTTATTTTTCCTTTAGAGGCTGAATGAAAATATGAGATATCTAATCAGTTTTTTAGGACTCTTGAGTCTACTAGGTTTTTTACAGGTGTAAAACACTTTTAGTGATAATTACTCTTATTATTAGTGTAATAGGGTAATTACCCTTATGTTAAGGAATACAACTGCATTCAAGGTGGAATTTCAACCTAGTCAAAGTTTGCACATTTTGTTATATCTTTGAATCAAATGATCAAGTACTCTGTTAACGTTTTTTTCAGCAAATCAGTTAGACTGAGTTTATTGACTCTCCCAGTGTGAATCTTGTTTTCTGTGCTTTTGATCCTTTAAGGATCCTTTCCTCAGTGTTCTGCAATCTTGACAAACTCTAAAAACAAAACCAACCACTTAATATGGTGACAAAATGTACAAGGAGAAAATCATGCGCCCTTCTCTCTGTATTCTCTGTATTCTTCTTCTGAGCCCAAGGATCACATTGCCCTGCTTGACTTTGGCAGTACTTTCTGACCTTATGGTGAGTCTTTAGATATGAGATTTTCCTTAAATAAGTATTTGAACTCAGTCTGTGTAGGACAGAGTATTTTGATTTTAGACTCTGCATTTTTCACTGCTACTGAAGCCATATGTAATGAAAACATAAAGTTTAATTTTTTTCCCAACGATTTTTCAGTAATGGTCTGATAATTGAGTTTGATTTGATATTCAGAGCGTATTAGGCAAATGCAAAATACAAGCCTAAAATACACCTTTTTCAGTTCGTGATTGGTAGTAAGCATATATTTCACTTCAAGATTTAGTTCCTGTTGCCAATGTTTATGGCCAATAAAGTGTCTGTTAATGAAGATTGTATTCAGAAGTGTGTATGTGTAACTGAAATAAATAAATATTCAAAAATATTGTATGCTGGAGTGGCAGGTAGGGCAACTTCATCATATATGACATATTGAATTATATAACTCTGTCATATCTGTAGGCATGCAGCAATGTCTACTTTTTCAACAATCAATGTGTCTCTTTTACTGCTCATCTAATAAATAAGTGTTAAAATATGGCTTCAGGCTTGTTTGCATGACAGTTGACATTTCAAAATACTAACAGAAATGACATATCTTGAGTAAACCCTCCTAAATAAGTTGTCTCTTTCCAACATTTTTTTTTTTTTTTCATGTAAGCAGCAGTAGGAATGCAACTGCACTGCTGTCATTACTGGCATTTGAAGAAAATTTTTCTTCAAAAGTGGAAATTGAAACAAGATTACATGAAGAGTTACATCAATGTGTTCTATATTTGAGAACACAAAACTTGACATTTACACTAGTTAGGTTTGATATGCAGAACAGAAAGAACTACACACTAAAAATGTTCAGATTTTTGAAATCATTTTTCAGATGATTACAGGCCAGTACTTATCACTAAACAAGATTTTTCTTGGGTTTAACCTTTTATTTGCTCTACAAAATTTTCTTATTAACTTTCTTTTAGAGAGGAAATCATTTTAGTGATAAGTGTGATATTGCACACTAATGTTAAGGTTTAAGGTTTAGCACTTAGACAGCATGTTTCAGAATCCCTTCTGAGAATGAAAGGGGAAAAGAAGTATCAACTCTCCCAATTTCTAAATTATATTTGTTCAATTCTTAATTTACATTGTACTATATTTAAACATTTCAGGGTTTAATCTGTCACCAGAAAATCTGC
>VYXF01006526.1:222051-232685 GCA_013397295.1 Polioptila caerulea | reverse complement strand
TTTTTTTTTTTTTTAATGCTGTGCACTTCTTTCTTCCATTTCCTTGTTCTCTGAGTGGGCACAAGAAGAATAGATGACCACACTTCCTGTTTGTTTTAGTGAGAAGTGTGCCTGACTGTCTAAGGTTAATAGCTTAACCTTATATTCAAATACGACACAATTTTTGGAGGTATTCTGAATTATACTTTCCCAAGAGCCCAAGCAACAGATACCTTTTGAAGTGTTGAAATTTTTCCTTTCCTGGCTAACAAACCGTTTAATCATCAAACTGACACATCGCCATGATACTGATTCTTAAAACTTTTAACAAAATATAATTTCTTTATCCTTCCACATAAAAGATAAACTATAGTAAAAAAAAAAGATCCAACAACAACAAACCCCTATAATTTCAAGGATATGGTTTCTTTTTTTTGAAAAATTCTGAAATCATATAGTATCTTGCAAATCCAGAAAAAATGTTTAAGGGAATTTTTTAGTTGCTTAATATGAGAGCAGTGGTAACCAATCTCTGTAGTATGATGATTATGTATGCAAGCTAAAAAGAAAAGGTAAGGGGAGAAACAAGCCAAGAATCACAGTCCCTGCATTTATTTTCTTAATGACCATTTTCCATGCAATCTTCATGAAACTGGTGTGCTTTGCTAGCTTTTCATTTAAATAAAATGATGACATTTTGAATGACACCCCTTATTAAGCTGACTAATATTTAGCCAGTTTGATAATCATAGACTACATTGTTTTGATTCATTGTATTCAGGGTAATTAAAAAAAAAAAAAAGGAAAGAAACCCTCTTTGATCATATGCATTTCACTCTTAAGTAAGAAAAAAGAGAAGAGCATACTCAATTATTACAGAGCAATCAGTGCATTGTTAATCATCACACTTACCTTGGGATTAGAACAAACCTAAAATTAGCTTTCACTTGTGATTTTCTGGGAAGAGTCAGGGAAATAATGTGAGAAGCTGAAAAAGATCACAATGTGATTAGAAATATTAAGAGTGAATTTAATATTTATTTAAAACTTCACAATATCTTTTTTATTGTTTTATGTCATTCAGTTATTTTAAATGAAATAATGTAAAAGAGAAGGCAGACATAAGCAATAACTTCATCTTTTAGGATTCCTCTGTGGTTCTGCAGAATAATATTAAGAAACTTTTTTACCTATCTTGACAATTCCCATCTATTAAATCAGATCTTCAGTACCTGATATAATCCTTTTTGACCCTATAAACCCATTCTTCACCCACTCTTCCATTTTCTGATGAATAGAAAATTCCTGTAGGTAAGGAGTTCCTAGGACACCACCTTTTTCCTTTGTCAAACTTAGAATAATTTCACAATTCTTGAAATAATAATTAAAAAAATTATATCCTCTGTTCCTGTGACACCGTATGGTCTAGCTTCTGTCATATTATCTTTTTTTGACCATTAACACTAGGATGATTTGGGTTTTATTTTCATTCCCTATGCAAAATACAAAAAAGTCTCTCTGCTGTTTTGAGTGAAAATTCATGGTCAGCTGAAGCAGACTTTATATTACATAATGAACATACTAAGTATAGAGTTTAAAATTTATCTGCAACTTTCCAGTTTAGATTACATACAACACACATCCTCAGGCACAAAAAAAATTCTTAAGCACCTAAACTAGAAGCTCGTATAACTAGCCAACCAGTTGCCAAATATAAAGTTTCCTCCATTCCCTTTGTTTCCAAAAAGATAATCAGACCACATCCAACAGCTCAGAGATTTCCTTTGGCCTCATGTCATTCCATCCCAATTGACTCTCCTTCACTTCCAATAGAATGCCCCTGGAATCTTCCAAAGAAGATGAAGGTGCATAATTTTCAGCCTGAATTGAACATGTAATCATAATTTTTAGAAGTTTTATTGTAAAAATGTAAAGTTTCATGCAATTTTGAGGAAGGAACTTTATAGAACTCATTTTGCTTACAATAACTATATTTCTTTCTTTAACCAGTTTTATTATTGGTTCAATTGTTATTGGTGAATTGGTTATTCATTATATATACATGGTATATACTTAAAATTTTTACCTTTTAGTATCTCATGCCCCTCCCTGTGCCTATCTTTAGAATTAAAAAATTCTCAAACTTTTCTTTTTTTCATTTTTAATTTTTCTTCCATGTTCTTACCTAATATGATCTATTATTTTTATAATAAGCTTGCTCATAATTCAGATAATCAAACTATAAGATCTGATTTCCTAACTCTTATGAACAAGTAGAATGAAGTTTTTATTGACATAACTGAGTATTTTATATTACTTATTTCTGTAAAATTATCACAGTGTACACAATCTTCAAAAGCTTTACCTCCTTCTTTTCAGAAAAGTCTTCACTTTGGAAAAATTGGTAAACTCAGTAAAACAAGGAAACTAGAAGTGATATAAACTATTACTTCCATTTTATTTTATGCCTAGTAATTTTCAATAAGTAATCCATTATATTAAAAAGTGAAGTCTTTTTTGTGCATAGCATAATGCATTATCTCTCCGGATGAAAACTTTAATGTTTTAGTGCTTTTCTTTGTCAGTTTTGGTTTCTCATTTTGTTTTTTGTTGTTGTTGTTGGATGGAAGATATAACCAGTTTAATATATTAAAAGATTTTTTTTTCCTAACAAAATTGATCAGTCTTAACTTGTAAGGATTGTCTCATGTTATTTCTATCACTCCCTAAATTTCTTGAAAGAAATGCTTGTTTCACCAGGATTTCTGAAATTCTCAAAAAAATTAAAGTAAATCCTTTTTTATTTGAATTAAATGAATGTATAGGCTTTGAAAAAATAAAAAAAAAATCTTCAAATCTGTCACATGTAAATTTTTACCTGAAGAGAAGAATAAAGTTTATATATTATTTTAATAGTTAAATAACTTATTTCTTGAAACAATTGCTTTATTTCAAAGTGATCAAAACAAAGATATAAGATAGCAAAATCCTTAAAAAAGAAAATTCCCCATATACTTTTCATTTAATCGCCAAGCAGGTGAAATTACAGAGTCATAGAGTTATAAATGTGTTTTCTTGGAAGAGAACTGAAAGATCATCTAGTTCTAACCCTCTGCCATGGGCAGGGACACCTTCCACTAGACCACGTGGTTCAAAGCACCATCCAACCTGGCCTTGAACACCTCCAGGGGTACCCACAGATTCTCTGGGCAACCTGTTCTAGGGCCTCATTATCCTCAAAAGTGAAGGATTTCCTTCTAATATCTCATCTAAACCTGTCCTCTTTCCATTTATTGCCATTCCCCCTCATCTTATAACTATGCCCTGATAAACAGTCCCTCCTCACCTTTTTTTTAGCTACCAGAAGGCTCATCTGAGGTCTCCCAGGAGCTGTCTCTTCTCTCTTCTAAACTACTCCAACTCTCTCAGCCTGACTTCATCATTAGCCTCCTTTTACAGCAAAATTGCCTCTCCCTTCCCAAACACAAGCCTCAAGTTTCCAGATTTGTTGTGTAGCATTTCAAGAAACAGCTTTTATATGACCAGTATAACTGCACACATAAATACCTTCTTCTGAAATTGGCAAGAGCTGTATTACAGTAGCCAATAAACTGATTCCTCACCATTAAGAAATTCTGTGTCACTTCATAAACACTCCCAAAACGCTGCTGTACAGAGAAGAAAATTACAAGTCCTTAAATTTTTACTGGTGTGTTTAGAAAGAATGTCTAAGGTTAATATGTTCTTTGTATTGTAAGTAATTTTAGCAACAAATGAATTTCAGAAGATTTCATACTAAAAAGGACATGTACAATTTATAAATGGAAATCTTACATGTTAAAAAAATTGTGCAGCACCTCAATATGCCAATTACTGGACTTCTATTATGACTTAGACACTTCTCCATGTTACCAACAGAATCCTGTTGATATTCTATTATCCTCTGCATTTCTCTCAGTATATTTTGCTGATGTGAATTTTGCCTTTTAATTTTCCATTTTTCTTTTATAATATATTCATTTTCAAATTTTTTTCAAGTGTATTAAAAGAACAGACATATTCTAATCACTACCTTTTTAAAATCTAATGAATCATTAATTTCTTATATTGCAAAGGCAGGATATTTAGAGTATGTTTTGAATTCTTTTCTTGTCGTCCTACTATATGTGTTTATGTTGTATGCTAATTCCTGTATTTTAACTTTTTAAATTTTATGTAGAAGAGATTGAGGCAAAGCTGAGTCATTAAGGAAGAAAAGCTTGAGAAATTTCACATTTTTTATAACAAACATTACAATAGACAAAACTTTTTAAAAATAAAATTGGAAAGAATATAAATTATGGCTGGTAAATAAACATAATGCAAAAACCTGAAATAATTAAAGAGAAAAAAAATCTGAAGTCTTCCATGCCTCTTCTGATATTTTCTACTGTTCTATTTCAGAACTTAAATAGTCGCACCCAATGATTTTATTCTGACTGAAAATAAAAATTCCTATATTCTCTTCAACATAACTCTACCTCTTTCCTTTTAAAACACCTGAAAGTTTTATTCTGTATAGAAAAGACAAATGAAATCCAATAATTTAAATAAGAATTAATTATTGAAGCACTTAGATGGTTAAGTATTATTATGGTATCCTGGACATGATGGAATGTCCTAAGCATAGGGGGCTCTCATTGTTTTGGCCTTAACTTTACCCAGTTTCTTTTAGGCTGATTTTCCATACTATGAATTTCTCATATCTGAGAACAAAAGTCTGATATTGGTAATTTAGGGAAAAAAAACCCCACAAATGAAACACATACATTAAAATAATGCTTAAAAATTCCTTTTTTCATTCTAATTATTTAGGATAATGTATGACATTATATATTACCTGAGATTTTAGATGCCCCTGCTTCTGAGAGACATCAATTTTATTTATATTTTAAAAAAAAAAAATTTTCCTGATTCTGAAAATAATTTATAATAGCATGAAGAATAATGAAGATATAAATGAAAAAGAGTTCCTTATTTTGCAACTCTTACTTATTTCCCAGACTTTTTTATCATATTCCCAATTTAGGATTTTTACAACTCAATACTGCACTCTTAAACCAGTATACTAAGTCATAAGTATTTTATGGACGCACACAATCCATATGCTATTCTTAAAGCTAATTTTTGGGCTACACAGAGGAAATCCTGCAGTCTCCTAGTGAGTTTTACAATCTGCCTTACAAGCCAGTACAAGTTCTTAGGGAATGTCATTATCCAACTAGTCCAAAGACCAAATTCTTGCCAAAAAGTCTCTATTTTCTAATCTTATAGAATCTGTCTGTCCAAATCAGGATTGAATAAGAATTCTGGAGACACAGGTTTTCACATGCTTTTACTTCATCTGTTACAGAGAGATGTTTCATAGTACATTACCTCTGGTAGCTGTAGAAATATTTAATATGAGACAAAATGATTTGGAGGCCCATCTTCCCCTTAAGGTAATAATGTGCAGGGGAAAAAAAATAAAAAAGAAAAAAACTTACCAAGTACTGAAAAAATTATTCGTTAATTTACATAGAAAAGAAATTGATTCACTGTTTGAGCTCAATATTGACAAATAAGACAAAGAGGAAACACAGCTGAGCCTAAATTTCATAATACGTTATGAAAAGCTACATTTCATGACCATTCCCTCTGAGAAATATTCCTGCCTTGAGAACAATTTTCTGTGTATTCTTTTAACTAGCAGCTCAGTGTAGACAAAAAAAAAAATAGAATTCCTCCCTGAAGAAGATCCAGTACTGGATGACAAGTATAGTTCTGACACCAACACTGAGGAATAGCTATGCTATCAGTTACACTTTTTTCCCCTTCCATTTCAAACCATACAAATCACAAATACCCTACAGTCTGTCTGATACAAAACTGCTCCTCTAGAATACTTAAATACTTACCTATGAAAATTGTATCTTGTGGCTTAATGGCAGCACTTTGAGCATTGTTTCAGCAGTGACAGACATTTGGTTGGAAAGAATCCTTGAGGAAGTAATAAGCAACTGAATTCACACACAAAGCCTGAAAATGAAGAAAATACATAGGAGAGAAAAAAAAGAAAGAAAGAATTATTTTTGACCCCACATATACAATGTGCATCTATTTTTAAAAGCATGATTCTTTTGTTTGTCACTTAATATATGCAGTTTCATATCCAGTTCTACCAAAAGAATTATTCTTAGATTTTATCTCTTTGAAGACTTAAAGGGAGATGATTCTGATCAATTAAGAGGTGATTTACACCTGATATCAACCTAAACTGTTAAGTGGCAAACTTAATTGGCTTTATGTCACATGATAATTCTGGATTATGGCTTTCCTATGTGCTGGGAATGTCGTCATAAATAATTTTATGAAATCATTGCTCTTCTTATCTTTTCAGAAAAAAACAGTGTTCAGAGTTCTATGAAAAGCATAAAGTAGTTCTGCTGTAGATTGCTGCATGGAAAGTCTCAGAGGAATAATTCTATCCATCTATCTATGTATCCATCTTTCTATCTTTCTGTCTTTCCATCTACCATGTATCATCAGTCTTATCCATCTGTTGCTCATTTCATCTCAGCTGTTAGATTTAAAATAAAATTTAATCCATATATGTATATATATATGCTGATGAAGTAATCCCATTAGTGTCAAATGGGGCCCCCTGATATGAGTCAGAAAACTCATTCATATAGGTGCCTTCAAAATTTTACTTAGGATATTTCATTCAATGTTTGGAATCTAATGTGAAGTAACGTAGATCCTTATAAATTCACAGAGAAATGTGCTGGTGAAATTTTAAGGTTATTTTACAAAGGTATGAAAAAGATTAAAAAACTTCCAGAATCAATATGTGTACAGGATGACATCCAGTATTACACATACTTTTGGAATTCTATCCCAGGATTGTCTAAGCGGAAAAAAATCATCATATTTTTTAGAATTTTTATATCTGTACCCTAGATAATTCCTGTTACTATTTGTCTCCTGAGGATAAAGACAAGACATCTCCATTTGCAGGAAATGGAGAGCTATATAGGAATAATGGTTAGGCTATTGATGAGAAACATAACAAGGAGTGTGAGACTTTGGAGCATTCAGAATTGTGCCCCAAATATTTTTTTACAAATTCTGATGTCAAGATATATGGAAAAGCTATGTGAAGCTTGATTGTGACTATTGCCTGTGTGTACCTTTCAATGAATATCAGCTCATGAATTCCAACTGGACAAAGGTATTTTTCAGTAGCTTTCAGCAGGAAATAAAATTTTGTACATTTCCAAATTATTTCTTTTCAATGAGGAAAGATATGCAATTTTCTCTAGGCTAGTCTGCTTTTAAGACCTGGCTGATTTTGAGCTGTATAGCCTTGCCCTACTCTATTTTGTGCTTACTAGATCCTTTCGAACACTAGTACTCCTTGAACTGTTTGTCTGTATTTCCACCCCAGAAGATCATTAGAAACATTTTAAAGAAAAAATCCAAAACAGCTGATGTGATCAATCTTGTAATTCCTAATGACAAAGGTAATGCCATGCAGAAACTACATATTTCTGTAGAGAGTTCCTTCATATTCTGCATCAAATTGAGAAGAGGTTAATAACACTCTAATCTTGTTCCCTAAGCACTTTTTCAACTAATTTTCGTTTTCAAATTACTTATCAAAAGCTAAAAAGAAAGGGCATTCAGATTTTCAGTATTGTATAATACATCTAAGTAGAGGAAAACAGAACAGAAGAGAAGAAACAAAAATTGGGTACCATGTGACTGTGTAATATATGCAAAAGGTAGAAAATAAAACTGTTCTAATTACCAGTACAACACACTTTTCTTCAATAAAAGTACAGAAGTGTTTTTTTGAGAGTTATAGATCTATTTCTTTTATATTCTTTCCCTAGAGAGTTATCATAGATTGTTCTCTTGCTGAAGTAAATTCCCATGTCTTGAGCTCTGAATGTCATGATTTGTGTGGAAAGATGATTTTTGCCTGCTCCTGAGTAGATGCACATTGCTGAAGAAGTTCTCCACTGAATCACCAGTGTCCACCTCAGCACTCAGCACTTTCAGCCTCCAGGGCAAGCTTTTGGTATTAATCATAAATTGAATACATGAAGAATAATAATTAAAGAGCAAACTGTAATTATGAACAACATCCAAAGGGAGCAAAAAAACATTGAATGTAGGCCCTAGGTTTCCTATTAGTGCATTTAGGATTAACTATAAACAGTCTTCTTAAATTCAATTAAATAGTTAATTAGATGGATTTTTCCTATTAGAACAGGATAAGAGGCTTGACTTTTAGAACTATACTGTTTGTAGGTTTTCCTTTTCTTAACTATTACTGTATTTGGATTTCCTTTCCCTCTGAGACATAATTTAAAAAAGACAGAGAAAAAAATTCCTTAGCATGTCTTTAGGGGGCTTTGGCTTTTTTGTTTCTTTTTATCAGTGTTCCTCCTACACCCTAAAAGTAATTAGTGACATGTCAAATGTATATCTGCCTGAGAAACAGATATCCCCTTGTTGGTAGGGTTCCTAGCAATTAGAATCTCTTTTCTTCACCTACACTTGTCTATTTTACTAAACTTGGATCACATACTGGTGTCACAATTTGTAGTAAGATATCAGTCTAGAAATAAATGGTTTCTTCGCATGATGAGTCAGGCTGACCTATATTCTGGTGTGTTTCTTCATTTCCCCATTCTGATTTTGTCAGCTGTTGCTAACGTGTTACTGCAAAATCAGATAGAATGAAATAAAGTGCATTTATTGTGGTACAAATATTGTCACCTGTTAATACCTGACAGACCTTCCTGAGGATACTTTTGAACACTGCAGGAGTATAAGTGCAAGTAAACTGAGATAAAAACTATTTTATAAAAATACTTTAGGGTTCTATGCTCTAGTGCTAAAACTCTGGTCTTCATCAGTTGTATAACTGCTGATTAAAATTTAATTAAAAATTCACTTTGATTTTTAATTCTTCAGCTATGATTAAGTGAGTTTTAACTGTGTCATGTATAAAGAGGCTTGACATCTATGAACAGCTCTAAAATGGTCAGCCAAAGAAATACAGATCTGGAGGTGGACTAAGCTGTTTTTAAGGGTAAGAAGCAGAAAACAAACATGACATGTAACACATAGAAAGTACTTATATGGTAAAATCAGATATAGCTTGCAGGTCAATTGGAAAGACCCAGAGGTATAAAAGCAAATATAGTAAAATAAACCCAAAAAGATCCTAGACTGAAGATGGAAAATAAACTAAACATTGCATCCTTCGTTTTGAGTGTTGAATGTTGTCACCGTGCAACCGCCATCAGAATGATAACATGGACCTCTAGAGTCAAAAGAGCAATGGAAGGATAAGAATAAGCATAATACCAGAAAAAGGGGTAGGTACTAGGAATTTTGTGCACTTAAAATTTTTTTGTGGTACAAGAAGGCAGTTCACCAGTTGTCATCATGGCCATCAGAGATTCAACGTGTGGAAGACCAGTTTCAAATTAAAAACAGATTAAGATAGTAAAAAACAGAAATAATAAAACCACCTTCTCCCAGCACTCACCACATCTTCTCAGGTTCATCTTTACTTCTTTTGTTCCCAACTATGCTGACTGTGGGAAGAATAAGATGGAAGAACATAGTTTTATCATGTTATGAAACACTTGAAGTCTGCTGTTCCTTGTTCCTCACACTGTACCTCTACTCAAGCTTGAGGTCCCCCCCAATAGGACACAGTCCACAAAAGCTTCTGACATGGGTCCTTCCCACAGACTGCAGTATTTCAGGAGTTACTCCACCACTGCACCCCTGATGGACTTAATTTTGTCCAGTAACAGGTCCATCTTAGAACCATATTGAACTGGCTCTGTCTGTCGTGGTGGCAGCTCCTGTTTTCTTTTCCAGAGGCCATTCCTGCAGAGCTCCTCCTCTCTCTGCTGCCAGAAATTTGCCATGCAAAGGCAATGTAGAATGCTAACAATAATTTTTGTTCTTTATATTTAATGTCTTTCTGCCTGTTAATTGGTCTGAGAGTAATAGGGTGTGGCATTTTTATCTAGAGGGCTTAGAATAGCATTTTGAGAAAATGTCAAAATGTTATTTAGATGTCTGCATTTTTAGTGTTTATTCAAATAAGCAAAAGTAAGAGGTCATTGAAATCTTGTCCTTAACATGAATTGAAATCCAAACTCACAACATACTACTATCATGTTTAATTTGACTAAAATTGTAGATTATAGTTAGCTCAAGAGATCAGACTAGATGGTCTTGAAAGTAAATTTTGGTTTTAACATCTCTGTACTTAGAAGCTTGCCCCGTTATTGCATATCCTCTGACAATATAGCTGCTGGCATAGCAATAGTTAGACCTCAAGTTGGTAAGAATTTCCCTTTCAGAAAGAATTTTAAAAACAAATGAAACAGATGAAACTTAACTGCTTCTTGTTACTGTTCAAGAAATCAGTTTCCTGGTTATCACTGAATGTCACAACTCTTTCCCAGGAGTTTATTTGATTCCTGCATTTTACACATAGGTAATCTCTTCATTTTTATACTCCAAAAGCAGTTTTTTCTTCTTCTTTTTTTTTTTTTTTTTTTTTTTTTTTCAGTTTTTAAAACCTTTTCCCCTTTTCT
>VYXF01006526.1:123447-222043 GCA_013397295.1 Polioptila caerulea | reverse complement strand
TCCAAAAGCAATTTTTTCTTCTTTTTTTTTTTTTTTTTTATTTTTTTTTTACAGTTTTAAACACCTTTGCACCTTTGCTAATCCCATTCAATTTTCTCTACCCCAGAAGAATATTTCTTTCTTTCTTTCAAAAAGTTAATAGTTATTGGTATAGTAGGTGGACAACAACTAATGCTCTAGGCTAGGTGCAGAGACAAAAAATAAATGCGCATGAGATGTAGAACTTAATTTCAGATGCCAGGTGTAGACTGCTTCCTTTTTTTTCCCTAGAAATTCTATTATGTGTGATTTGTGCAATAACTTTATTCAGTTCTATGTAGTATGAAATCAATCTCTCTTGTGATCTTCCTGAAAAACCAGTATGCTCATTTTTAGCATGTTATAGCATCTTTAAATAGATGGGAAGTTTTTATAGGTACATACTCTGATTAACAGGGACAAAGCTATTTTGAATATCTACTTCTTCCACTCTGCCTTAAAATGTAATGATTGCTATTAAGGCTCATTATATAATTCCATCATATATAACTCATTTAAATGAAATTGTGTAAAATGCACATATTATCCAAGAATCAAGAATATAATGATTTTATCTATTTTTGATCTTACTGTATGAAAAACATAAAAACTGTTGCTGATAAAGCTATATGGTGTCAGTTTAAAACTCCATCTGACTTGTCAGAACCTGCTCTACAGTCCAAAGTCCATTTTGTCCAGATTGGGATTTGATATGATTTGTACAAGTGTGTAGATCATTTTATAGTGTTATTTTGAGAAGGAAATATTTTAAAGCGCTTCTAAAATCCTACACAATTTATGTTTCAAGAGGCATAATGGAAATTAACTTATGTCATTCCTGGAGCAGTGAGGCCACGGACACTAAGCAGATCCAAGGATCAGATTCTACAGCTAATTAAATAGGAACCATGTTCACTTTCAAATTCCACAGAAAACAGAGAAAAAAATGAACACAGAAAAAGGATGATGATGAAGAAAATAGTTTTGAACTTCACTCAGGACTTCAGAAGGCAGAATAACATTGTAGCCTTTTTCTTAAATTACAGAAGTCATATACAAATTGTTTTACATACTTTCTTATGATTTTTCTGTATTAATTTTTTCATAATTGTGTGTGTTCTGTTTTCAAAGAGCTACTGTAGGTGTTTCCAGGATAATTTAGTCTGTGTTAGTATGAATTACCTTTCTAATTTTATTGAATGCTAGTTTCCTCTTGCACATTCTTTTCTCACTAGCTCATTGTAATACCATAAGACTTAGAAGAAAGAAAAGCTGCTTGCTTTTTCTTGGCCATTTTCAATTGCTTGCTTCACAAAGAGGTAATATAATTTGAACTGGATTTATCTTTTATCTCCTCAAATTTCCTGTAAGGACATAGTACATTTTAAAAGGCTGTAACTTTCCAGCTAAAAAGTATCTGACTTTCAGTGACAGATGAGGTGACACTTCAGTCAAGGATCTGTAACACATTTACATACTTTGCAAAGTGCTGCAGCTTATTTAGCTAGGGGGTAAATAGTGTCAGTTATTATTGTGTCATTATTATTATCATTAATGATTTGTTCTTTTCATATATGTGCACCAATGTGAATATATATTTTGAAGTGTTGGATGTTGACCTGTAACTGCCTCTTACTACAATCAGAGCAGAAGGTCATGAAAAGACGCAAAATGACAAGTAGTTAAAGATAAAGTGAAAGCAAAACAAACTGAAATAGCCTATATTGAGAAAAAATAATGTTAACATGCTGTCTTACTTGTTATAACAAGACATCCTTTTCCTTTAAAATAGATACAATTTTAATTTGAAACAGATCATTGAATCAGTCACTGTCAAAAGGGCCTTTCCCTTTCAGTTCTAGCAACTCAATATACATATAAATATATATATTTTCACAGAAGGGCTTTTTAATAATTACACACACTCATCAGAGAGCTAGAAATTACTATGATATAGTGTTTAGAAGATTGCTCAGTCAGGTCAGTTTTAAGTTTTAAAACAGAACTTTACTGATTACACTCATTGAGCAGGTACTTATAAGTGATGGTAATTTCTTGCACAGTATTAACTATTTTCATAACAAATGCAAAAAACTTAGTTTATAACACTTTTAAATAGGCTGTGAATCTAACATACAGTGGGGGTGATGCAGTTCTTAGTAGCTTTTAGTGACCAAGGTGTGGATGTTCCAACTTGATGTTCCAAATTGAAAGCTCCTAATCAGAGATAGGTGGGATTGTTCTTTCTTTCCAGATTTCGTTTGTTCATTTGCTTACACCTGATGGGTTTTATGCCTTTTTCTCAATCCTCTGCTTCTGAAACCTTTTTTCTTTTTTTCTGTTGTTTTGCTAGTCTCTTTGTATACTAGAGGAACTGTACTATTATTTTGCAATGTTATGCTTCCTTTTCCTTGTTCTCTGACAACTTCTTCCTTCCACTTCCTACATTCAGCTACATCCAGCTTCTTTGGTGATCATACTGCATACATAATTATGTAAAACTATGTGTGATTATTACATCACAGTGTTGCAAGATCCTTATAAATTACTGTTAGTTGCAATGTTTCAGTACACTTTTATTCAGGTTCAAGACCCTTAGTTACCCTGTTAGCTTATTTATATTGAGACTGCTTTCTGCTTTAGTATTATGAAAACAGAAACATTTTCTTTGTCAATAATCTTTGGACATACCTCAGGCTACTAAAGATTTTTGCTAGACAATCAGGAATAGCTCCTCAGGTGAATATTCCACAACCTCTCAGAGCAGCCTTCTCCAGTATAACACAATTCTTATCTTGCAGTTTTTCCTTATATCTTATCTGGTATAATTGGTGTTCACTGCCTTTCAACTGTGCACCTGTGAGAATTGTTTCCCTTCAATTTAAACTTTTGTTAGGAAGCTTAAGACATCCTTTGTCTTCTCTTGAGGCTGAATGAACCCAAATCTGTCTTTCTGAAACCATATCTCACGTTTGATGGACTCTGCTATACCACTCTGATGGACTACTGCTTTATTTCCTCCAGCTTGTGAGTCTCGTGTATGGAATAGTTTATCTTTGGAATCCATATTCCAGATTAAATTGCAAAAGTGTCAAGTAGAGTGGAATAATTACTGTCTTTGACCTGCTGCTATGCTTTCCCTCATGCAGCCTGGCATGAATATTGTAAGATCTAGTTAATTCCTTCACCTGAATGTCTCACAATTGTATAAGATTTCTTCTTTTAGTCTGCTATCCAAAGGGAAAAGAGACAGAAAGCATGAATAAGTAATATGTATGGGAATAAATATGAATTCCTTTCAATTTCTTTTTTTTTTTGTAATTAGACAAACTTAATGACATATCAACTACACAGTTGGGTTTTATATGGCTTTTTGTCTGGACTCTTAGTTGCTCAGTTGGTTGAAGCAGGCTCTTCTTCCTACCCTGACTTTCCCCTTTCGTGTGGTGCCTTTGATAACAGTTTACACAGTGGATACAACTCAAGTGTGTTTTCATCTATGAACTGAAGTCTATTAAAAGGAGACAACTTGTTAAATACTAAAACACTTATAATAATATCCCCTGTACATTAGTACATGATAAGAGATGCTGTGGTAATGGATGTGATATATGAATTAAAAACGGAATTGAATGCAGGTGTTATTTTCAGAATGCAGAATTTTCAAATATATAAGAAAAATACAAGAAATACAGGCCTTGAGAATAAATTCTGGCTATTTCTGATTTGAAAATTCAAATCCACTAATTAATCAACAATATTCAAAATGCCTCTGACCTGTCAAAAGATTTTCTTTTATAGAAAGGGTAAAAATATTTGAAAAAACAATGCAGTCATAATAATTTCTTGTAATTTGGTGATCCCTAGTCTATTTCATTTGTTATACTATCATGTTATTCATTGTAAGAATCCATCCTCTGTAAAGTGATTTCTTCTAATTATAGAACAATATATGCATTTAAGGCAGGAACATTTTTGGATCCTTCTCAATCTTCCTTACATCCAGCGCACTGTGTCTCACACTTCAAACTTCAGTGTGTTGGCTGCAAATTAAAGTATGTGGAATTTCTCCAAGAAGCGTGAAATCAAGTTCCAGTTTTGCAAGTGAACATTTTTCCCCTTGAGCAGAAAATACAGTGTAGAGGATGCATGGTCAGCACACCAATAAAATCTTACTTTTTTTTTTTACCAGTTAAGAAGTTAAAACAGAAAGAAAAGACCATACAAAAAATATAACAGTTCAAGGCCAGGGGAGAAATCTACATTCTGTCTTTAAAAGCAAAGCTGCTAGATCATGAATCCCTGAAGTTGATATTTTTCAGAATTTGTGTCTGCAAATTGTTGAGGAAATGTTAGAAAGCTGTCTGCTCTTGTCAGAATCCGCAGTTGGAGCTTAGCCTGAGGTTTGGAGGGGAGTAACTCTGATGAACTCAGCATAAGCTTTATTGGCTAGTTGTAAATATCTCTACGCCAAAACACTTGGGGCATATTTTCCCCTAGCAGTCTAACTAAAGTGAAGTATTTGCTGTGAAAAATTGAATTTCTTCCCATATTGCAATATAGAGATTAAGAATGATCCACCAGGGATAAATTTGTATCACACAGGTTACCTCTTATAACTTGCCTGTAATTTCAATTGAAAATGCAAATTATATTTATGTCTTAAGCTGGCTAAGTATTTCCATCAATTTTTAACAATTATTTGTTTTGATGCAATTAGAATATTGATTTAACCACTGAACAAATAATAATAAAAAATTCTTGGAGTCTTAGAACTGTCTAAATTAGAAAGACAAAAAGAATGCTGCTATCTCCCATTTACCGATAAGGAACTGAAGCACAGTACTATTAAATTAGTTTGCAAATGCTTTTCATCAACAGTGTATACATAATTCAGTGATGCACAAATCACAGATACTGTAGCTAGCTCTGAGCAAGATATGTCTAGAACCCCAAATGGTAGAGATTTTTTTTTTTAATAAGATAGTTCTAGAATAAAAAATATTATAGTAACATTAGGCTTTTCTCAGCTGAGAAAAACAAACAAAAAAAAAAAAGGCAAAACTGCACAGTAGCATAGGTTATAGTTATCATCAGATATTAACTAGCAGGCCTGTACTTTGCCATGCAGACTTCATGCTGGTAGTAATACTTCATGAAGAGCAAATGCCAAGAGCAGAACATAAATCTTAGACACCCATTTCCATAATGTATTCCAATACTAATGCTTAGTCCTCAGATTGCAAGACTTTCTACTCCCACAGTCTCACATAACAAAAATAAAACCCCAAGACCTGAATTCAAGAAAGTAACTTCTTTCAAGTTCTGGTAAGAAAAATTCTGTTTCCAATTTCAGAAGAGATTTAAAGTTGTGAATTTAGCAAGCACAAACACAAAGATTATTTTTATACTAAATAACCAAGATCCAACACATAGCTTTAGCCCCAATATTTTTTGGATTGGACAGCTCTCTTCTGAGAAATTTTTTTATGGTAACCATATTCATTTAACTGATTTTCTTCACTGTACTTCATTTTGGACTGTAAAAATATTGAGAAGAAAAATAGAAAAGTTCCTAAGTGCATTTCAAGTACTGAAATATTAAACAACACTACAATTCCTATAAATCATGGTGAAAATAAACAAAAGACTGAACAAAGATCTCCCTCTCACACATTCTTGGCTCATGGATTGTGGCAAGACAACTTCATTTATAGGTACCTAATCGACAATTTTGCAACAGACCTTTTGCATCATCCAGGCCAATTGTCAATGCAGCACTTCCACTCTAACCCCTAAACTACAGAAAAAAACACATCACCCAATGTTAGTTCCAGATACCTCTTGAAGACCTCCAGGGATGGTGACTCCTCAACCACCCTGGGCAATATATTCCAATGCCTGACCAAAAAAAGTGTTCTTAATATCCAATCTGAATCTCCCTGTTTTAGCTTTAGGCCATTTCCTCTAGTCCTGTCACTGTAGGCATGGAAAAGTACGCGAAACTCAAGTTTCCTCTACAGTTATAACTGTAATGTTACTGAGTATCGGGGCAGGGCCCATTTATACATTCATGTATGAGTAATTAATTAGTTGGATGGGCCAGGTATTCCATGTCCAGTCATCTGCACAGATGAATTAATGGACTGATGTTAAAGAGTGGAAGGAATTGAAACAATGTAATTGAAATTATACCCACCAGTTCAACTAAGTATTAGATTCATTGATGAAGGTGGTCTTTGGGAGGGCATTTTAGACAACCCTGAAGATGCCATCCAGTCATCTCCTGCAGTGCCTACGCAGGTTTGTTGGTTTTAGTGTGTTAATTATTCTGGGAGAAAAAATCTGGTCCTTTCAGCAACTTCTCATATGGTGCTTGCTGCATAATTGATCAAAACATGTGTGGATAGGGTGTTTGTAGGGAGTAGAAACTATTCCTGGAAATGCAGACATAGTCATTGTAGGACAGTTCTTCATACATAATTTACAGGGTTGGGCGATGTTTTGTGAGTGTTTTTAGATCAGCCATAGAGATCATGTATATGCAGGAGTAGTCATGCACCAGCTGGATTCAGTAAAACAAAGGCTGGGTGCAGTCCTATCCAATCCAACTTAGGTACCTTCCTTAGGCATTCGGAGAACAATCCTCTTTGAGGTACTTGATTCCCCAAGCATATGCTACCCTGTGCTGAGATCCCTTTTGTAACTCTTTATCTGTGCAAGAGGAAAATGAAGGAAACAGAGGTGGATAAAATATTTTAGCTTTTTACTTCCTCTAGCTATTCAGAATTATAATTCTGTTTCAGTATTTCCCAGGAGCCATCAACGTAAATATCAGGTCCTCAAAAGAGGAAGGCATGGCTGGCTTTTTCAGAAGGTATAGAATTTATGTAGTTATATTTATTTCCTTGTAAGAGGAGCTCTGGCAATCTGAAAGTAAAGCATACCTTTTACTTTTCAGAATGACTTTCACTGCTTAAATTCTAGTTGTATTTTTCTGATTTATACTATTAAATTTTTAATATTCTGATACTGTAACCAAATGGGACAAAAGATTTATCTAACAACAATTTGATGTGGATCAGCAGACATTTCTTTATTCAAGGTGCTGGAAACATGGGTCATAGCTCCTCTGAAACCATGTTCCACCCAACAAACAAAACTCATCTCTTTTATTCACTCTTCCTGCTAAACCACTGATACATAAATTCTTTTACATATTATGTACAGTATGCAAGCTCTTTAACCTTCACATTGATTAGTTCCAGTATTTAATAATTTAATCAATATTCTTATCCTAAAGCAATCATTGACTTCTGCTCAGGTCTACTGATTGGAATTCTTGATATTAAAATCAGCATGGGGAGGGCTTGGGTTTCCAAGCAGCATAATTGTTGAGCACGATGGCCTCCGTACCTTCTTGACCAAAACATAAGGGTCCAGTAACCTCTTGGTGAGGTTTCTATGGTAACACATTCCAAACACAGCACTCCTTATATTTTTATACCTTATTCTTCACAATTTTCTATTTAAACTCATAGCTAACCCTTTTATATTATTTATTGTTTATTTGATCAGAATTTTCATAAAAATGCTACTGTTTTTATGCCTAGAAAAATGTCCAAAACTTTCTTCTTGTTTGTTTTCATTTTGGGGTATTTTTGTTGTTTGATCAGACTATCTGGATTCCATAAACTCTTCTAATGCAGCTGCATGAACATAACTACAGCTTATCCTGTATAAACCTTTATTTATTTAGTTGCATAGTTTTTCACAAGGACTAGCTAACTACATAGTGCCTCCCGAGGTGATTCAAACTTACCAACATCTAATCCAGTGTTTTCTTTCAAACAGAAAAAGAAAGCATTGAAACATATAGATGTAGAAATGACATAACTAGAACACTATGAATGGAATACTGTACAGTCCACTGTCACTTTTCAAAATATGTAATTTAATTAGAAACATACGATACTTTTCTATCACCTACTATATATATATACCTAAATTTTTATCAATGTCCAAAACTATTGATAATATTTTCATTTTATAACAGACTTCTACTGACAACCCTCAGATACAAAAGAAATGAAAGCTAATTTTTTTTGTTACTAAATTGAAAAAAATGGAGGCAGGGAAATCAAATATAGTCTGTTGAAACAATGATTTTTAAAGCAATATGCAAATGCAACTGGACAATCTTGTCCAAAGACTACTTTTGAGACTTTCTGTTGTTAATATTGTATTGTTGTCATCTTTCGCTGTCTCACACATCTTTATCCCAGTGGAATCTTTTCTAGACAGCATCTATCTAGAATACTGTCTAGAGTTTCTAGTAGACAGCATCTGTCTCACTAGATCTTATAAATATCTATCTGACTTATGTCAGTCTTTTTTCAGAGGAGTACACAGAGGAATAAGGTTTTAGGTTTATCAAGGACTATGTAACGCAGAAAGAAGTTTCTGCCTGTAAGCATATAAGAGCAGGATCTTTCTTTTAAACTGATTTTTAATTTTAAAAGTATTAAGATCATCTAAGGTCAGACTATTATCCTCTTACCCATTGTTCTGAGAAGTAATCAATGGCACTGCTTATGGGAGTAAAATCTCCCTAATCTGGTCACATGCGGGGCTCACAGCCTGATCTATGAATGTCAGTATCATATTAATAAATCACTTCTGAAACACTTAACAAGCTACATGACTTTGAAATTTACTGTAATTTTCCAAGAAATAAAAACTGCACAAATCCTAAAAAAGCAAAGCTAACCAAGTAAAAGCCCCACATCATCAAAGAATCTAGAATAATAAATCAAAAGCAATACTCAATGATAATAAGAAGGTGATATCCAATGTGCACAGGTTCACTGTAAAACATGAACAAAGAAAGCAACACATAATATTTAGAGGAGAGAATAATTTTTATTCTCATTGTGATATTTGTTATGAAAGTAAATGATATGTCCTGAATAAATTGTACACAATTCTAAAAATCCTACTTGAATAATTACACATTCTGTTTGTGTACTATTTAGTTCTCTATAATTCTGCTAATCATTATAATAATATAAATTCAGTTCTGTTCTCACTGAAATTAATAGGCAGCCTGTCTTTCTTGGTATAACCTTGGCATAATAAATGTAGTCAAAATGTTGATAAATCTGTTTTTTATCCAAATGTCTTTCCAGATGTTAGGGTTAGATGCAAGTGTGAAAAAAATATCTGATATTCAGGGAATATGGAAATATTATCTCACAAAAACAAATCAACATTTCAAAATTATTTGTCTTTCATGTTAGGACTACTTGAATTCTTTTCAACTTTGTTGTTCAGTTTGGGGTTTTGGTTTTGTTTCCTCTCCCTTGCAGTATTAAGTGAAGAAGAGGTCAATAGCAGAAGGATCAATGTCCTATATATTCCTAACATGAAAGACATTGAATCAAGACCTTGAGTAAGACAGTAGGGTGTGAACTGGGCATGAACTCTCACTATGTGATTTAGGAAAATAGAGCTATATATTGCACTCCAAATTCTGCTCATTCTAGTATATTTCTAAGGAAGCAATTGATTTCACCAAAATCACATGAAAATGTACTTTTGGAAACTTCTCAGATGGTTAAAAACATTAAGAAAAGCACAGAATTTTGGCCAACTATTCATTAAAAAAACTCCTGCTTCAATTTCAAGTTTGAAGATTATAATGAAAGATTACTGGCTTGAAATGTAAAACACAGAAATGTTTTTCTCTAAGACCTCTACTCAAGTTGCTGCTTACTATCTTTTACTCTTCAGGTTATATATGTTTCACTCCATAACTCTGAAAAATGCACATACCTCTTCTAAGATATATTAGTGTACAGCTACAGAAATCTATTGGCTTGTACCAAAGGAACAGATAAACATGCACACCCCCAAAAAAATTAAAAAACGATATAAAACAAAAAACCCAAGACAAACACCCCCCAAACCTAAACCAAAACAAAAAAATAAACAACTCCCCCAATAAAAAAAAGCACAAACCAGTCTAGCATGGTTATATTGCTCTGTACTACCTTGTTGATTATCATAATCACAATAAAATATTAAATATTTCCATGAAATAATGAATGAGACATGATCGGTATTGAGACCTAATTAAAAGGTAGAATTTTATAAATTTGACTATATTCCTTTTATTTATTGAAAAAAAATTTACTGAAAAGACAACTTCAAATGAAAATACGGACAATATTTGTAGACTTGTAATGTCAGGATTAGTATAGAGTGTATGATTAGCAGCAGCTGTCAGAATGAATAACATGTTTGAAATCTTAAAATCAGCAATAAAGAGAAAGTAATGTTATGAAGAATAATATTTGGTTTATCATGTCTAAAAAGGTCACACTGGCAAGCCTGAGTTGCCTTGTTTATTCAAAATATGGGCAAATCGTATCTTGTGCAATTTCTGGATTGAATAAAGGCAGTGTCCTAAGCACACAATAAAGTGGAGTCAACCCATCTCCATTGTCTCCATTGATTCCAGCAATCTGGAATCATGTTGTAGCCAAGCTATCTTCAGGCAAGAACAGGTGGCCAAGGGAAGAAAAAATAGGTTTTTATTCATAAAGAAATGCACAGAAGTTCTACTACAGAATCATGCACCTTCTAAATGCTGAGACTTTTTTTTTTTTTAAGTAGACATTTTCTTGTAAACATAAGGGATCCTTATACTACTCTATCAGAGTAGGAGGTACATGTAAACACCTCTTCCTACAGTGTTCTTGCACCAGATTACCTTTTTCTCTTACTAGCTTATGTTATCTTTTAATTTCTTGTTCTCTTTTTGACCCTAAAACACTTGAACTTTAGAAGTTTAACATCAGATAGCAGATCAGATTATTCTATTTCAACTTTCGATGGCTGCTTTCCAGAAAAACAGGGAATTAATTTCTGTACAGCTTTCTCAGCTTTTCTTTCTTTCTCCAAGCTCAACAAGTAATAAAACAAAGCCCTTTTGATGGAAACCAAGCATATAGACAAGGAAACAGATTATAATTCTGACTACATCCTCTAGAAAACATGTACTGAAGTTCAGGAATCAGCTGCAAATCACAATTTTAATCTCAGAATGATAATTAATTACTTTTTCAGATAGCTAACTCTGTCTTGGAAGACAATAGCATTTCAAATAATCCCTCTCTAATATATTTTATTTTCTGATTTAAGCTTTTTTCTGTATCATAGTCTGAATCCATTTCTCTGATAGGAAAATACTTTCTCTTTTCAGTTTTCAGTTAAATGCATGCTAAATTTGTACTGCAAATTCAGCTATTGATTTCAGCTTTATATTCTGCACATGCTTCTGGGGAGACAATAAATTTCAAGTAAGTAATCAGGTATGTTTCTGGTTGTAATTATTCACTAGACACACATTCATCAATATAATTGTAGTTATACAGACCTCCGTATACCCTACCCATGCCTGTGTGCACTCACACAAATACACAAAACCACATTTGTTTATCTGGAGAAAAATCACAGAAAAGTAAACATTTTTCAATATACAGACATACTTGCAAGCAACAGAAGTATATGTAAATATTATTAAATACAACAAGCAATATTAATATTTAAATATATATGTGTATGATATCCCATGAAAAATACTGCTATTTTTTGTTCTATAATTTTTTTTCCTTTCTGATTTGTTCTTCTAAAGCACTGCTTAGTAGACGACCAAATGTAATGACATTTTCTTTATAACTATTGCATCTTAAATATTTCATTTCTATTGGCATAATTTCTAAATTAATATAGTCAATAACAAGCAGTTAAACCTTCAAGCAATTAATCAGTAAAATAAACAGGACATATATGTAGCTTCTAGATTTAGGGTCTAAGAACTGCATTTGTAAAATAATATTCTGATTTTTTTTAATGCCAAACTAGGTCATTTCTCTTTCATGAAAAGGTTCACTTATCTTAGCAGAAACACTTTCTATAATTTTTCACTAAGTTGATGCTTTGATGCATTTTATTTATACAGCTGTGTTTCAAAGTCATGTTTAAGCAAAACTATTTCTAAATGTGAAAAAGCAGAGACAAAATATATACTTATTAAGCTTTTTAATGTTCTTACTTCCCTAGCCTGGAGGGAAGATCTCTTTATCAGCATTTTTTCTCCTAAGCACTTACAAATTTTTTAATTATTTGCTGAAGCTCTGGAGTTGAGGACACAAACGTGAAAAGTGGTTTATGATTCCCTAGGACTTTCTTTTTTCTGTTTTTTGGAGAGCTGCCACTACATCCCACTTCATTCCATAAGAATGGAGCTTCAAGTACTTAGATCCAAGACTTCTGAATTAAAAGTTTAGTCATGGTGTCTTCTCTTTTTCTAGTCATATACTTTCTACATATGTTCTTCCAAAATAATATCCAGTTATTTTTATTGTCAATCTCTCTGAAAACTAACCACAGGGGGAAAAATTTTGGCTAGAGTGGGAAACACACACTTTAATAAGCCAGAATGAAAGACAAATGAGAATGTGAAATATTTATGTATTTTTGTCCATAGACAGTAGTAAACACTACTACTACTACTACTACTACTACTAGATGTTATTTTTATTATTATTATACTTCTTTTAACCATCTATATTTCTTACTAGTTTATTCTGATTTTTTTTGTTTTGTTTTGTTACTCTTAAGTTTACTTTTTAAATTTATATCCAAATTATTCACTTGATAATTTTTTCATTTCTTTTGTTTTGTGAGGTTTTTTACCTGTTTCCTTTCAGTTCATTGCTGAAATCCTTATTTTTCCAAATGCGTATCTCTGTAATACCTATTTATTTTCCATTAATGTGTGCTTGTATTAGCTGCAATGTTCTTTTATGAAACTGTCCACTGTGTGAATTCACTATTGTTTCTTTTGAGGAAAAAATAAGATCTATTTATTTGAATCTATGAATTTTAATATGCAAATTTTTCTGTATTAATAAATAAATGTCAACATTTACAAAGATCTTTCTTACCCAACTTACCTTTTAATTTCATGTTGTCAGTCTTCATATTTGCTGATCAGATTTTTCTTCAACTTCTGTATCCAAAAGTTGGCTCTGACAGACTCCAAGAACTTGCTTGATAATCTCTTACAGATTTCTGCATCTGTATCTTTACTTACAGCGGCACAACTGGCAGTTCATGATCTTAGACTGGCTGTGTAACTTCCTGATTCCATCTGACTGAAGGATCTCTTTCTGCACTGTGTACTGCAATTCTCTTCACAAAACGTCACTCCAAGTCATACTACTGTCGTGTTGGGCAGTCTAGGGACAAACTGGTCACAACCATAATTGGGGTTAGAAATTTATTTCTTTTATCGTGGCGGAATCATTCCTAGCACACAGTGCTCGCTCTGTTAGAAACAAACATCTTGCAGAAATCCAGGTTCAAAGAATTCTGGTGATCTTTTTCTTTTACATTACTTTAACTGGTTTTCTATGCGCTATGCACTTTTCTTCTTATTACAGTGAATCTGTGGTTTCAATTTTAATTGCAAAGTTATCTTATCTGTAATCCAAATAGGAATCCTCTCAATCAATAGGCGACACTAGGAATGATGTTCATATCATATACTTCTGAATGTCATACTTTGGTTGTTTTATAGTTAATAGGCCCTCATCCTAACATAATAGAGTTGTAGACCTTCATTAACTCTTGGCCTACAGACATCCTGCTTCTTAAATTTTTTCTTAGTTGTTTATTTGTCACATTTTAAATCAACTGTTATTCTATGAACTACTTATTTCAATTTTCCAGTTGAGAAATCCTCTCTTCAGTATCATACGGCATTTAATTTTAGTCTATGTTTATGACTTGATGTATTTTTTTTTTCAAAAATAAGTGCTTCAGTACTTAAATTCCCCTTTAACAATTATCTCTTGATATGATCTTCATGTTTAGTCTTTTTCACTCTTGAGGGTGGTATTTTTATTCATTTCTCCTTTTTACTTGGCCCAGGCAAAATCTTATTATTTCATAATACAGTAAGTCCTTGATTTGTCTCTCCTCCTTTTTCCTATGCTACTCCCTTTTCCTTTGCTCTTTCTTAAGCTGCATATATAGGAGTAATCTAATTTAAATTTGGTATTCCATTCAATTATGTACTAAGATTTCCAGTTCTAATATTCAAAAAAGTTTGTCACAGTTTTTAACTTGGAGGGATTGGTCTGTGGTCCAGTGAAAGGGAGACCAGGGCTTTTCCTAATGCAGTTAAAAACAGAGGAGAGTTTTGCATATGAATAGTTTCCAAGGAACAGGACTGACTGGATTTACAATGTTAATTCCTATTCTGAGAAAGCAAACTGAAGATGTCGGATTGCATGTTTAAACTTATAGTTGTGAAATATCTAACAATTTATCGGAGAAAACTTTGTAACAAATTAAGTTCTAGGTAGCTATATACATCACTGGTATAATTTCTATGCACTCATATAACTCTGTATGCATTTATATGCCCTTGGAACTGTGCCACTCATTTCAGATTTTGTTAGAAGGAATTTACTTTGTACTTGTCAAGAACTGTAATTTTAAGGACACTCACTCACTTAAATCAGGACAACTTTTCCCAGGTTTAATTAGAACTAGACATATCTAACTCACTATCCAAGTTATTTAAAAAATAACATGATCAATAGTTTAAACTAGTCCACTTAGAGTGGACTCTGAATTTAAACTATTGGTGAGGCTGCATCAATGCTGAATGCAGAGGGATAATCACTTCTGACGGGCTGGTGATGCTGCGCTTGATATACCCCAGGATGGGCTTGCTCTCTGGGCTGCCAGGGCACACTGCTGGCTCACACTGAGCTGCTGCTGACCAGGACCCCCAGACCCGTTTCTGCAGGGCTGTTGTCCAAGCAGTCCTCTGCCAATTTTTAATTCTGCTTAGTCTTATTCTGTCCTAGGTAGAGAATCCAGGACTTTGAGTTGCTGAATTTCATCACATTAATCATTGCCCAGTGCTCTAAGCTGTCTAGATTGCTCTGTGAGGTAAGTCAGCATCCTTTCCCAAGTTTTCTGGTATGATCAGCAATCTTGCTAAGGGTGCATTCAACTCTTGCATCCAGATCATTGATGAATATATCAAACAGACCTGGCCCTTGAACTGAACCATGAGGAGTATCACTGATGGCTGGTTGATGATGGATGTAGCCCCATCCCCCCAGCCCTTTGAACTCTGCCCTTCAACTCTGCCCAGTGCACCAGGAACCTGCTCATCCCAGAGCTGGGCAACTTGTCCAGATGGATGTTGTGAGGGGCAGTATCAAAAGCCTTACTAAGTCGCAGAGAAACTACATCCACTGTCACCCCTTCATCTACTAGGCAGATAACCTCTTTAATAACAGATATGTGTCTCTGTGCATTCATACATCCAGCTATAAAATAAGGAATATATGCAGATTTATCAAAAACAGGATATTAGTTTCATTTTAAGATTTAACAGCAATATCTGTGAAAACAAGAGGGAACTGCAGATTTTGTATAAATAGACTTGTAACATTTCCTTACTCCCTTGAAATACAGGAAAATATGTATATAAATCCAGGATCTCTGTTTATCATGGTTGAAAAAGCATTTCACACATTCAAAAGTCCTCTGGAATAAGAGGTTTTCTTCTAAAAGGTTTTTTGCAGGTCCTCTGCGTTACAATGTGGTAATGCAGACAGACTATAACTACATATGTAGCCATTCCAGTTATAATATTATATATATAAACATATAGACATTTGTAAGTTTGAAAGTGCCGCTGAGCAGTAAGGAGTTGCCAAAACTTTTACAGAATAGAATTAGATATTGTTACCCTTTGTTAAATGGGACAAATATTCCAAACCTGGCAATGTAGAATTCTATAACAAACTGTAAGATATTGTATTTATGAAAGGCAAAATTATAGTTATATGAAGTGTAGAATAGATGATGACAAATCACAACTGTGTTTAAAAAAAGGTGGGGAGGCTAATGAATTAATAATCAAATTCCAGCTATATTAGATTTACAAGGTAAGGTAAGGTTTCCATAGTCAAGGGGGCTCCAGGAGTGGCCTCTCTGAGAAGACACCACAAGCTGTCCCCAGGTCCTACAGAACCAGTTCCAGTTGACTCCCAAATGAACCTGTCATTGGTGAAAGCTGAGCCAACCAGGGATGCTGCACCCTGTGAAGAAGCCCATGGTGAAGCCAGTTGGCCCCATGCAGTCCATGGAGATCCATGGCAGAGCAGATATCCTCTGCTGGCTGTGAAGGATCCAGTGCCAGAGCAGGCGTATGTGCCCTGAAAGAAGCTGTACCCCTGTAGAATCTCCTTGGCAGAGCTGGCTCCTGTCAGGAGCTGTGGCCCTAGGGGGAGAGGAAACCATAACAGAGTAGGTTTTCTGACAGAACATGGGATGCCATAGGGGACCCATGTTAGAGCTGTCTGTTGCTGGCAGACCATGCCCTGTTTAAAGGACACATGCTGGAGCAGTTCTTGGAGAACTGCAGCCCATGAGGAGAACCCACACTGCAGGATTCTGTGGAGTACTGTCTCCTGTGGCAGCGACCCCATACTGGAATAGAGAGAAAGTGTGGGGAGAAAGGAGCAGCAGGAACTGAACTGTTATTTTCAGTCCCCATTTCCCTGTATTGTTCAGATGTGGTGGGGTAGTGCTTTGTTTAATTGGCAATAAATTGAATTAATTTCCCCAAGTAGAATCTGTTTAGCCCATGATGGTAATTGAAAGATCTTCTTGCTTTTATCTCTATCTATAAGCTTTTTTTAAGCTCTTCCTGTTATATTGATGGAGGGGGAGTGACAGTGCGGCTTGGCGGGCACGTGGCAGCCAGCCAAGGTCACCATACCACACCAGCTCAGTATAATGCCACTGAAGTAAAAAGGAGATTCTCATTTGTGATTTAATAATACAAGTTCTGCACAGGAGTTTTTCAGTAATTATATTTGTAAGGCCTCACTGAGTACTGTGTCCTACATTTGGCATCTGTCTAAAAAGAATAGGTAGAGAAATGGAGGAAAGGCTCAGTATGAGGTCAGAAAACATGACCGTTGAAGGAAAGAAAGAATTTAAAGGAACAAATAGAACATGTCATCCTAAAAGTAACTGTCATTATTCGTACCTCTTCTTCACTGAGAGGAAGGAAAGAAATCTGTACTCTTTGAAACAGTAACATTAGATGCTAAACGCTATTTTTAACTATTTGCCTATTCAAGTTGTAGAATTTCTTCTACTGAAGCTTCTTAATATTCTATTTGCATAATGTTTTCCAGAGAAAGATGTATTATTTGTGATCTTTATCAGTACATGAGAATCTGTCAAATTAATGACTCTCAGACTTTATAGTATACATGAAAAACTGAGGATTGATGACAAAAACATTATAGATCTATAATGTAATCCAGAGTGGTTATAGTGGAAAAGAATAAGATTTTAACAGTTCCATAAGAAATTTTAATCCTTTAAGTCTCCATTTCACTGCCACAAAGTTACTGAGTGCAAAAAGAAAAAAAAAAATCAATTTCTACTCAGCCATTATTTTATACTTTAAAGAGAATATTTCTAAGTTTTAATATTCCATGGGGGTTATCAGTGGAAAACAAAGAATCTGTTACAAAGTTGTTTGTATTTTGTGGGTAACTTAATTAGAGTTTCATTCCTGTAAGACTTAAGAAGGTTTTCTACATAGATAAAATGTTGACTTTACCTCAGTAAATGCAGTTCCATATATTACATTCTACACTGAAATATAACCACAATTAGAATTCTAATGAGTGATTTCGTAAATTTATAGAATGCATTACCACTTTATGGACATTTTAATTTACTACTTGAATTAGTAGTCCACATTAGTGACATTAGAAAAAAGATGAAAAAAACACAGACAATAATAAACACTAAATGGGATTAAGTAAGCATTTTTGTTAGCCCCAGAGCTATCCTGATATAGCTTTATTGTCTTAATCAACTTAGTTGACTCATTTTATTGCTCTTTTGAGGTGGATGTTGTGGACACATGCTGGGGTACTAGTTCACTTCTGCCAAATTAAAAATGATAATTCTCATGCGTGAAATAACTGCATGGACTAATGACCAAGTCTCAGCATAATTTGAAGTGAAGCCCCAGCAGGTGGCAAACAATTAAACACATAACATAATATAATATAGTCACAAGTATTTTTTTGTTTCTTTTTTAAATAAAAAAAAGAAGGGAGGGAAAGAAGGAAAGCAAATGTTCCTTTCTTTGATGAGTGCTAAATTCCATGAATAACTTCAGAGGGATAAATGGGGAAGAAATTTAAAATATGCCACTGGAAAGCCACCTACTAATCGAACTCTCACAATTCTAAATACAAAACTGTTGTTTTCTTATGAAAGTGCAGACATGATTCTACTCCTTCTGAAATAATAACCCAAAATTATAAACCCCAAAGATTTCTTCAGTAGCAGAATAAACCTTGAGAAATATCCTAGCATTTCCTAAAAATAGCTTTAAATAGTTTAAATAAAAATAGCTTCAAGTCAACTTGAGAAATAAATATGTAATAATTAAGTCATTATTTACATGAGAAAATAAACCTTAATCCCAAACCCCAAACCAGAATAACCTCCCCCTACAGAATCCTATCTAATTATTTCTTACTTTTACATTAGATCACTTTTTTACATAATTTCTAAAAGTGTTACGTGTAACTGCTGAACTTGTGTCTCTCAGGTAATGATGAGCAAGGTTTTTCTTGAAAAATGTATTTTTTGAAGAATGAGGAATGTTTTCAGGGGCTCATTTCTTGTGCCTGCAGGCATTCAAAAATACACTACTGGGTTATAATTTCAAATATAAACTTAATCAGTTTCTAAAGTATTCATATTCTGAATTTCAGATTATTTAATACAAATTTCTACTTCACTGCGAAATTTCAGGTTATTTTAGGATTTTGGTGACTGTCTGCTTAAGGTTATATTTTGACATATGCTAAAACATAAATAGTTAAGTACTTCTATAGAATGGGCATTTAAGATGCCAGATAGCTCTTAGCAAATGAATTAGAGTGCTTCCTATATTCTGGAACAGACCACACATAAAGTAGAAGGGATTGATGTAATATTAGCCCTTAAAAAAATCAGTAGGTATGTGTTGCCCATGAATTTATAAGTTAGGCAATACTGAAGGGGTTTTTTTAAATAAATAGCTAAATTATTTTTAAAATCATTAAAATAGAATAAAAACCAACTCAAAATCAGCAAAACATTAATTTTTTGAAGATAGAAATACTAGAACATATATAACAATAGTAAAATGAAATTATTTTTAATGCAATACCTTCTGTTCTTGCTATATATTTTAACTTTAGGACAAGAATAATGCTGAAGATAAGAATGAAGTCAAGCAGTTCAATTAACATAGAAATTTTGTACTCTGTGAAAGCCCTGAATGTACTTGTTATTTTTATTTTGAAGACTATCAGAGAAATGTTGGTTTTCAGGTGTAAACAAAAGAAACCCAGGGTAAGACATTGCAGCTGCTGTATTTGCTTGTTTTTATCTAATGTTAAGGGGCAATTTGCAGCTGCAGCTATCATTTTAAAAGGCTTCTTTTGGAGAATGTCATGCTGGGAAAACAACTAGAGAGACAAACTTCAAAAGAGCAGATGAGTATCCCCCCAAACACAAAGCACTTCTGATAAGGGGACTTTCTCCTTTTAGTCACAGTGTGAGGGGAAAACCTGAACAGAAATTTTGTGAAAGGTGTTTATCTGAAGAAATGTGGAATCAGAACAAGTGTGTTGTATTAGAACATGGTTTCTTGGAGCCTAGTGTTTTTATTCTCTGGCTGTTCAGGGTTGGTTTTGGGGTGTTTTTGTTATTGGTTTTGGGGGATTTCTTGGTTTTTTTATTTTGTTTTGTTTTGGCTTTTTTTTATAGCTTCTGCAATAACTGATAAACAATCTTTAAGGTCCACAAATGGTTAGAAATAATTTTCTATCTCCCCAACCCTTTTCTTTTATTTGTACTTTTGTCTGGTCAGCTCAGCATAGATATTATACAATTACGTGTGAAGGAAAAACACATTGTCACATTTCATTTAAAAATGTAATTTTTTCTTTAAGATGCATAATTATATTAATTTCACTGAGATTTAGCTTAGTATTGCCATACCTCTAGACTTGTTCTCTTATCCAGTTTTGATCTAGTGCTAGTGCATGGAGATAAATATATTTCAATGCACTCCTTTCTTCTTCATCCAAGAGGACATAGCTTTTGGTAGTGATCTCACTGTCTTTCTTCCTTTTGCAAAGAACTCCCTATGAAGAAACACCCACAAGGGAATATGTTATTCTCTGTACCATCATCAACTTCAGCTTATCTCCTGTAGTGACTCACACTTTCAATTTTCTCAGAGTTTGAAGTAATTTCCTCCATAAGGCCTGAATTTTGCCATTGGCAAGGAAAGAAATAGGGATGAAAAGACAGGATAAAAATTATTTCCCCCATCTTTTTGAGAAACCATCACCAGGGCAATATTTATTTCTTTTGCTTTGTGAGAAACTTTTGCATACTGAGAAAGTATAGTAGTGATTTACTCGTAGTATGCACTTGGAGCTATACACAGATGTCAGAATCCTCCCAAAGGAGTTTAATGAAGGGGTTATGCAATATGATCTGAAAACTACATCTATCCAAACTCACTAGCATGGATTTTCCTGAATTTTTATTACACCTTTTCAATTATTTTTATTAACATCTTTGACACAAAATCCACAGGAAAAAAATCAAGCTGCACTTTACAAGACATTTCCTGTTAACTCAGTGTTGTAGATGTTCAACAGCAATACTCAGCAGCTTACATTTTCACATAAATGTAAGAATGAGAGCCTGAGGCAATCTGAATACAGGCTTTTCAGACTTCAAAGGAGTAGTGAATGATTCTTGCCCTGCTTTTGCCATCCAGAATTGGCCTAAGCTTAGGGAGCAATTAAAATTAAATGCCACTGAACTGCAGAAAGTGAAGATCGGCAGCTCTGGGCACGAGCAGCCTTTTATGAGGTCTCCTGACTAATTCATATCTTGGTGTCCGTAAAGTGAGGAAGAGAGTCAGAGTGAGACCATTTATACAGAAAGAGAGCAAAGGGCAGCTGCATTAGCCTTGAACACAATGATTCACATCTTTGTTTCAAATCAGCTCTTTGTCAGTTTCTGGTTGCCACATTTTCAGGAGTGGAACCTTCTGTAAAAACAATTAACTACTAAAGATCCGAGTGTCTCCTCTTTCGTCGCAGGGTTATCCCTCAGGAGAAGCTGGAGAAGGTTACTTTGCTGCTGTTGATAATGCCCTTAAGCATTCTTTCTGAAGACAGAAATACACTGAATTCTGTTTGCTTGTGGGTTATGTAAAATTTTTCTGTGATTGTTTTCATGATTTTCTGTTGAATATATTGTTTATTGGAAACATTTTCATATATTGTGGTTTCTGTTTGACAACAATATTGAAAAGACATCCATGTTCATGGCATGGTAGCAAGCATCCTAATTTTTTAGAATTTTGCTGAATATTTGGTATGTTTCAGGTTGGGTTTTTTTTCCTTTGGATGAAAACAGAAAGATTCTGTATCCATGTTCAAAGGCAATTATTCAGTTTGCTTCAGAGGTGTTTATATTAGAGAGGTCTGCTGCTGTCACTATTTGGGCAAACCTATGTCACAGAGACACTCAAGGGAATAAGTGCCATCAGAAGGACACCTGGTACATTTTTATTTTCTCCTCAAATGCCACAATCTTCACTAAAAATCATAAATTTCCTGATTTATCTGCATTTAGTCTTCAAGTATTTCTTTCACAACCTTGTCATCCATAAATACATCTGAAATCTTTCTTTTTTTCTTAGAGTTTCTTTTTTCTGGAGTTTGTAGAATAACCCTTTTCATAGTAGGTTTATTTCCAAAAGCCTGCAGGTTGTCACCATGTCCAAAGATGCTCCTTTCTTCACTTGTGTGGCGCAACCAAGACATTTGAATGCAGGAGTGAAAACTGGAACTACTAAAATGGATGCATGTATCAGATATAGAAATGCTATGCCATAAACAGCACTTTGTAATAGAAACTACCTTACCAATACTCTTGACTCTCTTAGTCCAAAAAAATGAAATGCTTTTCTTACTGTAACGATATGTCAGTTGTCTACAAAAGCAACTAACAGTCATTAATAAAGCCAAACCCCTTCAAACTTAAAATTTACATTTTACTGCTGGTTTACACAAGATCTGAGAGAATGATTCTTCTTGGATTTCCTGTTTATTGCATCACGTAATTCAAAATCTATCACAATATTTACAGTTCAAATGTGATTTCTTTAAAAATAAAAATTAAGAAAAATTAAACTGCTTAGAATTACAGATTTAAATAGAATTTTCAGGAAGAGTTGAGAACAAACTAACATGATCTGGAGACATTTTTATGACTTATTATGTGTTGCTGTCACTTATTAATTCATCAATGATGGAAAAATACAAAAATAAAAATTTTATGCTGAGCTCTTAAATTAGCTCTATATTTTAGAGAAGTTTATTGTGGCTGCAATATTATATGACATATTTGACTGAGAGTATTATTAAACTACCAAAAATATTTCTTACATAATTTTTACTACTGGGTTTAAAACAGGGTGAAAGAGATCCTAAGAAAGTGTATTCCTCAGTGTATATATAAAATAACAAATTACAACAATTGATAAATTAGCTAAAACTAAGCAAGAGTTATTGGTCTAATTCCTTTTAAAATATTAACAGTCACAGGCCGTCAAAGGGCTTTTTTCTAAATAAAAATACAGAGAGAAAGTTCATAGATATAAGAAAATTTTAGTTTTTGAGAAAAAAATACACAGAGTAGAGAAATGCTGAACAATTATTCACAAAAATAGATTAGAGTGCAAAACATCAGTCAAGGATATGTACAAAAACTGTCAGTGGACCATTTTCAGCTGTAGAAAAACTATTTGTGGATGAAAGCTGTGGAAGGAATATGGAAAAAAAGCTGCATCTCTGCATAATCTTTAATAGCTTCTAAAATGGTGTTAAGTGACAGAAAATTTACCTGTGGACGATTGGGACTTTCCAGCAGGGGCGTCATAAAGTGGAAGACAAAATCTAATGCATTAAAGCACAAGGGTAGTTTAAAACCTTATGTCATTAGATTTTGGATGAAGAACAAAATGTTGCTTGAATAGAAGTTTCAAAATGCTGTAGCTATATACTTTGAAATCTTGCCTGGTGGTTACAAGGAACTAAGAGCTCTCACCTTATTTGCTATTTTGTCTCTTGTGTATGCTTACTGTTTTATCCACATAGAAATTTTTCTTTAATTTGTTATTTTCTGCCTTGTATATATTTAGTATTTTACCAGAATAATAGTTTTTATTTAATGGAATCATATGAGTACAGGGATGCTCATAATACAAACTAAATTTGCTACACCTAAATTTAATCACCTTTATTACAGATCAGATAAATACAACTGATCAATATAAAGGAAAAGAATACCAAGATTAATAATGTCTGTCTATCTTACCTACTTTAGATCTTTAGAGATGTAATTTACTGATTGAGCATATTTTAATTTAAAAAAAAAAAAAAAACATTAACAACAATAAGCTAGTGTGGAATTTCCAGATATTTTGCTTTGTGGTGAGAATATTCTTTAGCAATTCCTTAAATAATACTAGTAACGACGACATCAGTTATTTCATTGAGAAAAAGGAATTGCTATATAATCTGTTGTCTGCAGGATGGCCTCTTCAGTTTTGGAAGGGAAAGCTTCTCAAACTCAAAGCTAGTGGTCTTTGGTGATTTGTTTGAAAAACAGGTAAGCTTTTCTGATACTGATTTAAGCACTACCTCCCAAAATGTATTCTCCATCTGACCTTTACAAAATTATTTCACCCTACAAAGGAACTCAATTGCTGTAATGGCTCATAAACAACTGCATTAACATTAGCAGAGCTTGTTATGGGTAACCCAGTTTCTACATTAACTGGAATTTTTGTATGGGTAAAAAATAATTGAAAGTAAAATATTTTTTAAAATAAAGAAGGTGAAATACAGCATGCATACAGGCTTTTAGCTGGTTGAGGTACATTACATCTAATCTGTCTTCTATATTTGCCACTCAATATGACCTTTCTTTAAATGCATAAGGTCTTCCAGGAGAGGTCTGAAGCAAATACCACACCTCTGGCAGAAGGCTAAAGGTATGCCATCTTAAACATTTGTCCAAACAAAAGGGGAAAAAGTTTTTGAAAAGTTCGGGCCTTTAAAAGAGACCTGTATATTTAAAAAAACTCCAAAGCAATACTTAAAATTTGTCACATAGTAACTTATGCAAGAATATATAACTGTATCTGTATGTTGCATATTCAGCGAATGAAAACAAATGTACTGGGAAATAGGAAATATATAGGGAATAATAGGATAAATAAATATAAATATATTCCTATTAAATATAATAGGAAATATATATAATAAGAAATAGTCAAAAATTCAGTCTCTTCATTTAGTTGTAAAAATAAGATAATTCTGTCTCTACTAATTAAAATCAGAATTTTACAAGAACTAATATAGGCTAGGTAATTCCTATTACACTTTCAGGACAAGTCTGTTCACATCTCAAAATTATTAGGTTTTCAAAAGCCTCAGAAAAATGAGTCAGGAATTTTGTATGGGTTAAATAATTTATTTCCAGAAATCAGCATTTGGAAAAGGAATATTTTCATTTTTATATATTTGGTTTATTTTATTTTTCAGTTTGTATAGAATATATATCTGATTCATTTTGTTATGCAAAATTTTGATTAATTTCTTGAGGAAGACTACAACATAGCAGAACAAGATGATAATTAAAATAAACAATAATTAAAAAAAAGATCTTGTGAAATATTAAATCATCTTATAAACACTGTCAGGTGTACCATGGTAAAGTTCTCACATGAAATATCAAAAATTCTCAAACTAGATAGAACACAAGAAAATATTATAAAAAATCGAATACTTTTCCCTAATATTGACTTCAAACTTGTTAAAGGAAATTATCTCTCACATAAGCTAATGCACTATGCTGATATCAGTCTTAATAAAAAGAACAGTCTTGTGGAAAGTACTTTATTAAAAAATCATAATGAAATATTGAATGCTTCAAGAATACAATATTTGATACAATATTTGTTCCTGTGAAGACTGTATTAGAATGTCAAAGAAAAAACAGTGGAGCATGTTTATATAAATGATTTCTCTTTGACTAGTAAATCCTGAAAGCAGGATTTCAGCTCTGATCCTATTAATATCCCTTAGGATAAATTTCAATATTTGATATAAATTGAAAGTATCAGGGAAAAAAAGGGGTCCATAAAAATAGTAGAAGTTATTTAATAAATATTTAATAATTCTGTGCAAGAATGTTGTACAGTGCCCGATGCGTCATTGAATTTTTATATTGCTGAGTTCTTAATTTATACCTCAGTAGCCTGCCTTTCACTTGCAGCTTTACTGCAGTGGTACTTTATTTTTTCCCATCCACTGTAGCAGCACTTTTTCCTTGTTCTTGAGGCCTCGGACCAGCAAACCATTACTTTTATCATTGTGGGCTCTCCTGGGAAGTGACTGTCACTGGCATAAGACAGGCATTCCTTTCCCCACTGTTTTTAGCACATAAAAATTTGGTTTACATTAGGAGACCTAATAACGTGTGTGCACACACCTCAGTAGCTGCTGGAATGTAAGTAGCTCTTCCTAAGAAAGGTGTTCTCCAGCCAACAAGACCAGTGCCATAAGTTTGTGCATATATAGGTATGTAGAAGGAGACTTAGCAGGTAGTCAGACATTTCTGTAGAAAATTATGTACTTTTTCCTTACATTGGAATGAGAATTTTTCTCCACATAACTTAAAACTGCAGAGTTTTCGGTATTTATCCACAATAATTGCAAATGTTTCTTACTAACCAAAGCCTAGCTGTTTCTAAATATCTCTCACTATGTGAATTCCACTTTGACTGATAGAGAAACGTTAGTTTGTCTATGTCTGTGTGCATATTGTGTGGGCTGTAACTGCTGCAAATTTATACATAGTTTTAATAGAATACTCTCAGAATGACTGTGCTTTAACAATCAAGTCAGTTTATGCCTTCAAGTCTTGTGTCTTATGGAAATGGATAATATACCTAAGGCACACTGTTGTAATCCATTATCTACAGAACCTGAAGAAATTTTTAGTTAGAGTATCATTCAACTGTGCAAAATGGTTCCAAGCCCTGAAAGCATGTCACACTGAAAGAAATCAAGCAGAGAGTTTTGCTGGCACGAACATTTTATGTTAAATACTAGGCTGTCTGGAAAACAAGTATAGTATATTCAGTATAGAATATGTGGGCACATATCTAGGCTATTAAGATTATAGAGCCAGGAGACACTGGTGTAATATGAATGACTACAGGTCAGCTTTAATGTATAAAAATACAGATGAATAAAAAATACTGTAAAAATCTGTAACTCAAGATTCAGTTATGAGGAGAGCATAAGGAAAATAAAGCCCCAAAAATATAGTCAAGAGACACAGTTATGAGATCAGGTTAAATTTCCAACTTTTTTTCTTCATTTAAGAATATTGTCACCAGAGGCTTTCCAGTTCTGTCACTTCTATTTCTCATTAAAATAATTGGCACTGAAACCTTTGACTAGAATTTTAATACTATAATTTGCAAATGACACCTGCAAACTGTAATGATTTAACATTCTAAATATACACTTATTAGGTTTAATGGTCTTTCTCATTCAACTGTATTTTTAGTTTTTCAGTTAAAAGAACCATCAGAAAAATTATCAATTTCCTGCATCTCAGAACCAAATACAGAAAAAAATTGTCTGTTTTATTTTAAACAGGCACTTGACACCCTTTATCTTCTTTCACATAAAGTTTACACTAATTTTTTATTATTGATGAGGTGCAGCAATTTAGAGGAAAAAGGATCCTTGATTGTCAACAGCAGACAGAAAATTTATGTAGTGTTGATTGTTTGATTGTGCTTTGTGTGTGCTCGAGCTGCTGTGTCAATTGCACATATTGCGATATTTTTTATATTCATTATTGCAATATTTTTTTTATATTCTGTAGGTTTCTAGCCCTAAAAAATTATGGGAATCAATGGTGCATTCTTGGCTTCTATTATAGAATAGAAGTTTTTACTAGTTTTTACTATTTACAGTTTGAATTATTGTAAAATTTTGTTTATGAATTTAGCACGTTAATTTGTGTTGTTAGCCTATAGTGGTCTCCATAGCCCTGGCTGCACTTCAGCTACTAGCCTCAAATCTACTCACACTGTTCCTCCCAGTAGCTAGCATTTAGTCCCTGCAGCACCTCTCCAGACACAAATGGGACAGGGATTGAGATTGCACAGGCAGATAGTTAAGGATAAGAAGACAGGACAGACTAAAATCAGGCACGTGGCTAAATTGAACAAACTAGCCTTATTTGACTCATGATCAGCTCTTTTTTTATACCTCTTTCTGTCAACTCCTTCCAATTACTTCTTCCCAATCCCCTTCCACTGCACATTGTGCCATCAGTTTAAATAGCTCCTAGATAATCCATACGCCCCCATACCTGTGACTCTCAGATCCACATCCCTATCATTTTCTAAGGCCCTTTTCCAAGGTGCCCCTGCAGTTTCTTTACAGCTCAACAGTTATTGTCATTGATTTTATTGGTTTCTTGTCATTCTATCCATTACTGGTTTTCAGGTCTTCAGTTCTGCAATTTTTTTTTTTTTTTTTTATTATCTCCCCCCCTCTCATAGCATCCCATTTCAACAAGGACCACTTTAGGTAATCCTACTGAAATAAATATTATCACACTCCACATATACTTACAGAATCCACTCTTTCCATGATTACTGTATGAAATTGCATTTAACTTTTCCCTGATTTTTAGCACAAATTAAAAGATGTATTCTCTATGAAACCCATGGTTACCTACAGATAGAAGAGGAGATTCTTAAGAACCAGTCAATCAGTGGGTGGAAATTAACCTGCAAAGCAGCTCTCCATTTTGTGAAGCATCTGCTATCTGAGTAAGTATAGACTGTCTTTTTCAGCTGTACTGAATTGATACTGTATTTTTCTCGTTACTGGGGAGATGCAAGCACACAGTCAGCAGTTCACAAAGAAAAACTCTTCTGAAAGCTGACAGTAAAGCTATATTTGAGAGTTTATTGAAGTAAAATTAACTTATCTGGAGAGCAAAAATTATTTTGGCACCAAAGCATAGGTGAATAAGTTTCATGGAATAAAAGTCAACTTTAAAGACGTAAAGTTTATCTAAAAATGCAAAATAGTGTTCTTTTTAGATAAACAGACCTATTCAACTTAAAAACTAAGTTGAAGTAGCTTTTGGTTTTATTGTTTCATAAAGTTGTGAATTATCTAGTCAAGAGAGTTAATCCATGCAGTGATGAGAAGGACCTAAAGAGAGCCTAAAAGAAAGGTGAAGAACCTTGTACAAGGGCATGTAGTGATAGGATAGATTTAGATGAGACAGTACGAAAAAAAATTTCATTGTGAGGCTGATGAGACACTGAAGGAGGTGTGGATGCCTCATTACTGGAAGTATTCAAGGTCAGGCTGGATCAGCTTTGAGCAACCCAGACTAGAGAAAAGGGGATGAAACTGGATGATGCTTAAGGTCCTTTCAAATGCAAATCACCCTATGATTCCATGACCTTGGAGGAAAAAAGATAAAGCATATCATTGCACTCCATTGGATGCCTGTAAATTTTCAGGTCCGCAGAATACTGCAGCCAACATACAGAAGACAAACATTAAAAAATTCATAAAGTACATGTAACACAACCATTGCTGATTTTATCTTAGAGTTGTTTTTTTTTTTTTCATAGAATGTGTTTATCCCTAAATACTTAGAGTTATAGAATAGAGAACCAGAATTACTCTAACAATAGTAACCACTGTGTTGCAATGGATTACATTCACTATGACGCCTCACACAAGTAAAGGTAAAATTATTGAAATGATGCAATGTTATTTCAATAATTGCACAAAAATTGAACAGAGAAAAGGAATGGTAAGCAACTTTCTGTGAAGGATTAAAAGCAAACCTGATATAAACAGTAATATTCTCACTCTGTGTGAATAGACAGATAAGAATTTATCCTGAAAGCAAATATTTTACATGGATACAATCTTCCTTTCTCTAAGTCTCTAAAGAAATATTCTCAAGTACTAAAAATATTTCCTTTCATGAGACTTCTACATAGAAAACCTTCTGCATAGATGACTAGGTTGATTGTGAAGAAGCAGTGATTTCAACTCTGAATTTGTACAAAAGTTACCTTGATAGAACAAAGTATATTCAACTGAAAAAATGGTATAATTTTTAAGAGGTAATTTTAATATTAAGAAGAAAACAGTTTTCACAATCCACAGGAGTGGCATGAGGTGGGTCATTAATGACAAACTATAGTGAAAACATTAAGTACTTATCTATATTTCTATCAGTGACAATATTAATCTCTGTATGAAACACAAAATAGTTTTTCTTAATCAAAGATGTTATATTATAGACAGATTAGTGTACTATACAACCTGCATTTATAATTAGCACTTCACAGCAGTAACCCTTACATCTGCTTTATATAAGTATGTTGGGACAGGGACACAACAGATTTAAATCTTTAAGTACACCTTTCTTTTTCTTAGGGAATTCACATTGTCCACTGGATGGTCATGTTCTCTATCAATGTATCTCCACAAGGAGATTGACAAGAGCTTGACAAGGCCCTGCAATGTGTGCTTGCAGCCCAGAAAGCCAAGTATATGGTGGTCTGCATCAAAAGAAGTGTGACCACCAGCAAGTGCAGGGAGGGGATTTACGCTGCTCTCATGAGAGCTGACCTGGAGTGCTGAGTACAGATCTGGGGCATCCAGCAGAAGAAATCATGGACCTGCTGGAGTGAGTCCAGAGGAGGCCACACAGTTTAGGAGAGGGATGGAGTACTACTACAAATACAAGATGTTCATATTGTTCAGCCTGGAGAAGAGAAGGCTCCATGGAGACCTAATTGAAGGTTTTAGGACTTAAAGGGGACCTACAAAAAAGAGGGAAAGGGACTTTCTACAAGTACACCTTGTACATAGTGATAGGACAAAGGGGAATGGCTTCAAACTGAGAGTAGGTTTAGACTGACTATTAGAAAGAAATGTTTTCCTGTAAGGGTGCCAAAACACTGAACTGGATTGCCCAGAGAAACTGTGAATTCTCCAGGCCAAAAGTGCTTAAGGCCAGTTTGGATGGGGCTTTGAGCAACCTGGTCTAGTGGTAGGTATCCTTGTCCACGGATGGGTGGGTGGCAGTGGTAAAATTTGGAATTAGATAATCTTTATTGTACCTTTCATCCCAAAGTATTCTATGATTCTATGATTCTATGGTTCTATGGTTCTATGGTTCTATGGTTCTATGGTTCTATGGTTCTATGGTTCTAAAACAAGCTTTCGTTTTTCAGTGTGTTCTCACGGGAAAGAGTTATGGCAGCTCAGAGGACTGTGTGGCATTTACTTGGTATGACAAAGTTATTTTTTCAATTTTTTTGTGTCTGTGCTCATTCAAGTTGCTAACATCATTTTTTTCTATTGAGTGCTTTGATATTACAGTCTTAATATTTTTAAAATCTGCTCCATTTATTTTGTGTACAACATCAAGAACTTTTCTACACAAAGTGTCAGCTAAAAACAAAGTACATGCATCCTTCCGTCCCTTTCTAGATACCAATGCCCAGCTGAGTACTGTTCTTCTAGGTTGCACTAATTTATGCATCAGTCATAGAATGTAGACTATAGGAGGAAAGACTGAGAAATAGAAGGGTTTATAATTTAAAAAAACCCTAAAAAACATTTAAGATTCACATTATTTTTTTGCAAGAAGAAAGTAGCCAAGACTTGCAGTTACAGTACCCATTTCAATAAAGTCATTTAAAAGCTCTTGTTTTGGTTTTAAAGTACAATAGACTTAGTCTCTGTTGTCTTGGAAAACTCGTTAAGTCACTGAAGCTATATGAAAATTATTAATTATGATTTTATGATTAATTATTATTTTGTATAAGTAATGTTTATTTTATGTTCATGGTTGGAAAACCTTTTGGTAAACTAAGGAACATAAGTTTTGTGTTCTTTTTCCAAGATGCACACTATTTGAGCATTTGTATTTTACTCAATATTAATGATACTTTTTAGTTGTCTTCTCTTTCAGTTTCTAGTTTACCACCATAGTGATGTAAAAAGGTAGGTAAAAGTCTTGCAACTTGAACAAAAGATTTGATCAACAGACACACATTTATCTTATAGATCATAAAAATCATTAAATATCAAATCAAATATTAGCACAACAAATATTAATCAAATATACTCAATTTGTCTGGATAAGGCTGTGAAGAGAGAGATTTTGGAACTTGTTTCAAAATAAGATGATTTTTTTTTTTAATTTTTTTTCTTAGTACTGAAAATAAAATATTTATTGCACCAAGACTGGCTGAGAGATAGATTACTGTGCCTTGCCTTCAAATCTATGAGTGGGCAGCAGTAGGTATTGTAAATAGTAAAGAGTAAGGATTTTTGTCACGTAGTTACCTTTTCCTGATTTCATCGGATTAGAGAGAAATCAAGCATAAATTTATTTCTGGGTATTCACAATCAATGACTTTCAACCATCAGAGGATGACCTCTTTCTACCAATTACCGGTGTTATTTTAACTGTCTTAATAGCTCTTATAAAAATGTGTGCATTAAAAATAGCAAATTTATTAGAAATTACACAAAATATTATTTTACCATTCTCTAATAACCCTTTTTTGCAAATGGAAAACAATTTTATCCTATGATATTCGACCTCAAATTGAAAAAATGTCTTACTGGGAGAATTTGCAAATACCTCTTTCACTTCTTTATGTAAGGATAAATGCTTACTATGTAGCCTCTCTGTACATCTGAAGATTTTTTTAATGTTTCCTCTTGTGGCACAATTAAGTAGAACTATTTTGATTAAATAGCTCCCAAGATAATAACAATTATAATGCAGCAGACTTGGGAATAGTTTAATCTGAAATGCACATTGATGTACAGCGTGCATAAAATATCTGTATTTCATTATGTTTGTTTCTATGAGATCTCTATATGAGATAAGTATAACATAGATTGTCTCTAACATTACTGAATTATAAATAATAAACTGAAAGATAAATTGTTTATTTATTATGGAACAGCTGTATGAATATTTCAGTAATCTGTGCTCTAGTAGGCTCTAGAAAAGGCAATATATTTGAAATGGTGATACATTTAAATCTGCATGGGTATCTTTAGATTATCAGTAAAAGTAGACACAAACCAAATTGCTAATATGAAATGTTATAGTAAAAGTGTTATCATATTCTCTCTTAATTCATGCTATAAAATCAGAAAAACTACTTTAGAACTATTAAGGTATTAAATGCTGATAGTGAGGAGGATGCTGTGATTAATCAGTAACAATTAGACGAAAAACCATACACAATCTTCCATATTTCTTATACTTTTTAAAAATTTGTCAAAGGACGATAAAGAAAAAAAAAATAGGTCAAAAGATCGATATGGTAATATTCTGACAAAGACAGGAAGGAAAATGATGAAGTGATACTTAATGCTTACTTTTGTGAGTTTATTTATTTATTTATTCTTAATCTGCTTTACTGCCTTTGAAAATTTCAGCATCTATGCCATACTTTTCTCATACAACTTTCATAGCTGCTTAAGCTAAACTTGTGGCACATTTCTTACATATATAGATTACTCTTTCAAAGTAGGTATCACAAAATTATATATCTATTTTGGCAGTTCAGTTCGTTTTAATGCAAAAATAAAGAAGCAGCAAGTCAGTAGGGTCTGTGAAGTTAAAATGAGAAAAAAAGAAAACATGTTTGTAAAGAGATTTCTAAGAACCAGAAAGCAATACGTCAAATTCTTAGGCACTAGCAAAACATCTTCAATAAATCTTTTATGATTTTTACCTAGCTGTCCATAAACCCTTGACTGAACTTTCAATCAAGACCAAAGCAATAAAAGAAAGAGACTTTTAAGCACACTCAGCGAAAGAATCACTTAGACAATGAGACAGCAGTGAAGAAAAGGCAACATAAAATATTTTTTTCTTATTTAGAACCAGAAAATAAATAAGTGATTAAATTTGCTTATTAGTGTTTATGGGAGGCTTAATGTACTGCATTGTCCAAGTAAGGGTTGAATTATCTCTGTAAACTGTTGTCCTAAGAAGAAGTATTTATTTCCTTTAGTGTTGTGCCAGTAATATTTTCTGGTGCAAACTCTGTCCGTAAATGTTCATCTAGAAAAAATAAAATTTGAAGTTTTTTCAAGGTTTCCCATTTCAGGCTCTAGTTTAGTGCTGGAACATTTTAAAAGGAAAATTTAAATATTTTGAGAATAGAAAAATTAATGCTTCTTGGTTTGAGAAGATGCATGCTTAAATAATTTTGAAAAGTATAATTAAAGAAAAATTGTAAATGGAAAACATATGTATATCATAGAATCATTAAGGCTGGAAAATCAATATCATCATGCCCACTAAACCATTTTTTAAAGTGCCACGTTAACTTGTTTATTTAAACTTCCAGGGATGGTGGTTCCATCACATCCCTGGGGAGCCTCTTCTAGTTCTTCCATGCTTCCAGTGAAGATTTTTTTCCTGGTATTCGACCAGAACCTCCCCTGATGCAGCTTAAGGTCGTTTACTTGTCTGGGAGCAGAGGTTGATCTCCATCTCAATATGGCCTTCTTTCAGATAGTTATAGAGTGTCCATTCAGCTTTTTTCTTTTAAGAGTAAGCAAACCCAGTTCCCCCAGCAGTTCCTCATAGGACTTATGTTCCAGATCCTCCACTAGTTCCATTGTCCTTCTTTAGATTTCCTCTAGCACCGCAGTGCCTTTCTTCTACTGAAAAGCCCAAAACTGAGCACAGTGATTGAGGTGTGGCCGCATCAATGCTGATTACAGGGTCTTGATAGCTCCCCTGATCCTGCTGACCACACCACATCTGATACAGGCTGACATTGACATTCTTGGCCACCTGGGCACACACTGCCCCATGGTGGTTGTCAAGCAGCACCCCCAGATCCCTTTCCGACAAGCAGCCTTCCACCACTCTTGCCCAGGTGTGATGCACTTGGCTTCTTGTGACCCACCTGCATAACCCAGCACTTCACCTTTGGATGTATGTATCCATGGCCCTTCCTATATTTGATCACTACTGTAAGTCCTCAAAAATCACATAGTCTCATAAAATTATCTTTGTTTTCATATTTATGAAAAATTCAAAGTTAAGACTGTGATCACAAGGATGTCTGTCATGACTCTCTCTCCAGTCCAACATTTATTACAGAAAAATGTGAACATACTAAGTGTTATAGTAGTCAAATTTTACTCTGCTTCACAGCTCATACCTGCTTAATCCAGCCAGAGCTGGACTTTGTCTGAGAATTGCTTTTGGATAAACTCCACCTTGTGACAGATGATGTGCACCAATTCAGAACTTTCTGAGATGTAAATATGAAGACAGAGATGTCACGGATACTGTCAAATAGAAATCATGGTTATTTGATATATGGTGGAAGTATCTTCATATTTTTGAGATAGTTCCCTTTCTTTTGGGATGAGTAATGAAAGGTGGCAAGTTGTACAAAACAGAATATGTTGAAATGACTACAGTGAAAAGTACATTTCAGAGGAGAATATGCCAATTACTAGAGGCATTAGTTTTATCTAGTGAAGCAAAACATGACAAAAACAAACCTGGAGATTTACTTCAGGAAAGACCTGAATGAAATAACATCAAAATTAAAATAACAGTCTAACTCCAGAAATAACTAGGAGAAAGGCAATGCCTTGTGAAATACAGGCCAGGCAGATTTAGTGGTTCTCACTGCTCTTAAACTTTGATGAGTTGAAATAATTGTTTGGTCAGTATTTTAAGTATCTGCACATATTTCTTTCATATTAGTTGAACTATTCAAATGGTGGAATATTTGTTGGCTGAGAGCCTGAGGCTTTTTTTCCCCACAGGATCTTCATTAAATCTTTTCAGTGCACATGGAGAATTACTTCTTTCTTAGCAAATCCTGTTTTGAAAAGCTTTAGAAGATAAAGTAAGTTTGCTTTTACTGTAACGGCCTTCAAGACAATATTTTTGAATACATCTGACTGAATGTTCTTATTTACAAAGCATTCTTTAAAATGTTGCAGAAAAGGGATGGAATTCTTCTTTACATCTGCAAGATTCACTAGCATATGCAATTAAAACATCCACAGTTTGTAATGTTTGTATGTTATTCAAATTTGATATATTTTAACAGGAAGAGGGACTCAACGGATATTTTTCCTCTGTTACAAAGAAAATGTTTGTTAAAGAGAGAAAATAAATTAAAAATGATGGATTAGCATCTGGATTTCTCTCTCATGTCAGGTCATGCCAATGCAGATTTACTTTACTGTCACTAGTCCTTTGTTGCTCTCCCTCTAACCCTCCATCATTTTCTTTCTGACCTCTGTATTATTAGTCTTTTTTTCACCTGACCAAACAAGAATACTGAAAAAAAAATCCCACACAGAGTAGGTCAAAATCAAAGAACAGAGCTATAAGATGTGGTCTTTCAGTCAGTTGAGGAATATTTGCTGTTATAAAAAAGGGGTATATCAAAGGTCAAAATTCCTTTGGATGAAAGTCACATGTAACTAAAATAGTTATGATCTTACAGTAGCTCTTTTTAATTTTTAATTTTTTTCCTGCTTGCATATTCTGGCTATTGTACCTTTGGGAGTTCTGTACGGAGAAAGCAGTTTACTTTGCTCCCTTTCCTTTAGCTGTCTGACAGCTCCTTCAACACATGCCTCACCACAACAGCTGTTCACCAGCATTTTTAATTCCATTTCCGGCTTTGGTGATTTTGGAAAGGGAAGATAAAAAGTTTTTAATCTGACTGAGGTTTTCTATCCTTTCTCTTAATGTTTAACAAGTATATGGCAGTTTCATCCTCCTCTTCTGTTGCTAGAGACAACAGTGTCTAGCTGTTCTGGCCACACAGTTAGCAACTGAATGACCACTGTTCCCTTTATTTCACTTCTATGGAATAATTGAATGATTTTAAGTTATTTTCCTGCCCTTGCTGTGACTCTGATTTTTTAAAAAATGCATATTTTTAAGCCAGGGCTAATCTCAAGAATGTAGACGTATATTGTATGAATAAATGAATGCATGAATACAGATACCAATCTACATATATTTCTGTAGATACAGATATAGACATATACACACATATAAAAAACATGTTATATTCATTATTAAATCCAAGGAACTATTACTATTGTGTTCAATATGACTATTCATTTTCTTACACACACATAAAAAACATAATATATTCATTATTAAATGCAAGGAACTATTACTATTGTGTTCAATATGACTATTCATTTTCTTACACACACATAAAAAACATAATATATTCATTATTAAATGCAAGGAACTATTACTATTGTGTTCAATATGATTATTCATTTTCTTTTCCATGGGGCTGCCTGGCCAAGTCTGGCTCTTATAAATATTCTATTCCTCAGTAGTATTGATATTGCATCGCAGGTAATTATTCTCCAAATAATCTCCCAATCGAAATTACAGTGTATTTTTAACCAATGCAATACAACAACAAAAAAAAATCAAGTAAACATGTTTAATTCAAGTCTATGTTGTGGAAAGTAATATATTTATATACTGTCAATTTAAGAAGGTGGGCAGTTATGAGTTGAAATTATGTATTAGTTCAATAATGTGAGTGATTTTTCTTTTATCCAAATGTTAGGCTGGAAAGGTTTTTTTTGAGCACCACTAAAAACAACAACAATAAAACCTAGAGAACTCAAATTATACTAACCTTTTCTAAAGCTGTTCCTTTTTAATGCAAGGAAGAATCAACATGACCTTTTAGTTTGTCTTCTGAGAATACAAATTAGATAGCTTAAATTGTTTTTTGCTGTAGTCTAATCTCTACTGAAGTAGAATATTTCCTGAAGAAAAGGATTATTCCTTCATTTTGGCTATATTGCTATATTTTCTTCTAGAGAAATAAAATCTTTGCTAACTTCTTCTCTAATGAGAGATGTCTGTATGGAGTGTATGTATGAAGTCCTAATGGCTTACCATCAGAAAAAAGGGTGAAAAGCATATTGTCTATTACAAAGTTTAATTAACCTGTAACCTTCTCTCTAAAGAGTAGACATTAAATGTAGCATCATCAGATGCTATAAATTAACAGTGAGGAACTAAAAGTCAATTATGGCATTTTCAGGCATATGAATATAAGAACATTATTATAAATGTCAGAGAATAAGATTCACAGAACTGAGCTTATGTCCTTGCAATCCAAGAATTAAAAATTTAAGACTATACTAAACTTCTTTGTACTAAGGAAACAGCAATGCTGTTATCAAAGAGCACATTCAATTGACACAGCAGGACTAAAAAAGATGTACCTAAGATTCATTGTGTCCCTCCTAGCTGCTCCATGAGTAATGTAGTACCAGCTCTCACGGATGATACTAGATCTGAATACTCCAAGATACTTTCTCAGTGTTAAGGCTTTCTTTAACAGTAACAAGAAATAAAACTTGCTCATACATAGAGAGATTGAGATTTTATAACTAGCAGAATTTCATGCTGTTTTGAAAGTGCCATGTGTTCCATAATTTATAAGTAATGCCTATGAGTGATAGCCTTTAAAATGGTGTACTATAAATGCTGGAAATCTAGATACCCAGGTTCTGTATTCAGAGGTTTAAGATCCTACTTTGCAGGATGTTAGACAATTTTTTCTCTTCCCTTTATCAATAAACGTATTCCTTCATTCAAGATATTTTTGTAAAATTCTTCAAAAGTGACTACAGAGAAAAGCTTTTTTTGTTTTGAAGAACAGATTTACTAGTACTACAATCTTATTTTAATGACATCTTTTTCTCTCTAAAGAAATTGCAGGTTCATTGTTTTGTCCCTTTGTATCTGAGAGAAAAATATCCTATGATCATAATTTTGGTTTGTTTTTATTCAAGTTGCTAATTAATGACACGTGGGGAAACACCTGTCTCCTTTGCATTCACCTCATAGACATGTCATTCCTTTGTACTTATTTCTCTTCAACGATTTTTAACTTAAATATTTTTAATATTCTATAACGTATGGAGGATAAGGGGTAAGACCCTGAGCCAGACACTTGTTTTCATTATCTACAGACATACTTTGTGATTTTCAGTAATTTTCTTGAGCTAAGGTTGATCTCAGTTAATTTTAGATTACTAAATTCAGCCAATGGACATAGTAGACAGAAGATCCAGGAGGCAATATTCCCTGTAATAATGAATGACCGAGAACAGGAAAGATGCTTCTGGTATGGAGGTCCAGACTGAACTTTTACATAATTAAGTTGAGGTAGGTGTGTTTTACACTTCAGTTTAGCTTCTTTTGGGGTCTTTATTTGGTTATGTTTTTTTGTTTTGTTGGTTTTGTTTGGGAGTTTTTTGTTTTGTTTTATTTTTAAACACCAGTATTTATCAAGAGAAACAATATTTGTCCAGCATGGATTCACAAGATCAGAGGGACATTTTGAAGATAGTAATGACCTGTGTTAGTCCTTCATCTGTGAAATGATGTTTTTTTTCCCAAACAGAACAATAAAACATTAATGAAAATTTATAATAATTATTAGGCAGTGAGCACTTCAGTAAGAGAATATGTAAAATCACCTTGACATACAGGTTCAAAATTATTCTAAATTATTTGAGTTTATTTTTAAACACCTTTTAATAACTGTCCTACTACCTGTCACTTCATATTTGCAGTAAGATGTTAACATGTATGATTTACATAAAAAATATTTTCTTTAAATCATGAAAGTGTATTATTTCTCTAGTTCTTGTATCTTTCTTCAAGACATAATCTAAATTTATTACCAGTTAAATTCACTGCTGTGATGTCGTATCTGAACTCTTTTTTTACTTTTTTTTTTGATAGGTTACTTTTGTTGTGAAAAATTTCTCTGATACTAGTGTAAATAAGTGATTCAATATTGTCTGAAAAAAAATACTAAAATCATAATTATCACCCAGTTCTATGTTTAAATCACCAAGTGAAATATTTCTTATAGTTACAAGAGTTGTGTTATAGGAACCATCAAACTGACATTATGGTTTATATCCAGGGTGAAGTAGAAAGTTGGACATTTTAATTAAAGGTTTGTTTCAAAAAAGTAAATTAACAGTACATCTATAAAATCAGAACTGAAGGACAGTGGTGAAGTCTTCTCTTCAGCTTGCTTAGCTGAACTGTATCTCCCATGTAGAAAGTGTTCAAATCTTGCTGTAGTATTTGAATACACTCTGACAAACATAAGTTCAGAAAGTTACTGAATGATTTGTCAGATACCTCTCTTTAGCTATGCCATACATAATGTATCTTTACAGTAGCCCTAAATGGCATTGTATAACATTATTTAAATGAAGAGAAATTTATATTGCATTTAGGTCTTTTGGTTGACTTGTTTGAGATTTTTTTTCTTTTTGTGGGTTATTTTATTTGTTTGTTTTTAATTTTGCAGTCAGCACTCCGCATAATCTGGCCTTTTTTAAAAATTTATTTTATTAGAAGTCCTTCATATCATTTTAAGTTAAAAAAGCACAATTCAACAAAATGCAAATCATTAATCTTACTTCCTGAATTCTGATAGAAGGTCCTAAACCTGAAAATAAAGTCCCAACTCAAAACACAAAAAAAAGTAAAACAACCATCATCTATATATTGGTATATTTAAATGAAAGAACTTTAAATGATGATTCATAGTTCTATTTAGCCTTTTTTTCTGTTTGTCACAACCCATCCTCGTTTAAGAAACACGTGTGAAAGAAAGGACAGTAAGCAAATAACCATGAGGCACATCATGTGATTCTAAGGTAAAATTATATCAGATACGGAAAAATATTAAGAGTTTTAATTGCATTCTTTTCAAAGATCATATAAAAAATTTTATTTCCCTTAATATTTTGAGAATATTCTGGACTTTGAAAAGAACGTAATATATAAAATTTTTAAGATATAGCAATGTTTGTCACTGTGCATCTGGAATTTCATTGGGGTTTTGCTATTCCTTCAGTTTTGCCGGAAAGTTCATAATTTTTATAATATATATCTGTTCAGCAAATTCAGTTACTGGCTGTAAATGCAAGAACATCACTTTTGCATAAAACTATGTACTAAATTTTCCATTAATATAAACTGATGGAATGTGGAATGCAAGAGCATCTCCTTCATTTAGGTTATCAGATCAAGATCCCTGTTCCAGTTCAACAGGAGTCAAAGTGATGAATGAAACAGACAGAGACACCAATCTGACAGGCAAGTGACAAGGGGACTGAAGACTAAAGCTCTTGAAATGGTAATTGATGGCCCATTAAGGAACTCCAGGCTTAACTTTGGAGACTGTCAATCTGGAGTCCGTAGCTGTCAAGAACAGGGAGACAAAAGAACAGAATGTAAGTATAAGGATATTGGAGGCAGGCTGTGGCACTCTGCAAGACTTACTAAGGAATGCTTAGGAAAGCTCAAAGAGAGAGAAAAAGAAGGGACCAGAGACTTAGAAAAGGAGGGAACATTCATAAGAGGGATAAGAGGAGCCAGTTGTGTGTATGCAAGTCATCAGTAAATTTGTCTGCCCAAGCCCTATGCCTAATCATCACTGTATATCCTGTCTTATGAGACATTTTCTAAACTATCTTTGTAATCTCACCATTTGTCCCATGTGTGAGTGCTCAGACTGCATCTGGAGAGAGTGTTGGTGAACTCAAAGCTTGCAACTGGAGTGACAGGTCTGATGGTCTGTGTGTCCATGGTGTAAGCAACTAGATTGGGACAGTGGCTCACAAAGCTGGGCGTCAGCAGGTGTGAGGAGAGGAAGGTGTGTTTTTCTCAAATCTGAGAGGTGGGAGGTGGAAGTGCATCTAATTTACTAGCAAACTTCAAGCTGTCCCAGACAGCATAGGAGGACCCAGGTCAAGGCAAAGATATCAGGCAGGGAAGGGGCTTATGGACAGATGCACAAATGTGAGTATCTTTGAAATGAGTGTGTATATGTTTGCCAGTGATCATCAGGATAGATCAGCCCATGAGTAGGACACCTATGGAAGGAGTAAGAAGGCTCAAGATCCAGGCAGATGTATTGGACAGATGAATTGTTGCACTACTTTAGAGATACTTGAGCATGTGAACGTGCTTGTGAACTTAGAGAATGAGTGGGGAACGTGTGTGTATTTTCATTAGCAAATCCCAGTATTCATCAACTGCAGTGGACAAAAGATACTTGGCTATGTGTACTTATGTTTTAGGGCCTTCTTTATGTGTACTTGTGTTTTCTGTGGTGTCATATTTGGGGATTGTTAAACAGTGCCCTGGCCAGAGCTGTCATTGCAGCCAGCCATGCCAGTGTTCCCAGTGTGTGCAGGAATGGGTCTCTGGAATACATCCTCAGACTCACTGCCTCCAAATGGGAAAGCAGCAGCTGCATGCATCAGCTTGGGGAAACAACTCCCAGGCCTCCAGGGCACCAGGCTGAGCTCCAGCAGCCAGGACAGAGAAACATCTGGGCCCCAGAGCCTGCCAGAATCAGAGACCTCATAATATCCCTTAGCAAGAGTATTGTTTCAGCCTCACATCTATTAAAAATGCCTAAAATACTCCTATATGGCAAAGACACTATGATTTTATTTCACAATCAATATTCTAAGGAAATATCCACCTGTTCTCTTATTTGTTAAAATTAAAAGCTATTCATAAAAATCATTTATGTAAAACTTTTTTAATTAAGTAATTTGCATTCCCTTATGACACAGTAGTCACACTTGATAGAAGACAGAAGCTGAATAAGCATAATCTTTTTTAATAATTTCAATATATTCTACCAAGTATTACTGATGATTAAATTATACTGTCTGACATGTTTTGTGGAGGCATATTGTAAAAGTGAGTGTTGCACTGGAATAAATTATTGAAAGATGTATGTCATTAGGCATTTAGCATGCACAAAGGAAGTGTTTCTGGGTATCATGTTAATCCAGGTCAAGGAAGGACAATGAAGGTCAAGGAGCCTTGAAAGCTTTTTAAGTATGAAGTATTATGGGGGGGGTGTCAATAGGATTTGCAAAGTGAGCAAGATAGTAGAGTGTTTTCTGAACAAGAGAAAATCAGAAGATCTTTTTGGAAAGAAGGCTAAATTATACTTCACAGACATAAATCACTGTAATATTCTTGACAATTCTTATTATAATTATCATATTGCACTTAGTTACTGCTTTCTCTATGAAGCAGCAAGGGGATGTTCTGTGGTGATTCTGGAATGAAGCACTAACATCATTCCGTAGAGAACAGAAAGTAGAAAATGACTACTCTAAAGGATCATGAAAAAAGCACCACAGGGTACACATATTTCCATAATCAAAATAGATGAATATTATCTCCTCCTCTAAGAGATTTTCTTTTTCCTTTTTCTGTTTTTGCATATTTCAAGCCAAGATTGTAGATGTGATGAATGTGATTCCAAAAATCTTCAAGCAAAACATACCTACAGTACCTATCAAGTACTCTAGTATCATGTTATTTTCAAACAATGTTAATAAAGCTTTAAAACACAAATGAAAAGAGGTTGTTTTTTTTTTATTTTGTGATCCACCTAGTCCAAGATTCTAGCACAGTTATTATGAACTTGTTTTCTTTTCCATATAGATCAAAGTTCTGTGTCCTCCATATATAAAAATAACACTATAAAAATACACTAAATTTAAAGACATGAAGAACAAGTCATATCACACTATTTATTTATTTAATCATAGATTTGACAAGTAACAAATAAAATAAAAACAAATGCACATAAGGCATAAAGACAATGTAACTTCCCTGTTCTTTCATAATAAGAAAACCAGCTAAGAACATGCAAAATACTGATAATTGGTTACACTGGCTTTTCTTTAAAACTTTTCATACCAAAACTATCTGACTTCTAATGGTAATATTTTGCATAAATCTAAAGGAATAAAGAAGAGTAATTTGCATTTTGAACTCCATTATTTGATTGAAATGGGACAATGGCATTATTTAGAAATGAGAAGGATATCCATTTTCTTATAAAATTATCTTACACTGAATCATTATGAATATTTGTAATAAGGTCAAAATTATTGCTGTTCACAGGGATATTAGAAAAGTACCAGGTTGAGATCCATATTTTGACTCATTTTAAGAAATTTTAAAGGTATTCTATAAGGAATCTGTACATAGACTTCACATAATGGTTGCCATTAAGTACAAACATAGCCATTATAAAATTGAAATATATAAGAATATTGTGTTCACTAAAGAAATAAAACCAAAGTTTTTGAAATTATAATGAATTTCTTTTTTTTTCTTCATTGTGAATTTTTGTAGCTCTCTTAAAGGGGTAATGCTTTTTTTTTTTTTTTTTCCCGAGAGTCAATATCACGCAATTACTACAGTTCCATTTTTGTTAATAAATATGATTTTATTTTAATTTCTGGTTTCTCTGCTCACTCAGCATTTTCCTGTTTGCTGACTTAGTGAATGAACACATTCTATTTAATACATTTGTGTGTGTTTAAGGGGGTTTGGAGGTTTTGGTAAGATGGTTTTCCCTTTTGTAAGAACTGACGTTATGAGAGCTTTATGTCCTCTACATGAGATATGAAGAACTTCTTATAAAGCTCCCACAGGTACATGGATAAGTGGTGGAGGTTTAGAGCTGTTTATTCCACACCCCAATCATCACCATGGTGGGGGCAGTTTTCAGCAGGGAACACCGAGCTCCAGAAAAGAGATTTTTTATCTTACCCACTCACAGCAGGGATTGCTTTTCTGCCCTTTAAAAACTGCAAGCCAAAACGCTGGGCTCACTATGGAGAGGGAGCCTCCCACAAGTCTCTCCCAGCCTCTGCCTGACTTCTCCATTGCCAGGGAAAGCCCCTGCCGGGTGGCATGGACTGAGCAGCTTAGTAACACAGCTCCTTCTCAACAAAATAGCCTTTTGGGTTTTGCTGTGCCCATTTTTCGTTGTTTATTGGCTTCGTGAGGACTTTAACCACAGAAAATCTTTTGTCCCATTGCTTTTTCTTCTCGAGACATGTGATCCTATGTGAGACTCCCGTGCCACTTTGCCTTTGTTCCCAGGGGGTCCATGTGGCACAGAGGCAAGGAATGGCCATCATGTCTTTGTCCTAGGGGACCAGGTGACATCTTTTGGTGGTGAATAGCCTTTTTGTGGGTAAATCGTTCACTCTTTTGTACAATATTTTATTAATAGTGTTGTGAGTTTTGTGATTTCTTCAGTCATAAATTGCAGATTTATTACCGCAAATTTACAACCTCTGCTAGCATTTTTCCGGCCTTATTGAAAGGGAGTGGTTTGAGTGGGCTTAATTTTCTTGTTGAGCTTTAAAACTAGCACAAAGGCAAAGAGTACAAAAGGAAAAAATAATTTTATATTATGATTATTGGTGGGAATTTTTTTTTGTTTTGTTTGTTATTTGTTTGAGGTTATGCTTGTTTTTACAGAAACATTTCCCTGCATACCCACAAACCACAAGTATGTTTTTCTATTAAATAACAAGTACCAGTTATACCACTAAAGATTATCTCACAGCTGCAATGCATTATGGGTATATTAGACTGAATATGTTAATGTTGATGTTATAGAAAATACGAGAAGCTAATAGCAGTGCTCCATCTTTGCTGAATCTCCAGATCAATGTCATTAGTGAGATAATTTAGAAATTCACCCCAAAAACTCCACATTTTTCAATATTTTTCTTCAGTGGGGAGTAATAAACTTGACATTTTAAACTCTAAATTGGAAGCAAATGCTATTTTCTTTCTTTTTTCTTTTTATGACCGAAGTTTCTATAAAGAATTAATATTAGACAAATTCTAATAGTTCCTTTTGAAATCACAAGACAATGATTGTCAATTTTGTCTTAATTTGGTGTTTCACTCCTTTGAGATTAATGTAGAAATGTATTACTTTGATGTAATAGTCTAAGTATATTGCAGCAAAATGAAAAGTTGAAACTACATATTTTGAAATGATTTAAATGAAGCAAGGATATGGCACAATTTATTTTGGTCTTTTCACTACTTTAAAAATAAATATATTATTGTGAATTGTTACTTCCTTAAGAAAATAAGAGGTATTGATCAAATTAATTCTGCAATAATCTCACTTATTTCATCTCAGTTTTGCTTAGTTCATTGGACATTATAGTAGAATTTGTTTTCTTTCCAAAACAATTGTAGCAAAGGACAATTCTGTCTGTTTCAGTATAGAAGTTACAACAGGGCAAAGTACTCAAGTTACAGTCCCAAATGGGCTTTGAATTGACAGAAGTGCAGCATGATTTGGCCTTCAATTCTTTTACCCTTCTAGAGTGCTTACAATTTATTCAGTGTATTTAAACAGTTCAATTTTTTCCTTTCACTATTCAAAGACCTGCATTATAAAAAGATTTCTCAGAAACAAGGTCTCAAAAATATTTTCTCAGTCTATTTCAGTCCCTCTGGTCTCCTCTTCTTTCATCTGTTGTGTTCTGTGTGACAGAACCATCAAGAATTGAAAGGCTCTGGTGGATATTCTCCATATGATGTTCTTCCATGACATAATTCTAAAAATTCTCTAAAAGAATCAGATAGCATGAAGGAGCAAATAACAACTTTTTACTGGATCTTTAAATACGACTTTCATATTGTTTTTGTACGTCTCCTTAAATTACTCTTTATGTGTGACTAAATAAATAAAAAAGAAAATTATTAGCATTTTTGAGGAGGACAACTTTTGGTCTTCAAATGTGCTCTAAATGGCATCTAGAGATTTATTAAAAGGACCACCATATTGCTAAAAAGTATCAAAATCTAAATACCAGGTACCTTTACCAAGAAATACAGAATCCTTAGTTTAGCATCTAATAGAATTATGGAAAATGAACTTAGAGCACTTATTTTTTTAAATGCTTACCAAATAAATGCTAAATCACAATTTGCTTATTTTTTAATAGATAAGTGGTTAATGAAAGCAATTAACAGTGAAAATGGAAAAGCTTGATACTGATTTCAATAAAGTAAAAATTATTTTTTTTTAAAGGGAATTAAATTTTGTATCAAAATTGAGAAGGAACATTTTGACTCATGTTAATGGGATTTGAGACATTGATGTGTTTCTCAGGTCTGCTGTCTTTTATATTCTGTGTACTTGTATTCTGAAAGTTATAAATAACCCAAAATATTTTATATGAGTAGAATGTTGATGATTTTTTTTTGTCCTAAACAAATAAAACAAATTCCCCCAAAAGAAAATATTGTGAAAATTGTTTTATTTTATTTTTCTGAAATGGCCTTTATTCACTTGCCAAATATACCAAATATGAGTTTTTTAAACCATTTAAGACTCAGTGATTAAATATTATCTACACTGCAGAATTTTTTTGTTCAGACTTTGGGGCTTCTAATTTAAGAAGTATCAGTAGCTTCATCACAAACCCTTTACTAACTCTAGCAGTCTAATTTATTCTTTCTGTTATACATAACCATTTATTTTGCCAGAAATGCACTTTCTTTTATCAGTAAACTAATGGGTAGGCTTTGCTCACCTCAAGTATGCATATATCAAGAAAATTTTCAACTGACACACGAAATTATCTAATCATTTCAAATCGAATTTTAAGTTGACATTCTTGCCACATGAAGATCAGTTCAGTTTTTGTTACATTTTATTTCAACTTCACTGCCATTAAGTAATTTGATCTGCTTTGCTAGTAGAATATTGTTTATTCAGAGAAGGAATTATACGTTGTAATAACTCCAGAGATGGGACATTCACAACTTTCCTGGGCAAACCTTTCCAGTGTCTCTCCCCCCTCACAGTAAAGAATTTTCTTCATGATATCTAATCTAAACACACCTCTGTTCAGTTAAATGCATTACTCCTTGTCTTACCTCAACATAACCTTGCAAAAATTTCCTCTCCAGTTTTCTCATGGGACCCCATCAGTTACTGGAAGAACTCTATGAGGCCTTTCTGGATCCTCCTCTTCTCCTGGATGAACAACACCAACTCTGTCAGACTTTCTTCATATCAGAGGTGCTCCATCCACATTAAAATGTCTAATTCCTGTTTTGCATCCCATTGGAAATAGGTGCCTTAAGTTTCCTGGAAAGTAGAACAGTTTAAGTGTATGGAAACCTCTGTCTTTGTGAACTTCACCTGGTAGGGCTGACAAATGTGGCCAGACTGCAGAAAGAGAAGTTTACCACTTCTTACCACTTACTAAAGCAGCTTAGAATCAGTAAAGCACATTGCAATGTTTAAATTTGTACTCTTTTAAAGTATACATTTTTCCCTGTTAGGAATTATAGAGTCCATAAAAATTAACTTCCCTGAGGTTTTAAGGATAAATTTCTAACTTAATTTCTTTTAAGATTATCCCTTAAAATACCCTAATGTCTTCTCTGAAATCAATACTTTTTTGTTTTCTTTTTGTTTGATTTTCTAATGCTGTAGTAGTGTAAAAGAACAAAACAAGTGTACTCTTTCATTAAAGACAATTCATATAAATTAAGCAGGCTCAGAATGGCTGATATTATTACACTTACTCTTTTCTTGCTTCTAGCTCTTAAATTTAACACATTGTTTCAGTTGAGAAAATTCTTAAAGCAGTCTTACCCAGACTAAATAAAATAGACTATTTGAGTCAGTATGTTACTCACTAAATAAAAACACCTCATAAAGTCTGAATTTCAAAAGATCCACAGAGAAAAGATTCTTATTTACCAATTTTAAATACAATAACTGAAGCCATTTTAGACAAAAGAATAGTTCATATTGGATTAATTTGTTTAAAAAATTGTTTAAATTTTTTAAAAATTTAATTTATTTAAAGACTAAAGCAAATTTCAGTTTTTGTAATTACATTAGAAAAAGATATTTTTTCAGTAATTTTTTTGCTTAAAAAAAATCCCTTTATTGTATTGATCCGTCTATCAAGCCGTCATTTCTGTCAGAATAGGTAGGTTTTAGTCTCCAAAAAAAGGAAAAAAATTTATTCTACCTTGCCATCAGATGCCACTCTAGAAGCATATGGGTTTCACACAGGTCCTGTGTCATGTTTAAGAAAACAGGATGGCTAAAATCTCAAGGCATCTCAGCTGAAACGTAAAGCTTGCCTTTAAGCAACAAAATTCAGTTTTTTCAGTATTTTATGTATTTTTAGTCACTTATTTTACATGGAGTCCTTCAGAAGTTTCTGAAGTATTTAGAAATGTAAACAATCCTTCTCCATATGACTCCCTTAAAAATACACCCTTTTTTCTTTTCAGAGTAAAAATGTTATTGTTTCAGGTAGTTGTTTGGCTTAGAAATGATATTCTCGTTCTAATTCATGTACTCCTAAATTACTCTTTCTATGAACTCTCTTGTCTAACAGCAGTCTGGATAAGGAGGAGTATTTACATTTCTCCAGGCTTCCTCTTACACTAAATGACTGATCAACTAGTTGAACTGCCTGGCCACTTCAGACCAGACCAAAAGTTACCCAAATACCTCTTAAACACTGGTAAGCCTGGGACATTGGCAATATTTTTAGGAAACCCCTTCCAATGTTTGACCACCCTCTCCTGTCCTAATAAGCATTGCTTGAGAATTCCTGAAAACAAGAATGATTTTTTAACCCCAGTGTTTTTATTTAGCTTCCTGCTCCCCAGCCTTTAAACCATTTTTGACTGCATTCAAGAGGCAGATCTTACAATGTGACTTACAGACACTTTGAGACACCTGGTCTACTGGAAGGTGTTCCTGCCCATGGCAGGGGGTTTGAAGGAGATGATCTTTAAGATCTCTTCCAACACAGATGCTTCTGAGTATAAAGTTTAAACTGCAGGGTAGTTATTAGTTTTTATCAATGAGAAAGTAAAATAAATTAAATACACTGTACATAGCAAATAGTTAAATCCTTTGTACATATTTAGAGGTATTTTCATCAGAAAATATTTCATTTGAGAGAAATTATTAGGATCCATGTATTCTATTAAAGCTTCCTTATTTTGTATCTTCTGTCCTTTGAACTGATAACTGTTGCTAGTCACAATGCATAAGCTAATTATTGCACACTTATGTTTCTGTTTAAACACATCTGCTCCAACTGGGATTGCAGAAGAAATACACTTATGGCACTCTATTGATTGGTGGGCCATTAAGGTTCCAATTCAAGAAACACCTGCTAGTTACTCAGCCTCAGGTGTCTTGCTTGATTAGGTATTAATTCTTAAATTGATGCCAGATTCTCATTAACCTCCACATGAATAAAGATAAGGACTAAATATACCAGCTCTGTAAAGCAAATTTTAAATGTGCTACAACTGGCCTCTTTCTTAAGATAATTACTAGATCAGAAGGATCATTGAGAGAAACTCCTGGCCCTGCTCAGGACAACCCGAAGAGCCACACCGTGTTTTTATGAACTGCCTCTTAGGCAGAGTAACTGAGTTGGTGTTAACAGATATCTTGGGGTGAATTAAAATGAAACAACACTCAATGACCAGTGGATATATGAGGCAGGTTTATTTTAAAACAATTTGGTTTCAGCAGAAAGGAGGTATGTATCTAGTTTTGCTCTTTTCTATAAAAATATCATGGAGAAAATATATAAGGAAAAGATAGAGAAGTACAAGAGAAGATAGTAGAACAGAAAGATATCACCTCCTGTGGATCCACTGATGATTGTTTTTATTTTGAAGTCTGTGTGCAGACTGGATTAAGATTGTAACCAATCTTAATCCATTGGGGATGTGGCCGGTGCAACAAAGAGTTTGTCAAGTTACCTATTTGGTTTTATGTGGGAACACCCTGATATCTCCACTTGGGAGGGAATTTACACTGTCAGATGCAGTTGTGTCTTATCTGAAGGGAGGAGCATGATAAGAAGCATTATCCCATCTCTGCAAGATCTTCCTCTTATCAGCCTTTTCCCTTATCTGGAATGAAAACACTTTGTTTAAGACAGCAGTCTCTGGTTATCAGGGAAATGATAGATGCAGGGGTCAATCAGCCTGTCTAAACAAAGTTACATGTGCCTCATAGTGTTGTGTCAATGCTTCTTGAACTGTGGCAGCCTTGGTGACCACTTCCTTGGGGATCCTGATCAAGGGCCCAATCACCCTCTGGATGAAGAATCTTTATCCTAATATTCAATCTAAATCTCCCCTAAAACAGCTTCGTGTTCTTCCCTCAGGTCCTAAAATTGGTCACCAGAGAGAAAAGATGTGTCTGCATTCCCACTTCCCCTCATGAGGAAACTGTAGACTGAAATGAGGTCTTTCCTCCTTTTCTTTAGGCTGAACAAATCAAATTGCTTCTCAGAAGGCTTCACCTCTTTGTATCAAATTCTTTTCATTTTAAATGTAAATAATTTTTCAAAACTTGCTTTTAGTATTAAACATAGTATAAAAGTACCTTCCTATAAAGAAAATGCAGTTGGTCTCATTAAATGGAGATGATCTTGTTAATAACTGGTTGGATGTTCTAAAAGTGTGGACTTTTTCCAGAAAAAAATGAAAATATGAGAAAAATAAGGTATTGTCTCATTTATATGGTCATTTGGAACAGAAATATAGTTTCATGAACCATTTGAACTGACTGTCCAAAAAAAATGTGTCTATAGCATAGTTTTCAATTAATACCCCTCTTGCTGTGCTTCTGCAGCTTGATTACCATTGGAACAATTTTGTTCGGGCAAATTGGCTGGAGAAGTTAACATATGTTTTACTCTTCCTTTTCTAGGCTCAGTACAAGGAATGCTAAGCTCAAATTTAGAACTTTGAGAGTATGTCAACAAAAATATACTCACAAACTGTCTTTCATTAGTAGCTTTGCTTCTTGGCATTTTCTCTGATCAGTACTTCCAGAGATCCACAGGTTGATGATGTCTGTCTCTCTGATTTAGGAAATCAAGGTAAAGACAAACAGCAACTAAGTGCCATATAGAAAGATGGACACCAAGCTGGGCCTGGCCGTCAAGTCCGAAGTCTAAAAACCTAGACATGGATTAAGATCTTGGTTTCATCATTGGTGGAATTAGACTTGATTATTTTAGAGGTCTTTTCTAATCTAAATTATTATATGATAATATCAATCAAAACCAGAGCTTTTTTGTTTCACAAAAAATTATAGTTGAAGAAAAGGCACAGCAAATGTCGACACATAAATGGAAGAATGCAGTGGAATAGCACTGTGTGGTGGACTAGATGATTTTTAAAAGTTGCGTTAGGGTTGGACTAGATGATTTTTAAAAGTTCCTTCCAACTAAACCATTCTATCTTCTGTAGCTGGCCCTGCTTGAGTAGGTGAAAGCAGACTAAATAATCTCCAGAGTCCCTTCCAACCTCAATCATTCTGTAATTTTTTGAAGAATAATTTATTACCAGAAAATAAAACCAAAATAAAACCAGAGCAGGAGTGTTAAAAACCAATGAAACACTTCTCCACCTCCCATCCATTTTTGCCAACATTCAACTTTACTCCTTCATTCCTGACTTTTCTATTCCTCCCTGGTCACAGTCTCTGCCAAGAATGGCAGAGGGAGGATGGTAGATGGAGGGGTGAGGGTTGAGGATAACTGCTGCAATGGATCCTTCCCATATGTCCAAGGTCTTCAGAGAAAAGATCTCCTCCAGCGTGGAATCTCTGTGTGCCATGAGCCCTGTCAGGTAATAGCCAACTGCTTCACCATGGACTGCAGGGAATACCTGTTCTACCACGTGGATCTCTAATTTCCCCTGCTTCTTCTCTGAGCTTGATGTCCATTGCAAAACTACTTCTCTCTGGCATGGGGCAGCCCAGGTCTCTTGTCACTGAAGCTCTCCAAGGGCAATGCCTTGCCGTGGGCCACCTAATGCAGTGTTGTATCCAGCAGTGTTAGTGTTGTTGTTACACAAAGAAAAATGTGATCCAGAACTCTTAGATATTTCTCTGGAATTTTACAGAACAATTACTAAAATCATTATTAATTTTTTAATTTATTATTATTATTATTGATAATATATTTCCCTCTGTTAGTATTTTAAATAGCAATATGCATTTACTAGAATGCATAAGAAATGGAAAGTGGAGCAGTCTTGAAACTAAAGATAAGGAACTTAGAAATTTTCCCTCAAATGAAACACAATAGAATGCAAAAATGTTCTTTGACACAAAGATATATTTAAATACTTTGAAAAGTCTAATTGTTTATATTTCCTAATCATTCTAAAACATGTCTTTGCACAACTTTCATTTCACTTATTCACTGCTGAGTTCCAAAATCCTTTAGTGTCAATAAACAGATAAGATATCCCAAGAAACCAAAAGTGTCTGCATTACAGAAAATCCTTATGGATGATTGTAGTCTCTGCCATTTTCTTGAAGATTGTGAATATCTGAATATCTTGAGTCTAAAATTAAATGGACAAAAAATATGGTGGTTTTATGGCTTATTTGCACTGAGGTTTTGTTCAGTGGTGTTTTGAACAAAGAAAACAATGTATATTATATTTTTCTAAAAGTTGTTCTTTAATGTGAGTATAATAACTTGTAATTTCAAGTGTTAATGCTTCAAACAAAAATATCCAAAGTTTCAATTAAGGTTACCTGTGAAAACAGTTCATAGCTAATTTCTTTAAAGCTGTATCATACTGAGCAGATGTACAAAAATAAAGAATAATTGCAAATATTTTAGTCACTACACAATTTTTAAGTTTTGTTCATGTCAGACACCTGAAATTCAAAATCATTTGAAGAACAAAAGGGTTCTTTCAAAGTGACATTTTTATGTACACCCTTCAAAAAAGCTTGAGAGAAGAAAAACATGAAGACAGAGGTAGGAAATGAGTGACTAAAGTGTGTTGAGATTTTTTTGCCTGTGCTTGTGCTTGGTTGAACTTTTGCTATTGCTCACTCCAAATCCTGCCCATTGTTTGCACTGTTAATCCCTTCCTCTTGGCTACATGACAGTGTTCCCTTGCAGTAAAAATTTACTGTTAGAAATCTGCATCCCGTTCTTGCCTAAAATCACAGTAATATACCCCAAAATCTTTTTATTCCTTGCTTGAGTCTCCTCCGTGTCAGTGCTCAGAATACTTCTCCGATACACATTTCAACACACACTAAACCCCTGTGCAATTTTATCTGAGATGGATTCAATTCACCTCCGAAGACAATATTTATTAGTTCTCCAGACAAATTAAAAGACTCTAACGGTTAAATGAAGTCCCATTTTATGTCTTAACATATCTCCATAAGGGACATTCATGTCTGTAACTTCATTATCTGCGTACATTTCTCTAATACAAACAATGACTATCAATTAAAATGAGATTGAAGTGGGGCTTGGGGCAAGTATAATTTTCTTTTAATATGCATTTGAAACATCATTGCAAAAGGAAATGGTTGTGTTTTAATGGCTTCTCCTTTGAAGTTAAGGAGATAGAAATCTGGGACTCAATTCAGCTGCTTTGCAGCAGTTCTTCCATAGTACAATGCTGGAAGGAAATGAGCTGCACCTTTGAGAGAATTTCACTGCAGAGTCACAATCCCTAAGGATATTAAAACCTCTGTAGCAGTTCCAATAAGTTCATTTTTCTGTCTCTAAGTAAAGGGGATATGACCTGAAGTCCCAAAAGTCATGGATATTCTGCTTATAGCTGCTTATAATGTCAGCTGATCTGCATTACAGAAGTGTGAAATATCTACAAAATAATTGTCATTTAATTCACTTAACATTTAAAAATCATTGAAGAGAGCTGAAGAGAGGAAATGAAAATAAAAAGTTGCTTTAAAGGGAAAAACAAATAAAACACTTGGGCATAGCTGAGAGATCATATCTTGACTAAGTCACAAAATTATATAATGTAATAGACTGAGGTTTTTAAGTGTCTTTGGTCATTTTGTGATGCCCTTGAATTTATCTAAGAATATGAATAGAAACACTGGGTAATAATTACCTATTTTGAGTCCATATGGATTTCTTCCAAAGTGTTCCCCTAATCTATTCCACATTGAAACTCTAGGGGAATGCAATCAAAGGCAGTAAATGAACTTACTTTGAAGCTCTCTAAGGCATTCTCAATTTGCCAGCAAACTATTACTGTAACAAATTATATTTGCGAACTCTGCAGAAAGGCCTTTTGTGTTGGATTCCTTTATACATGTTTCATCTGAAAGGGAAATCTACTGCAAAACAGAAGACAGACAATAAAATGGTTTTTTTGGAAAAAAAGGTTTAAATTTGAAGTAATTAATGTCAGATTACTTATTTCTACTTATTCATATATCAGTTGCTTCTAATTTCTTTCATGGAAAATCCAAAATTAAAGTTTTCAGAGCCAGAAGAAAAGCCAAATGTTATCTGTGATCCAAATCCCTGGGATGAAAATATTTAAAGTGTTAGAATAAACAATGAACTAAGGTTAAATAAGTCAAGAAGTGGAGAAAGTTTCTCCTCATAATTATATTCCTTCAGTATGTTTGGATTAAAAAAAATAAAAGAAAAATACATTTCAAAGCCTAAAATAGCAGTTATTTAACAAAGGAAAATTCTTGTCAAGAAAGAAAATTTTCTATATCCTTTTTGGTTGTGGGAATTTGTGGGTTTTTGTTTGTTTGTTTTGTGGGGTTTTTTCTTGTGTCTCTAACTTAAATCTACACAAAAAACCTGGTGTTTTTCAAAGCTTACTTAGAAATACTTTCAATTTAATGATATTTCTGCCCAAAAATGGCCTTGAAGTACAAGTGAAAATACTTGAGTTGGGGAAAAATATAATCAATTTAAGGTCATAACTCCTTTATTTAGCTGAGGCAGAAGAAATATTTTTCATGAGTACAGGATTAGGACCTTGATTATCCTTTAAAAGATGCAAAAGTAGTAACTATAATTACTCGATATTTTAATTGGAAATATACAAACATAACTTAAGCTAAATATGTTACACCTGAGGGTCATTAACCCAAAGCCAGACTTTAAGCTGAAATTGCTTTTATAAATATTAAGTACTGTACAACATATATTCTTCATACAATGGACCCATTTTCATATTGCACCTGACTCTCTTTTATATGTGCCAAAACAACAAACTCAAATGAAAACTTCCACTGACTTAATAAGCAGCTCTATAATCCTGCCAAGAAATACAAAAATATATTTTAGTTATATTTATTAATTAGTATGAGTATACTTTTCAAGTTTTTAATTTTTTTCAGAGAAGAAAAGAAAGACTTTTTTCCAACACATGATTTTTTTTTTTTTGCATCTGTTGCTTATCTGTCTTACACAGTTGCATTATTTGTACTTTGCAACTTCATTTACAGTTTGCAGAAAAGTGTAAATTATTCCAAACAGGGAGGATGACCACTACTTTCTCTGCTACTTAACAAAATTTTCCGTTGATCTGCTTTAGTAAGTCCTGAAGTCCTTAGAACTCTTAAAACGAAAGTAAGTAATTTTTATCCTTCAGTAGGAACTATTGGTCATTTTATACTTCTGGTAGGAATCACATTAATCTGGTACAGGGTGGAAGAATGTTTTAGAAAATAACTGTAGTATTTCAAGCTTTGTTCACTGACGCAGAAGTTAAAGCACGTGAATAAAACCAGAAGGTAGCACTATAGCAGTGCCCATACAGGCCTGTAGGTGGAGGTTAGTTAAAACTTCATGTTATCCCTTAAGTTAGTTTTCCGGGAGAAAAGAAACAGGATATTGTGTCTAAAACACATAGTTGTTGTGAGGTTGTTTGGCACTGTGATATTTAGGGATCCTGAAGGATTTTGTTACAAATAAGCAATTCCGTCCTTCATTTCTACTGTCAGGTAATGGAATGTTACTTGCAGATAAACTGCTTAATCTCAAGATAAAATAAGGGCTGTAGATGGTATCAGCAGCACATACTAAGCAGGAACCAAGAACAGGCTTCTCTATTACAGCTCTCTAAATTCATCTGGGTGACAGTGAAGTTCACAGAGAGAAGTAAGCTTGTACACATCTCCATGTGAAGAATCAAAGGCAGTCAAATGTATGCATGGTAGCACAAGAGTCTCTGCAATCAAGACCTAAAATTATATCCTGCTTAAATTCTTCTTGAAATATGTATCTCTTTATTTCAATGTTTTCCAGCTGTAGCCCACTGTGGCCAAGGCAAATGGTCAAAACCAACTCAGAGTAAGGAAAGCCCTGGCCAGTTCTAGGACCTATATATTATAAAGCCTACAGCACTGACCAGAATTGGCAAAGTTGAATTTATTGGGCTACAGTTTCATGGAGCTGCTACACTTTGGCTTGTTTTATGACTTTTAGTACAACAGAATTAAATGGCATTTTATGCAGGCTGGGCAGATAAATTGACTTGTGGTGGGATGGGTTTTGGTTGGGTTAGGGTTTTTTTTTCTATAATGTTAGATTAAAATTAATATTTTTACTATAACCTTAACTTTTAAAGAGCTTACTTTAATTTAGATCAAGTATAGTTATGAGAGGTTTGATTAAATATTGATAAAAGCTATAGATTATATCCTGCATTTCTACAAAAAAAACCCCATGATAAATAATGCCAGCCATAAATGTCTACAGGATGGGGACTGGCACTGTACTTCTATGTTTGAAAGTGACTGCAGCCCTATTATTACTATTTATAGAAAAAATGCAGTAACTTCACTGAGTATTTCATTTCTCATAAATATGCATGAAAAGATCCACATTTGTTGTTTTCTGGTTGTATTTCTATGAAGTATGAGTAGAATTAAATGAAATTATTCAGGGGACAGCAACAAGGAAGTAAAAGCAAAAATGTGAAACCTGAATTCTTGTTGCCAATTTCATATAGTGCCTTGGAAAGAGATTAAGACTTAAGAACATGTTTTTAATTGGAATTTTGTCGCTGAAGTACTATAATGACAATAAGAATCCAGAATAAATCTCTACTTTCCATTTCCAAAGAAAATTGAAAGAGCACAATAACTAAAAATAAGCATTTGCTGATAATCTTAATTTTTTTTAAAGAACAGCAAAAAGTTCAGTAAAAAGATGGATTTCATTGAGAAAACAAGGCATGGTTCTGTGTTTTTTTTTCAGATATTTTTCTATTATCTTAATTATTCAAAAGTGCTGCTGCCTGCTTTTGTAAATGACAAGTACAATGTACTTCTCAGATTGTAGACCTCACCTGTCATTACTTGACACATGACTAACATTTAGCAAAATAATTCTTTCTAAGTATTTTAGGTTTTACTGTTCAAATGAAGGATTGCTGCAAAATCTTTTTCATTTTCTTAGTGTAGTTACAAGGCAGAATCTATTTTCCCAAGCATGAGATAATGTCCATTTTTTGTGTGTATGTTTCAGATGTGTAATCTTTCCTCAAACAAACAAATTAAAACTCATTAGTAAATTATATTTACTGATTTAAAATAAATTTAGAATTCTTCCTGAATAGCACAACTAAATGAGCTCAGCCTATTTCATTTGTGCAGAAGAAGTTTATAATATAACTTAATAATTGTATCGAAATTCCTAGAGAAGGAAAATTACTTCTAATAAATAAAAAGCTCATCTAATACACAAAAATATAAGATCTGGTGACTAGAAAATTATATCTGGTAAATAATAATTAAAAACCCCCAACAAAATCACCTTATTAAATCCTGTGATTTTACCTAATAAGTTTTAGATGTAACAAATGTGAAAGTTAACAATGTAACAACATAGCAAACACAAAAGTGAAGGTTATGATCAAAGTCAGAACAGGGCAAACTTACTGACAGGGCAAACTTACTGACACTCTCTCTATATATTTTCCAGAACAATTTATTTACCATTAGAGGGTCCTTGAAGATAACATCTCTATGAATGGTACATTACCATGGATTTTTATTGACAAAATGTGTGAGTTGGTTTAATTTTTCTTTCTTCCTTTTCTCTTTTCCACTCCTCCTTTTCCCCACTTTCCCCCAGTTCAGAGGTATTTTATTTATTGAGGTAAGAATATATATTTTAGAATATATATTCTTACCTCAATCTTATAATTTATTAAAAAAATTATTCCATACTGACTGTAAAGATCTTGTCTGAAGCTTTGAAATAATCTTCAGTTTAATTACTTTATTTAGTTTGGTGAAGGCTAAGCAGTGTTATAATTTTTATACCTGACATTACCTTATCTGAATTGATTTGATCTTCTTTTAAATCCTATAGCACTCTTCATACAGAAATTGTTTCTTTAACTTAAAATAATAGATACAATTATATATAGATATATATTTATTTATTAAAGAGAAAAAAAAAGTGAAAAACCTTCAGCTAAAATGCAAATCATGATTTGGTTGCTTTAAAAACTGCTCCTCTCATAAATATACATGAACATCATTTTGTGTTGCACTCAACTCCTAGGTGTGTAACAGCTCCCACATTTGCAGTGGGATACCCTTGGATAAGGGACTGCCCAGCTGCTTGCTCTCTTGTTCTCACTCCTCAGCAGGGCAAGGGGAGAAGATAAGATGAGGAAGCTCATGGGTTAGGTAGAGACAGGTGGATCACTTAATAGTTACTGTCACAATGAACACATTCAACTTGTGCAAAATTAATTTAATTTTTTCCTCTTAAAAGAGATTCTGGTAGACAAAAATAGTACCTCTCCTTCTCAACCTTTTCCCATGCCTTATTTGATTCTTTTACTTTCAACTCTTCCCAAGGCCAGATAGATTCTTTCATTTCCTCTGGGAGATGGAAGGCTGCAATCAGCACTTCAAGTTTGTGACTGTTGCTCCTTCTTCCTCATGCTTGTTCCCTGCTCCAGCATAGGTGCTCCATGGGCTTAAGTCCTTCACAAATACTCTGTTCCAGCATAGACTTTTTACAGGTTACAGTGAATACCTGCTCCATCCTCTGGAGCACCTCTTATTTCTGCTTTGATCCTAGCATTGCCTATTTCTGTTTTTCTCTGCTTCTCTTTTTTTAAAATTTTTTTTATAATTTATACTTTCACAAAGTCACCACCAATCAGGATGACAGGCTCTGCTGTGTCCTGTTGTGGAGTAAGATACAAGCTTCTGTTTCTGACCTTGGCCTCCTCCCACTGCCAAAACCTTGTCATATACACCAAATAGAGGGTTTGCAAAAGATTTGACTGGAAGGCATGACAATATAAACTACTAAACTGTGTAAACCTGCTGAAGACCATATGAGGATGGAAGTGCTCATTTTTGTTCCAGCCTCAAAGTTTCAGTTGAGTTCCTGGGAGGACATTGTCTCCTGAGCTGAAAACAAATTGCTATATGCTTTGCTAATTTGAATAATCACTTTTCCAAACAATTCTTTAATTTTATTAAACCTTCCTCTATTAAACTGAGTTTCCCTCTAATAGAAATTTCCATGGGAAATGTACTTATGTCCTGTCACTCAGGCATTAGTTGATATTGTTTTTGTAAAGTAAAGGTTGATCTCTTCAGAAGTTTTCACTTTAGAGTGGGTGTCCTCTCTATAGGGATCTCTAAAGGACAGAATAATGGGAACATTCTCTAAAGATAAATGTTAAATAAAAAAGAAAAATGTTAAATAAAAGAGCATGACCTTCACAACTGAAAAATTTGTTACCAGGTGCTTTAAGTTTTAATAACCTTGTATTCTGCATGCAGAAAAACAAGTAAAGGTCCTGAACAGCATTACTTACTTTTTTCTGTTTACCTTTTTAAATGATTGACTCTGTCCACAAACCAATTAAATTCTATGTCTATTTAGTTATCTTCAGCTCTTATCTGCAGAGTGCTGAATTCCCTTGTCCTGATTAAATCATGATAAAACACTTTTTGAACAGAGGTGTAATCAGTGCCATTTCTACTCATTCTAAGTGGTAAAGCATAGGAAGAACCAAAATTTGTTTTTTGTGCTACCGTAAAGATATAATCTAAACTCTCTAACAGCTCATACACACAGGCCAGCAAGTCTAAGTCTTTGAATTAATTCAAATGAAAGATCTCTTGTAAGGCTATAAATTGTAGACATTTCCTCCACAAGATAATAACTGTTTGGCTAGTTTCTTCATACAACATCAAAGAATCATGAGATCACTGAAAAACGTGACGACAGCTCTCTGCTTTCTAAATGTAAATTTCTGTTGATGCTTCCAAATAAGATGCTTATAGGGAAGAATTCCAACAAGAAGATGGAGACTAATTCTGTGTTTAGAGAGAGAGAGATTATAAACATTAATGACGTGATCTTAAAAGAGGACATAAAGAATTTACAGGTTTCTCTTTTCATTTGGGATGGGGAAGAGTATGAAGTGCCAATTATTCAGGAAAATTTATCAGCGACCTTCTACACCACTCAGACCTGCACAATGCTATTGGACTGGGTGGAATCTACCTAACGGTACTGAGAGACCAGGCAGAAGTGCTCACTGAGCCTCTTTCAATCATTTATCAGCAGTCCTGGGAAACTGAGTTCCAGTTGACTGGAAATTAGCAAATGTGTCACCCATCTAAAAGAAGGGCCAGAAGGAAGATTCAGGGAACTGCAGAGCTGTCAGGGCACTTTACAGAAAGGAAATTAAATACTGTTCCTTTGTCTTGTCCAATTGCATATGTTATAATGTCTCATAAACCACAGTTTTTAATCCGCACAAGATTATAAACAAAAGAGTATACAATGGAATTTATTGTTTCAAAATTTTTATCTAGACTGTTCTTTGAGGAACCCTCACCATTATATTACACATCTCCATAATGTCATAATCATCAGATGGTTCATAGTTCTATTTCTGCTACTGTTATCTAACTTGTTAAGGTGTATCCTTCGATCTTGCTACAGAACCCTGATGATGGAAAAGATCACAATAGCTGTGCAGCTCTTCAGAAGGACCTTGACGGATTTATAGATGGGCAGAGAACAGTCTGCAATTTAACAAAGGCAAATGCAAGGTCCTGCACCTGGAGAAGAGTAACTCCCATGCACCAGTACAGGCTGGGGACCAACTTTCTGGAGAGCAACTCTATGGAAAAGGATCTGGGAAACCTGGTGAACAACAAGCCGCCCATGAGCCAACAGTGCCCTTGCAATCAAGATGACCAGTGATATCCTGGGGTACATTAGGAAGAACATTGCCAAAAGGTTGAGGGTTTCTGACTCTCTATTCATCCCTAGTGAGGCCACATCTGGAGTGCTGTGGCCAGTTCTGGGCTTTCAAGACAAGAGAGACATGGAGCACCTGGGGTGAGTTCTACTTGAACATGAGGAAGAACTTTACCGTGTGGATGGCTGAACACTGGCACAGGTGGCCTAGAGAGATTGTGGAGTTTCCTTCTCTGGATATATTTTATAACTGTCTGGATGCAATTCTCTGTTCTAGGATGACCCTAGTTCAGCAGGGAGGCTGGACCAGATGATCCACTATGGTCACTTCCAATCTTACTAAGTCTGTGACTGATTCTCTGTTTCTAGGATTCTGTGGCTGCTGGCTAGGTGCAATTATTCATTCCACCCTTCTGGTGTCAACCTCTCTTACAGAGAGTTGTTTCATATGTCTTGTAGTATGTATTTCTTGGTATCTAATTGCAGCCTTTCAAAAATTATTATCCAGTCTTATTTCCTCTACTGTAGAGAGATGTAAACCTATACTTTTAATATGAAGCTAAGATCAATGTCTCAGTACATGGGATGAAATAGTCTTCCAGAGTTTGCACTGACTATAGAGAAAACTGGATGACGATTTTAGGTGGAAAACCTGATTATTATATGGCTAAACTTATGTCTATTGAACTTCATCTTGCTGCTTTTTCCTGCCTGAAAGACTTGAATTCTTAGAGACCTTCATTGGTCTCTAAATATTTACACTAATTAACTATTCCTAGGGGAGTGAAAAACAAGGAAAGCTATCAACGATATAAAATTTAACAATACAAAAATGCTCCAGTTGTTGATCTATATAAGCTATCACATTTTGGAAGGTAGTCTTTTTTCACATGGTTCTCTTATGGTAACCTGTTGCAGAAGGACACAAGCCAGCAAAGGACCTTGTGATCAGCATTTCTTGATCAAGATGGAGGAACCTTTCCCATTTGTTGGAATCAAACTTCCTTTGCAAAACATCTGGAACCATTCATCTGTTGCCAAACAGGACCATAGAGACTGCAAAATTTTTGGGCTTTGCTACAACACATTTCAAGTGTCTCCTTTGAAAACAGGCCATCAAATTAATTGATATTTTTGTTAAAAATCAAATACAACAGTTTCAGTATCTGTCAAAGCTGTAGAAGTAGTAATTTTTTTTTTTGTTTCCATACTGTGGGTAATGACAACACATAAGAGTTTTTATTGCGCAGGATCAGCCCAATTGGCCAGATCTTCTGATGTTAATTAACTTGATAGTCATTGTAATAAATGTCTATCCCAATGCTTAAATGTACACATTACTTTCTGTGTAGCCTTTAACAGTCTGTTTTATTGGTCAATTTTTCCAGAGGTTGATGTATTTACAGGGGATGTGATACACCCACTCAATGCCATGATCTTTGGACTATGTTTTTATGAAGTTGCTTCAGAAATTTGTTCTGTTATCTGGTTCATTTCTCTCTGGGGTGCCATGTCTCTATGAAACTTTCTTTTCAAGACCCTGGATAATATTTCAGGTAGTAAAACAGGGCAGAGAATGTCTTTCTAACTACTTAGTTGTTCCTTCCACCATTGTAAGCACATGGTGCTTTCCTTGGTGGAGTACTTTGGAGTGTAATACAGTCAATCTGCCAGGCTTTCCCATATCTATATTTCTGGTAATTCCCTCCTGGATACCTTTCTCTATTGGGGTCCAGTTGCCTGGCTGGTATACAGAATCTTCCTTGAAGAATACCTTTCCTTCATACTAGATGGGATTTGCCTCCAGAGGCTAAGAACATGTGTCCCTTTTCCAATCACTTTTCCCTTCTTCTCTAGATAGTTATTCCAGTGGCTTGGCTTCCCTACCCTCTAACTCCAGGTTACTGGTCTCACCAGCCAGAACGTGGGAAACTTAATTGGTACTTCACAAACATTTATTTTTTCCTTCTAGACCAGCTTAATAAATAAAAACGTTATCAGTACATTGAGTTACTTTTGCTGTGATTTATATTAACAGTATTTTGGCATCAAAAGTTATATGGAGACAAATTTTTAATTTTCCAAGCAGTGAGGGAAAAATATTTTTGAAACACTTCATTAATCTATAAATTTTTTTGCAGACCTGTTTTCTGTTTATGCATAAAATTCTATCATATATACATCACAGAGTTGTGAGAAAGTATAAATTGTAAGAGAGCTCTTCAAATCCTCTGGTTCCAAACCTCTTATAAAAGCAGAGCCAAGCTGATCTTAAGATCTTGAGAGGCCATCTCAAACAGAGGCTAGAAGTGTTAAAGGAATAAAGTAGATATTTATTAAAAAGGCCTTCAAAGAATACACTTTAGGCAGTACAAGAGCTTGGCCAAAGCTACACCCAACATGGACGAATGATCACACGTTCTCATACTTTTCTAAATTTTGGTTCATTTACATATTGGTGTTAATTGTCCAGCTACAGCTTCAGGTTATGAAGTCCCATCCTCCCAGATTGCTCTCCTCAATTTACTGTTGTTTGTACTTTTTGGGCCCGAAGCTCCAACGGTGTCCTCGTTTCTCAGGCTGGAAAAGGATTTCTCTGTCTAACTAAACTGTGAGAAGAACTTGTTAACACTTAATGTGAAGTTCAGAATTATATACAAATATATATTATATACAAAATCTGGAAAACATGAAAGCTAAAACTTAAGGCATCAGTCTAGGTCCCTGTCAAGCTGAATCTTGAACTTCTTCTGTGACAGAAATCCTCTTTTGTCTGTGTGTAACCTTATCTAATGCTTTAATCTTCTCATAATGAGTAATTTCTGTCTTTTATTTTGACAGAATTTCCCCTGAAGCAACTTGTGCCTGTCACCTCTTGTCCTGTCACCTTTCAGCCTAGTGAGAAGACAATCTCTATAAGTTCTCTGTAACTCTCCTTTAGCTACTCAGAGACTGTGATCAGAAATTTCCCTCTGAGCCTTCTCTACTCTACTCTAGGCTGGAATAAACCAATTTCTTCAATCTTTCTTCATGTGCCAAATCCTTCAACCACCCAATCATATTGGAGGCTCTTTGTTGGACTCTCTCCAGTTGTTCAATGTCTCTCTCAAACTAGTGAATCAAAACAGTCAATCAAGCATAACAATAATCTCAATGAGAATTCATGTTGAGAACTGCCAACTTACCTTGTCTTCAACAACTAAGACAGATCGCCTTAGGTAATTATTGAGGATTTTAAAACTTTGGCTTTACCCAAAATATCATGAAACTTGAACTCTGTTGGCATAAGGTACTTTGGTTTGTTTGACTTTTGTTTGTATGTTTGTGTTTTATGTGTTGGTTTTTTTTAATTTTAAATAAAAACATAAACAAAATCTAAGTTTTATTCATATAATTTTTCTCATTTTTTTTTTAATTGTGAAAAGTTGGGCATAAATTAGCAGTGTATGCTGCTAAAAGCATTAATAGGATCACAGCCAGGAAGCTGAGTGGAGTGACTCTTCCCCTCTGCTAAACATTTCTGAGATCACAGAAATGGAGTTCTCTATCTAGTTCTGGACCTTAGAATGCAAGAAAGAGACAAGCACAGAAACACAGAATTACAAAATGGGTAAGACTAGAAGGGACAGCTGGAGGATCAATTAGTCCAATCTCCTTGATCAAGTAGGGTTCCTTAGAGCATGTAACAGAGTATGATGTCCAGGACTAAACATCTTTAGAGAAAAAGCTCCTGGGACGTCCTGCATGTCCTTATACTTCATACACAGCTCAGTGAAAAACTTTTAAATGTTTGAAGTTTATTAACAATTCTCTCTGGCAGGAAGTCAAACTAAAACTGAACTATAAAACAGTATAAACCATAAGTTTTTAAAAATGTATCTTGAATTAAACCTTAATTATTATTCTGAGGTTTGATGCCCTAATTCACATCCAAAATGGTATTAATCCTTTGAATCAAAATTTAATCTGAACTTTTGTTTTGAATCTTTACCAGAAGTTAAACAAAGTAATTATTTGGTTTGTATACTTTGATTTCAAATAATTTTAGCCACAAAACCTTAATGATATCATCCTGACATTATTACTGAATCAAGACACCAATTTATGACAAGATTTCAGTTCTGTAAGATGCTGACCACTTTAGATATGCCATCAAAGGATTGCAGATCCAATGAAGGATAACAAGCTTGTCATTGCAACTGACATAGAAGTTATGTCCCCAAACAATTCCTTATAGTTGAAGGCTAGAATTACTTCTGTGAAGTTGTATTTTGAAATTAATAGAAAGTAGGTCACTGCTCTTGAGAAACTACATAGTCCAGCATATAATTTTCATATTTTGCAACTTTTAGCATAAGGATTATCTGAACAGATATATATAAAATTACAAAAGGATTTATAGAGTTTTGACTCCATGTGAGTTGTAAATAAAATACTACACATAAATATTACACTTGTTATATGCCTTGATAAGAGACGAAATGCAGTGATCATTATGAACCAAATGCAGTTTACATCTTGAAAGTGTTTCTACTGGTGCAATAGGTATTTCAGATGTACAAATGTTCAGAGAGCTGTCACTATATATATACAAATCACAATGTCAAATAAATTATTGCAAAAATAGTTAATATGCTATTTCTATCCCCATTTGCTATTTAAGCAGGGTATACAGGATTTTAAGTGGCAGAAAGACCAGTGTAAGTAATCTTGTGTCTTTGTAATTCTCAAGTCAATAACATACTGGAAACAAAAAAAAAAAACAAAAACAGAGTTCCTTTTATGAACCATCCTGTAACTGTATTATGTGACTTTTTTTCTTCAAACCTTAACATTAATATGTGCTTCAGGGTGCAAAGAGCACAGTTTTAAGAAATTCTTGCTGAATAAAGTTATAGACATTCTCATTATCTAATGAGGTTTTTCATATGTCTATAAGATGAGAAGGAATTTCTGATGTCTTTAACACAGACTTAGTTTAATTAATTTGAGTAGAAAACAAGTACTCTGAATGCAGACGTAAAAGAAAAATGTCTGAAGGTTTAACATTCCAGTCTCTTATTGACTGTTCTCTGTAAACATATTCTTCTGGTTCTGACTAGGATGAAGTTACCAAGTTAACTCCTTTTATAGCAATCTGCATGGTGCCATGTGTATTAGGTTAGTGTGGCCTGGTTTTGGTGGCAGGAAAGCTACATGGTTGTCTTCTGTAAGAAGCTGCCAGAAGTTTCATACATGTCCAGCAGAGCTGATGGCAGTCAGATCCAGGACAGGTATGCTGCTGTTCAAGGCAAGGCCAATTAGAAATCTTGGTAAAAACTCTGTGATCACAAATGTAAGAGGAGACTAAAACATATTGCACAAATATAATTGCAGCCAGAGAAGAGTGGGGTGAGAATATGTGAGAAAAACAACTCTGCAGACACACAGATCAGTGGAGCAGGGTGGGGAGGGGGTGCTTCAGGCACTGGAGTTGAGATTCCCCTGCAGCTCTCTGTGCAGACGATGGTGTGGCAGCTGCGACCCTGCAGCCCATAGAGGACGTCAGGAATGCAGAGATCCATCTGCAGTCAAGGAGGAGACCCAGGCTGGAGAAAGTGGACTCCTGAGACGAGACTGTGACTCCATGGGATGCTTGTCCTGGAGTAGACTCCTGGCAGGGACCTGCAGACCTGTGGAGAGAGGAACCCATGATGAGGCAGGTTTCCTGGTAGTACCCGTGACTCCATGGAGGACCCACAGTGGAGAAGCCTGTGCCTGAAGAACAGCACCAGGTGGGATAATGAGCCACACTGCAGCAGTTCATGAAGACTGTTGTCCGTGAGATGGACACAGAGTGGAGAAGACCATGGGAGAGATACCATGGTGCAGCAGAAGAAGGACTCCTCTCCCTGAACAGAGGGAGAAATAACTTATGATGAACTGACTGTAACCCACACCCCCTGTTTTCCTGAGTCACTGGGAGAGGAAGTATTGATCAGGAAGGAGAGAGGCAGGAGAAGAGGTTTTTAAGGTTTATTTTACTCCTCATTATCCTGCTCTGAATTTTTTAGTAATAAATTCTATTAATATTCCCAATTCAAATCTGATAACACACCATAGCTCTGGCTACTGCTTAACAGTACTTGCAGATCATCAAGACTTCCTCTGTCTCTCTCCCCAGCCACTCCATCCCCACAAAGTGAGTTGTTGGTTGTCAGCAAGAGACTGAGATGAGAAACAGCCAGCACAGCCGACCTGAGCTGACCAAAAGCATAGTCAATGCCATATCACATAATAATAAATATCACACCTAAGCAGTAAAAGCTGGCAGAATGAAGGAATAAGGGGGGGGAGGAATTAATGTTTTTGCAATGGTGTTTGTCTTCCCACGAGACATGTGCTAAAGGCCTGCTTTCCTTGAAAAACATCTATGTTATGAAAAGTAGCAAACTAATTCTGCATTTTACCAGGGCTTACAGCTTTCTTTTGTGTAATTAAACTGGCATTACCTGGATGAATGAGTCTGTTCTCATTCTTTTTATTTTTCTTTCCATTCCAAGCATTCAAAGGCAGGGATGTGAGAGGAAGAGTGAGTGAGTGAGTGAGTGAGTGAGTGAGTGAGTGAGTGAGTGAGTGAGTGAGTGAGTGAGTGAGAAAGGCAGGCTGGGTGTTTAGCTACTGCACAGGGTCAAATCATCATGCATATCTAAGTAATGTAGGCCATGAGCTTCATCTGAGGAATAATCTGTGTGCAGTTTTTGTGTGGGTTCCTCATTGTCTCGACAACTTATTCAGGAAAACTAAAAATTACAAAATCATCTTGATTAAGCAGAAAATACCGTAGAAATAAGCAAAGCATTATTGTTTAACTCTATTCTCCTGTTTATCTGAAACACCACTGAATCATGATCTATTCTGTGAAAAAATCTGCTTGTCCCAAAATAATCAATAGTCAAGTTATATTTCACAGGAGCATGAGAAATCATTAAATTATTTTGTCTGTTCTGGAGCAGAAGTGAAACTAGGTCTTCAATTTGCTATAATTTTTTTTTTCAGTAAGTACACTTTGGATAGTGTGGAATACTTTTTAGTCTATCAAGTTGAGTTGTCTACTACTCTAGAAAATTGTTCTAAAAATCTGGGGTTTGTGCTTCTCTCAATTGGTATTTAATGTGCACAAGTAAACTACTGTGTGCTAATACTCTTACTATTGCTGTAACCATTTCAATTTCCATTATAAAAATAAAAAATCATTTCTGTTTTTGAATTTAAGTGGTAAATGAACAAACTTATTATGCAAGACTAAAAAAAANAAAAAAAAAAAAAAAAAAAAAAAAAAAAAATTACAGAGCTTCTGTCCTGCAAGCTCTTTGTCATTTTAGAACTTCAGATATGTCATCCTCTCAATGGAAGAATATCTGATGCACACCAGAAAGACTCAGTGCCATTTCTTCAAGATTTTCTGGAAAGGTTCATTTGAGACAAATTCAACATACTTTTGGATTTTTTCCACGTTACACATGAACAGTATCTTTTAAATTGGGTTTTAGTTATAATGCAATAAACAACCTAGATGAGGGAAGATAAAGGCAAATTTTGAGATTAAATGATGTGGTGATGTCCAGAAACAGAGGGGATGATTGTATTCTGATTAAAAATTAAAAGTGAATGAATTAGACAAATGTGCAGTGATTGAATGACGACTTTGATGCATATAGAGCAAGTGAGAGCATGCCAAGAGGATCTGTACTTTTGTGGTATAGGTGAGAATGAGAAAAATAGTTTTTGGGAAGCATTGTTTTAACAAACTGCTTTTCAGAAGACATAAAGTGCTAAATGAGAAGACAAAAAGAAAAAAATATCTGCAGGAGTTGGTGCTCATCTAAAGCTGTGAAAAGGTCAGGCACCTAAAATCAATTAACACTTCAGATTCTCCAATAATCATGAAAGACAGACACGTTCAAAGGGTAATTCATCGTAAATATTTTAGATGCCTTCTACTTTAGTGGCTGTATTGTTTTATATATCCCATGCCATATATTGTATTCTAAACTGGATAAAATCCCAACTGGCCTTGTCTGACCTCATATCTGACCCCATTCTGAGCAGCAAGTTGGATTGAGGTGACATTCTGAAATTAATTTTATTAATTATTTTGATTCTACTAACATAAATCTGTGATCAAAATATTTTGCATTGGATACTTATTTGTTCTACTCATGAAACACAGGCAAATTCTATAGATCTTATGCTTGAAGATTGGAAAGCATAATTTTGACCCATATTTTTGAGTATACCATGTTTCTTCTAGCGTAAGTTATTACAATTGCCTGTGCAGCCCCATCAAGCTCATAGGCTTTATGTTGACCTGACAGTACAGGTTCAGGACTTCTTTTAGCTTGCCTTGTCCTCAGCTGATTTTAATTAGTTTTAACTCTCAGCTAGCTGCAAAATATATTCTAGTTTAGTTTCACCTTGCAGAAAATACAAGTAATTGTTCTGGCTGGATTGAACTGTATGTGATCTCAGAATTAAATGTGCTGTTGAAAATGTAGGTGTGATCTTATAACAAAATATGCTCTGGAAGAGTGCAGATACCAGACAAAAATCTCAAACTATAAACACAAATCACTGTCATCTGTCACTGGTTATTACCAGAAAATTTAACCTTTAGCACCACACAAATCCACTGTTGAGATCAAAAATAAAAAGTCTGAGTAACTGGGAAACCAATGACAAGAAGGAACACATTTTGACTTGTCATAAAACCCTCTATTTCCAATCTACTTGATGAAGATGGAAAGAAACACTGGGGAGGTGAGCAAAACACCACAGAAAAAGGGTTGTTAGTGGTAATGCAATGGACAACAATTTTACTTATGTGGATTTCTATATTAATTTGGGCTATTAGTATAGTTGTAACTGATAAACTGCTGTATTTTTACTATATTTTAAGACTAATTACACAGTAAATTCTTCACTCCATATACACAACATATTCCCTTTTGTCCATAAGATTTTGAATGTAACATCAGCTGCCTGATTCTGAGAGAACTATTTTGATTTTCACTGAAAATCTTAATTTTATCTTTTTTTTTTTTTTTTTATTCTTCTAGAAAAACATTTCTCTGGCTTATCCTCAGAAAACCCTGGAATTATATCTTTTTCATACTGAAAAAAAAATAAAATTCTAAATTGTACTGAGTAGATTTTACTTTCCCCCATCTCCATTTCAAACTCATTTGTTCCTGTCTTCACTAGATTTTTGACATTCAGACTAACAATTTGAACACTTAGAACTTAGTTTTGGACCTGGGAGATCCAGGGCCATTTTTCCTGATACACACTATCATTCCTGTACAACAGGCAGTCTTCCCACAAAGACGTGATATCGTTTCCACCTGTCAGTTAAAAACAGCTGCAATTGCAGCTTGTTCTGAGAAATTAGCAGAGGCAGCATTTTATGTTAATACCTCATTTTGAGTCATTTAATTTGAAGCTTTAGGTGCCATTAATTCCTCTTCAGTCTTTTGTATCACAATTATATTGTACTGTGTCTCCTCCATTTATTGTTGCCAACAGTCACTGCTCACTGAATGATGACAGACATGCCAGCACATTTATAACTCGAAAATAAAGCTAAATGCTACCAAAATCCATACACTTTTCCAAAGAAGCAGATGCTAGCAATATTCTAAAATGGATAACAAGGAGGAAAGCATGGTTACCCTGGCTTTTCTGAGGACGCTGAGCTTATGACAGGACGAAGCTAACCTGGACATCTGCCTGTAGAATAGTGAAGAGATTTTGACAGGAAGTTAGGTAAAAGCTATTTTATAGCTTAGATTGTAAAATCTTTCTTTTGGGAAAAATACATTAGTCCACATAACTTGCTAGTATTAATTGAGGCAAAGAAACTGCATTTAGACTTTTGGGTTTGATTAACTGGTTGGTGTTTTATCCTTTTTTTATCTTTTTTTGATTTAAAAAAAAAAAATTAAAAAAACCCCTGAAACTAAGATTCAATAAAGTTACATTTCAAGTTTGAGCCCTCATGTACACTTGTTCAATAAAAAGCTCTAGACAGGAGGCAATTAGGTAAGTGATGTGTTCATTTGGAATTTGAGCTTAAATGTTCAGTCACTTTTTAAAACAAAGACTAGTGTATCTGACATAACAATAAATATTATTTCTATACTTCTCTGTAAGTATAAATACAGTTACGCTATGGAGTTTGTAAGAGGAACCACAGCTATGTCTGTCAACCTCAATTAGCACACTGCTAAAAAAAAAGGTTATTTTCAGCAATCAAAAAATATTTTTGGAATAGAACAAATGAAACTCCAAAAATTGACCATAGCAGTGTGTAATAAAAAAACGAAATTAGTTGAGAAAACTTAACAAAGTCATCAGCTGTCTTCTAGGCAAATCAGGATTGGAATGTTTCCATCTGTTGTGCCCAGAGGGTGAATCCGTTAATCATTTTTTAACTTGGACTTTTAGATGACTATAATACATTGAACAAAATCTGGCACAACATTCTCTCTTTGTCTCTTAGGAATTTACAGTTTAATGGTTTATTTGTGCGGCCTGTTATTTTGTAATGTTCTATTCTGCTTGCAGAACAGTACATACATTATCTTCTGTGACCAAACTAGAGAAGGTTTAGTATTTTTCACAGATTGTTCATCAAAAACTAAGAGGAGAGAAAAAAAAAGCTAAAAAACCATTTTTAATTGCTACTTCTGCCTCCAGACTCTTTGATTATAATGGCTATAACTTATATTCAGGGAAGCAGTAACCTAGGAAATACCTTACCATATCACCTCTCTGGTTTCCTTACCTCCAATTCTTTTAAATGACTCATGGGATTTTTTTACTGATCTTTAAATATTGCATCTGTCTTGAACTTGGAATAAAGTTGATTTCTTACCACTGACTAATAGAACAGAAAAATAATTTTACTGGTCTTTAGGTGAACAATGAACTTACAGGAGCCTTTTGTTGACTCATTTCCAACACCTCCTCAGCAATGGTGTTTCACCATATATAAGGTATAGGTTTGATTGTTTGATAGTATTTAGCTCTATTTTCAAAAATTAGAGCAAAGACAATGTTACTGTGTCATAAATCCAGCAAGCAGAATAGAAGACTAGCAGAGCTAAACAAGGAACTCCCTGTGGAGCTCAAGAGGAAAAAGAAAATGTGTGATTTCTGAAGAGAGATCAGGCTTTGCGGGAAGATTAGAGTATCACAGTTCCTATATGCAGGGAGGAGACATGAAAGGCCAAAGCTCAGAGTTAGAACTTGCTAATAAGATAATTGATAATAAGATATAAAATATAACTTGATAATAAGATAAGATAATAAGATATAACTTGCTAATAAGATAATTGATAACTTGATAATAAGAGAATGGCTTCAAAACTTGTGTCATCATTATGTCTGCTTATCATCATCACTCTTAAACACCTGAAAACTTTGTGTGGGATGGACCATGAGTAGCCCGGCTCAAGGCCCATAGACAAGAAGGCTAAACTGATGCAAAGTTCAGAGGGGAAAGCAAGGGACAGAATCCCTGACCTTGGCCTTCTCCTCATCACCATCACTTGCTGTGAGACACCCTGAGGCCTCCGGGAGCCGATATCGCCCACTTTGGGAGAATGCCCCAGTCCTGCGTCCTTGGACTGAAGCCACTGTGAGCCGTGGAACCCCCACCCCGCTCTTGTCAGAGCACCACGAGTGCTCTGGGACTCGGCCGCAGCCGCCCCGGCACCAGGGCTGATGCATTCCAGCCAAAGTGCTCCCGAGATCCAGCAGGTCAGATAAGATTCTTCAAACAGCAGAGAAGAAAAAGGCAAGAACTGCTTCGCTCCTTCTCCCCCACGTCTGAGCAGCAACAAAGGTGGCACAGTGTGGCAGTGGCTTATTCTATGCTTTTTAAAGTAACCTTAGCTTTTTCTAACTTTTCTTTATTTTCCTCTTTCTTTTTGCGTCTTTTACTTTTATTAAATAAAAAATAAAAATATATCAATTTTTTGGCACCAACATTTAATGTCATCTGGGTTTTGTCTCTTTTTTGGGAATATTTTGAACCTTCAAAGTTCCTTCTGTTTTATTCATAGAGAGTTAATTCTCTTTACTCCTCTGGGATTAAACCAGGTCGTAACATTGGCCAGTGTTTCAGATAATAAGGCCTACTTAAAGTAGTTCCTGATAGAAAGAGGAGAGCTAAAGATCTTGAAGATGGTCATCTGATTAATAGGGATGAAGAAGCAGTAGAGGCATTCAATGAATTTTTTGCCTCAGTCTTTAGTAATATTGACAGATCTTGGGCTTCTCAGTCACATAAGTATGTGGACCACAAGTGTGAGAAGACTGACTTTTCATTTGTGGACCCTGAAATTTTAGAGAACCAACTGCATCAGCTGAATGATCGCAAGTCCATAAGGCCTGATGAGATTCACCCCAGAGTATTGAGGGAGCTACATGATGCTAGAGCAGGACCCTTACTGATCACTTTCCAAAGGTCTTGAGAGTCTGTGCAGGTTCCTGCTGACTGGAAGCTAGTCAATGTTATTTCAGTCTACAAAAAGGGCACAGGGTACTGCAGACCTGGTTGTCTAATCTCAGTTCCTGGAAAAATTAGGGGGAAGATTGCGTTGAGAACTACTGAAAGATATTTAAAGAACAAGTGAACAACAGGGCCAGTCAACATGGGTTCACAAAGGGTAAGTCCTGTTTAACTAACTTGATACCCGTCTGTGGTAAGACTACCTGCCTAGTAGATGTAGGGAAGGCAGTGGATGTAGTTTTCCTGGATTTTAGAAAGGCTGGTGAAGCTGTGCTGGCTGGGGCCAAGGACTGCATTTTCTTTCAGGTGTTTTTCAAAACTCCACCCAAAAAATCTTCTCCATAACTATACCAGGCACTGAAGTGAGACTGAAAGACCTGTAGTTTCTAGGGTCCTCTTTCTTGCCCTTCTTGAAAACTGGGACAACATTCGCCACCTTTTAGTCAACTGGGACTTCTCCAAGCCAAGACTGCTTAAAAATCACTGAGAGAGGCTTTGACATCAGCTATTGTTTTTTCTCCTCCCTAGACTGTTGTCATCTGCAATCTTAATAATACTATTCTTGATTTTACCATTTAGGTACTGAATGAAACTGTGTCTTCCTTGAGCACTTCTCCAGATGCAAACCCTTGCATAATCCCAACTAAATAATTCTTTATTTAAGAACTACTTATAGCACTCTGCAAATATGAATTTTTACATAGATTTGTACATATTTTAGGATAATTTATATTTTATAAAATTTATTGAAGGTTGTGATCTGAAGGCTTAACTACTCAAAACTACACCGGGCCAAAGTTCAATGTTTTGAATTATTATCAATTATTATCAATTATTTAATCAATATTGCCAATTTAAGATATTAGGGTGCTTGAGTCTCTCCATGAATAATGTAAAAACTCTCATCAGTTACACTGACTTTGTACACACCTACTTCCTCTGTTGGAATTAACAAGCAGAATTGTAGGTTTGTACAACTGGGACATGAGGAAGCGCTGCAAACTTTAATTGTAAATCCTTTCTGTAAAGACAGAACTTAAAAGAAAGGAATAATATATTCCATTTCCATATTTAAAACTGTTGTTTATTCTAATGCAAAGTGTTTTACTACTCTTGTTTTCACAGTTGCATTTCTGATGATCTGAAATCTAAAATTTTTAGTGGAATGGCTGTTTTAGAACATGGATCTTAAACTCAGAAATGTTTCGGTTTTTTTTCTAGAGTAAGAGTAAGCAAATTTTATGCTTCAGTCAAAGCTGATCTTTCAGAAGATAACTAATGAGCTGTAGAATTGATCTCATGAAATTGACCAGAGCTTTTCTATTTACCTCAGTGACCATTTAATTAGATCACATAAAGTGGAAATAATATATATAATATGTCCATATATTCTCTTGTTTCTTGCTAAAGACAGCCTAGAGAAATCTAGCCCAAAACAAAGAGATAACTTAGCAATTAAAGTAATTCCTTCCCTCCTAATGCCTCTTCTTTCTCCCCCAAACTGAGCTGCAAAACCAAAGGAGGACTGAGGGTTCATGGCCTGTCCATAAGTTTCTTTCTGACACTTCCTCCTTCTTGCACTCGTGGCCTTTCTAGTATGGGTGTTCCATGGTCTTCTCTCCATGGACTGCAATGTCTCCTCTCAAATGCTTGTCTCCACAAGGCAATCTCTGCTCCAGCACCTGAAGCACCTCCTCCCCTTCCTTATACTGTGATGTTGCTGCCTAGAGGGACTGTTTCTTACACTTTGCCTTTGTTATTGGTTTTCTGGGGGCTATGTTTTTGGGTTTTTGAGGGTTTTTTTTGACTTTTTGGGGGGGTTGCAGCTTTTTGTTGTTGTTGTTGTTGTTTTGCTTTTTGGAGTTGTTTTGTGTTGGTTTGGTTTTTTGTTTGGTTTGGTTTTGTCACTGTTAACTGCCTATGTGGAATTTTGCTCTTTCTTAAATATGATTTCCTGATGTACCAGCAGCTTCACTGACAGACTCAGTTGTGACCTGTAGTGGGTCCATTGCAAAGCTGGTTGGAATAGACAGGAACAAGCATGGTGCAGCCCCTGACCTCTTCTTACAGAGACATCTCTAAGCACGCACCTCCAGCCCCTCCACCTCAGCTTTGCCATGTGCACCCAGCAGAGGGGCTGTTTGGCACAGCTGTGTTGTGCACTGTCAAATCTAGCTTTTAGACTGATATTAGAAAGTGGGTAGGCTAGTGTTTAGCATTTATAATTTACCTGTTTGAGATATAAGAGCCAAGGAAGTAGAGAAGAAATTAAAGTTTTCTCACCTGTGATCAGATGTTTGTTTTGTTACTAATCTGCAATACAAAAATGCTGATGTCACTTCAGCTACTGCTTCTTCATTCTGCATACATTAGGAATCATGAATCCTAAACATTTATGTTTCTCCATCCTACATCAGCTGTCAGAAACTCAGTGACGGCTCCAAAATGCACAGTACAAAAAACAACATTTTCTGGTTCTATCTTCAGCCACTCTTCTGCATTCAAGAACACTGTCTTGCCCTGAAGATGACTGAGACCTTTAAACAGTCCTTAGAGTAGAAGATGCACCAAATGGCTCATTTTTATTTCATTAATTAAAACACATTAGCTTTAAGTTACAGACTATGATCACCTTTGTCTTAGCACTGAAAATTCTGGCAATGGAAATAGATGACCTTTCTCAAAAGGCATCACACAGAACATACATGATTTTTTTTTCAGTGGTGTAATTGTGTTGAAGCACATATTTGGATATTAGATTTAATTGTAACACTGCAATAGCAGTCATATTAGAAAAGTTTTAAATTATCGATACAGGTTTGTATTATAAGTATTGTATTTAAATTACTGGTTGGTGAATAAGCACTATTTAATAAGTAGTTCAATAATCTTCATTAATAGTTGTTGAACTATTCTTTAGCTGTCATAGACAATAGCCTTCTTTATTAAAATTATTTGTGGTTAATGAAATTTCAAAATCATATTTCTGTTTCTATATATTGCAGACAATGTATTCCATATTAATTAAAGGCTTCCTGTGTGCCATTATCTTCAGAGCATTTTCATAGTCACATTTATTGTGAATCTGGCTGCCTTACAGTCTTCTGTCCTATTTAAAATTCCTCCTAAATGGGATTCTTCCTTACTTCCTTTTATGTAGATAAACATTATTCAGGTTTAGATGGTTCAAGGTACAGTACATAGGATAAAAAACTGGTTTTTGTAGAGCTGGAATTAAAGGTACTTTTGAACCACAATTTTGCATTTACTTACGATTATAAAATCTGAAGTCTCTTTTAATAACTACAGTCTCTAAATTTTCCTACACTTATAAGGAATATACAAGCTTTTTTCATCCCAGTAGATGTAAAATATTCACCCTTAATTATCTTAAGGGAAAAAAAAAAAAAAGCTTTTCTTCTGAAGTTTTATGTTACCACATACCCCTTAAGATAAGATCAGGCAGAAGCCTTTGACTTTTTTTTCCATATTTGCCAGCCCCAGGTCTCAAAGGATTGTAAGCTTTCAACTCCATTTAATTTCCTAATTACTATTTAGATAATTAAATTGCCCTTACTGTTCATGAGTGGCTCTGAGAAGGAATTACACAGCATTTTATAAATGCAGTCTCTACTTTCTTTTGAGAACCAGGGTGATTCGATTCTGTCTGTTTCTATTTTAACAAAGCAAAGTTCTATGCTGGAAATGTTACTAATATTATACTCAGCCCAGCAATCTAAGCTTAGTGTCCTGTGCATGGTGAACTGATAAAATGGCATAATGTCCTTGTAAGTACAAAGTGCATCTGAGGGAGACTGTGATTATAACTTGTGTGAGCCATTATATGAAATTAAGATGTGTATTAGTTAATTTTCTTACAAATTAACACCCCTGTTTGTTCATAACAATATACTGAATTATATTTCATTCTTATCTTGATAACTTATCGTGTTAACATTGTGAATTAAATTCAGGTCTGCTATCACAGAAACCTTATTAATTTTTAATTGCTTTATATTTCAATTATTTTCTGTTTTGACCAACCAGAAAGTGCTAAACACTCACAAACAACAGCAAAAAAATATTCCAATAACGAAGATCCAGATAAAATAAGACCAGTACTGTGTGGTGAATAGAAAAATTAAGAACATGAAAGAAAGATGAGGGAGCAAGATATTAAGAAAAATATTCCTCCTCTCAGGGCACTTAACAGACATAAAAGACCAGCTGCAGCCCTTACCACCTCCACTCATCTTTCCCATCCCAATGATGATCAGTGCAGTCCCGAGGTAAGCATGTTTGATACACTTACAAACAAGGTCCAGCACCACCTCAGTTTCGAGTCTGTCATACAAAAGTTAAATAAAACTGGAGTTATTTTAACACAAGGTAAAGGATGAGGGCTGTGGTGGTTCTACTTATTAACAAGCAAATCAGGGATCCATCCCTCTGGGGCGGCAACATTGGTCAGGAGGGCATGGAGGAGTGCTAAGGGCAGCAACAGCTTTAGCCGCTCGATTTTTATCCACTGTTCCGTGCCTGTCAGTGGTCTCAATTTGTCTAACCACACTCCTTGAGTGGTTTTAAGAGTCCTACACCTTAAGCAAAATGCATGCCTTCTTCTGCATGGCTCCCTTACAAGTATTTATAGACCTCAAAGAACATAGAAACAATTTTATTTTCTCTAATATTAAACAGATTATTGTAAGAAGAGGTATAGGTTCACACAAAAATATTCTATGCATTTTTTCCTCATGTTGTTTAAAGGTAATAAATATAAAAATATTTTCCTAGAATTTCAGTAGCCTATAGTGTGAAGGGAAAAGATGTGTTAAGAAACTGTCTACAATATTTTATGTTTAAAAACAGATGATGTAAAGAGTTTTCAATTCAACCTAACAAATAGGTTTTGCATGAGAAGTTTGATTAATTATGTTTTCAAAGCATCAGCGTTCCATAATAAAATAAACAACTAGCTTGTGGTTTCCTTTTCCTTTTCTCCCAAAAGAATGATACAATTGGGTTGCACCAGCTATTAAGCGGTTGAAAATAGCCAAAAATGTTGTATTCAACATAAAATAAAAGGTTGGATAGCAAGTGCTGCAGGGCATTCTGTAAGGAAGGAGGATATGAACCACCTTGTGCCACTCCTGCCTGCAGGAGCAGAGCCTTCCCTGAGGGACTGCAGCCCATGGATGATCCTCATTGGAGCAGAGGAGCAGAAGGAAGTAAGGAGCAGGTGAGGAAAACAAGTAAGAAACAAGGAGTAGCAGAAGGAAATCTTTGTGCTCTGGCCTCAGCCTCCTGCACCATCTGTTGCCACATCACCAAGGTGGCACTGAGCATATGTGACAAAAGCAAGGGGAATTTAGACTAGGAGAGGAAGAATGTTTGGTTATGCTTTTTTTCTTTTCTTGTGGCAAGTTATTTGTATGAAAACAAAAGTCAATAACATAAGGCAGTAAGAGCAACACAGAAAAAAAACCAATAAGTTCCATATTTTCTGATTATATTATTTTTTCTTTATTAGGATCAAAAGAAAAACTCTAATTTATTTCAGCAGGAAGGCGTTTTCTGTAGTCAAATAGAGCTTGTCACAAACATATAAAAAATAGCATGTTACCTAAATTTACAATCTTTCTACATAGGCTTCTTTCCTATTCTTTTTTTATAGCTGATGAAAAGAGTTCCTACAGAAGTCAAAAAGAGATTAGTCAAAGAAACAAAATTGTATTAGCAGGTGCAGATGTCATTCTGTAGCAGGTGGAATAGTGCTAATGTAGAAGCTGAGTGTGGAACACAATATCAGATTATCTTTCTTGTCCAAAACCGAAATAGTTCAGTGTAATCTACTGGCAGTGGCTTGAAAACAGTGAAAATTTGACACTGGGATTCCAGTACTAGGTTACACAGAAAGCTAATTCAATATCAACTAACCCATGCCAATCAAAGCTGTTTAACAAAGATCTGTTAACAGGAATGTTTGGTGTTGAATTAGCTTTTATCAGTATGCTGCACTCCTACTAACACTACCTTGCATTTTCTGTTTTCTAGGAGCTGGCCTGAAACTGCTTTAACTTTCAGATGCTTTAATACAAGGGTTATGTGACTGCAACAGACTGAGATCAAATTCATATCACTGTATGAACAGTTATAAATTCAATACTATGATCCTAAAACCATATTTTAGGAGCTTCACCAAAATCTATAGTCAAGAGATGATGGCAGTTGTTAATGATAATCTTTTTTATTTTTTACAGTTAGAAACAGTGTGTCATTGCCCATTTCCCACTTTTTACTCCTTAAACATTTATATAAAAGTCCTTTTGTTCTTGATACTAGAAATCAGGATTTAACGCCTTTGTTTGATGTAAAGCAGCTGCAGTTCAAAGAAAAATTTTCCTTGCACAGACCTGCAACCTGCAAAGTCTTGAGAATATATTTAGTATATATTGTGTTACATTGTGTTATGTTTATGTTAGATCGCATTATGTCATCTTATATTATATGACGTTTTCTTATTATTTAATTTAATTTTGTTTTATTTTATTTGGGTTTTTTTTCTTTTTTTTAGTAAATTATTTCACTTAAGGTGTCAGTATGCAAATATTTGCTTAGGCAAAAATTTAAAAAAGAATATCAATGGCCAAAACCAAGCAGCATTAGTATAAAAGAAATTTAAAAAAAAACCCAACCATAATTTCTGCATGTGTTTACAGGCTATTTTTAATTAGTCATTACAGAGCTGATGTTCATGTATGATAAGACCATTGTGTTTCTTTTAATTTGAAGTGTATTATTTAATGAATGATGTAACATTGTCCATTTTGTGTATAGAGAAAAAAATTGTTCTGATTAAAAAAAAAACAAAAAACAAACCACTGATTATTTTCAGATGTGTGAATGCATGTATTCACATGTGTTTATGTGAGTATATGTATATATGCATACATTTTGTTTAATATATGGTGCAAATAATGCCAAGGTTACAGGTTTGATCCCAGTACAGACCATTCACTTAAGAGTTGTACTCGTTGGTCCTTGTGGGTGCCTTCCCCCAGAATGTTCACTCAGAGTATTCTGTGGTTTCGTGTGATTCTGTAATTTTCCATGGGGTTTTTTTGGTCTTATTTATATTAGTTAAAACCTTTACCATATCTGAAAAAGAGTACATGAAAAGCTGGAGCAGCAGGAGGTAATAGTACATCTATATCAAATATCAGAGTAAAATATCCATTTTATATAACATTTAAAAAATAATTTCTGTAAATTAAAACAGCTAATATACAGCATCACATTCTGTTTGAGGTGGCATTCCAACAGCCTATGGTAGCTGTCAAAAATATCACAAATGGAAGTACAAGCTAGCTGTATTATTCCTCTGTTATCTGCCTAAAGAATAGGAAGCCAACACCAAACACAAAAAATTAAATTAATTTTGGATTGTTTTCAAGATGTTTTAGTAATGTTCTCAGATTGTAGTAAAAATCTTTATCTTTTGGAAGACATATTTTGATTGATTTTCAGATACAATCTGGTCAAAAGGATTTTGAAATATATGGAACTTTCCTATTTACTTCAGTGAATTTGAACCAGATCCATATCTGACTGCATTGTTTAATATTATTAAAACTATTTTTAAAACAGTTAGTGTAATTAAAGAAACTCATATGAACTAAGAAATATTGCCATCTTTTCAAACAGTAGTGCAAAGCAACCAGCCAATTCCCTCATAATGCAAACAGCAATATACTATTATGGAAGCACAAGGGGATGCTTCATTTGTAATTCAGGAACTATGTGTCATTACAATGGACACACTAAGCCCAAAGAGTGCCAGTAAAAAACATATCTATGCTCATAAATACTACTTTTCTTTTATCCAGTTCGGATGTAGTCAGAGACATGATGATAAAGATAAGTGGTAAGAACAGTTATCTTACAGATAATATGATCATTTTTGTCACTTTTTATACATACTGTGATTAATTTCAGATTTTTTGTTTTTTTCATAAAGTTTAACTATGTTCTAGAACTAAAATCTTTCAGTAAGACTTTGGTAAAATACTGATGTATTTTAATTTAATCACGTGTTTTAATTGGGGATTTCTTAGTTAAGAAAAGTCATAAGATAAGTTAACTAATATAGAGACACTGTATTATAAACTTTCAGTAAAACCTGAATTCACAGTCAGAGATTCCCCTATCATTATTATAGAAGATACCAACACTGTAACACAATAATGAATAAAATTATCAAAACTAGTTCTATGGGGTGCTATTACTGGGGATTATTAAGATGAATCATAAAGCTTTAATTATAAAGTTGTAAAAATAACATGTTTAGATAATACCACATAGTTTTACATGGGAGAGGAGGGGTGTGTATTACATTTCTGTTTCATTTTCTTTCAGCTTTAATGCATGTTTAATTATAAGCATATATATATATTATACAGGACAACTCTGTTACCAAGAGATGAAGAGTATACTGAATACTATGTCAAAAAACTTAACACTGAACTGAATAAAATTATTTTTTAAAAAGTAATCCTAAAAGAACCAAAACCAGAAAAATGGGAAGGAAAATAAAGGACTCTAGTAATATATTTGAGTTGCTAATTTGCAAGAAGCAAGAACACCATTAGAAAATATTGCTACAGAACAGAATATGCTGTACTTTCTGGCCTACAGCTGGGTTTAGTAGCAAGTGTGTTACCACAAAGGACAAACCATAGCAAACATGAAAGCCTGATTTAAGGATGAAAAATACTCCTACTCAACCAAAATTGCTTTACAAATAGTGACAACCTCCATGATCTGAGTAGTGAGTTTCCATTTTTTTAACAAATAGTTTTAGAAAGTGTGACCACAAGGTCATTGTATTGCCTGATCCCATAAAATATTTAAAATAATTTTATTTTTCTGCTTTCATTTCTTGAAGAATTAACTAGGAGTCATCTTCTTGACTTCACTATGTCCCTCCCATGTTAACAAATCTCTGTAATGATTCATCATGAAGCTGGACAACAAGTGTATGTTGTAGAGAGCACCATAACTATTTTGGGTCCAGGAGTTCTGTGATGGCTTTAGAAAAACCACATTACCATGCATTCAAGGATTTCATCTCATCAGATGTCCTTTACTTAAATTTACTTCTGCAGTCACAGCTCAACAACACTGGCATCATTTTCCTGTCTGAATCCTGTGAAACTTAGCCAAATGGTCTCTTAGAGAGATGTACAAAAGACCATAAACTAAAAGACCAAAAAAATAATCCAACTATAAGGAAAAATTTGGTTTTCTTTGATCATGAAATTCCACAAGTCCAAAAGATAAGTCCCATTTTTGTGAAGAAAGAGCTTCCATTGAGTACTAGAGGCTGGAACTTCAAAAAAACCCTGCTGAGAAAGATCTGGTGTCTGCTAGACAGCAAGCTGGGCATCAGCAAGTAGCACAAGACCAAGAACCTTCTGAGTTATACAAAACAGATGACTAAGAAGTCCAAGGCAGGTGATTATACCTTTCTCTTCAGCACTTGCGAGACTGTATCTGGAAGACATTTATTTCTTACTGAAGTTAGCCAGTATGCTGTATTTCCATCATAAATGGGACAGATGCACCTTTTCCACTCAAGTTAACCTGGTAGTTGAAACTAAGCTTCGTTTGAATTCAACTAATATATAAGGAGAAAAAAATCAAAGTGAAAAAGAAAACAAAGCAAAGGAACCACTACCTTTCCCTCCACTGCACAACTCTCTTTTACAGATTTCTTTAACTTCTTAGTTTGTTCAGGGGAAAAAGGTCTCAGTCTTACAAGCGACTGTTTTTCTCTTCCAATGTCATTCTGTCTGCTTTTACATGTTTTATTCACCTTTGACAGGAATTTGAAAATATAACTAGGTGTACAAGTTGTCTTCCTGGCTTGTGAATATTTGCATAAATTCACAACTTTTACTGAAAACTTTCCTGAGCATTTTCAGGAAGGAGACCTTTGTCCGTGCAAAAATGAAATAGACACAATTTTCCGTCATCATATTGCTGACTACTATGACTTGTTATCTATAAATAGTAGCCTTTACTGCGATTTCACCTAAGGAGTTTATTCTAAAGTTTCTGTATATCTTAATTTTATAATGATAAGCCAAGCCAATTAAAAAAGTTAAAACCAGGTCACTAGAAATAAAGGGCATTGGGAATTTTACTATGAAGTTTTAAAAAATAATTTATTTCTTTATATTAATAAATATAAATCTGCTGGAAACTGGCATTCAGATGAGGGTAAATTTATACATATCTAGCCCAATTTTTCCCTGTTTCATAAACAAGAATGATTTTAAATAATTTTAAGCCTAGAAACTAACCCTCATGTATTAGACTAAAAATAAATATCTGGAAATTTTATGGTGTTTTTTTCTCACCACTAAAAACAGTGCAGACTGCTGCATGCACACATGCACATAGACTAAGCTAAGAGATAAACAACCATCATGTCTTTTGCCTAGAGCAGTGGTTTCCAACCTTCAGGCTATGCTGAGCCAAATCAGCTCTTTCTTGGGTTTGGAAAAGCCTGGCAGCAATTTTAGGACTCTCTTGTGAATACTTATACATAGGAATGAGATTTTTTTATAATATATATACAATCAAATCTGAAATCTATTCTGCATTTTCCAAGCATTATTATTTTAGAAATGCAGCACTTGAATGTAGTTATAATTTTTTATAAAGGTTGCTGTTAGCATAAAAAAAAAAAAAAAAGTTTGGTGTACTTACATTCACATTTATAAGCCCCAGATATTGTATGAATCAATGACATCTTGTAAATTGGATTGGGTTGTTATTGTGATTTTAAATATGTTCTCTATTTAATCTTTACTCTTGTTTAGGGTTTTTTGGGAGTTTTTTTGGGGGGGTGGTTGGGGTTTTTTTCATTTTTCTTTGTGTATCTCTGAGATCTTTTCCTTCCAGTTGCTGGAGACACTTTCAGTTTCCATTATCAGTTTCCATTAAACCAAAAGAAGATAGATGTGCTTATTACCACTGTCCATGGTGTTTGTCATCCTTAGTTAAAGGAAGTTAGTGGAATTAGGTAAAGTAAAGCAGTATTTTTCAATTTTTAAAATTTGACTGAGTTTTGACTTTCCCATTATTTTCTTGGACTTTCTTTATATGTACTTATTTCTTGATTTATTAAAAATGATAAGAAGAAATTAATTGTTCCCTACTTGTGGCTGTTGTTCCTTGGACAAAATTATTTAACATATTGCTAGTCCTCAAGAGTGGTCCGAGATGAGACTAACTGGTATGTGGTCACTCAGTTCTTCCATTTCTTTTTCTTTTTAAAAATAAAGGTTATGTTTCCACCTTTTTTAGTCAGTGGGAATTTTACTGAACTGCCACAACTTCTCAAATACAGATAGACAGTGTTACTTCCTCTAGTTCTTCCCTTAGGACCTGCGTTTGCACCTCATCGTGTCTTATGGTCTTATGCACCTTCAGGTTACTTATATGGTCTCAGACCTGATCTTCTCTTTCAGCAGGAAGTTCTTCATTCTCTCAGTCTCTGAATTCATCTTCTGCAACTGCTTAATTTTGGCTGGAACACTTGCCAGTGAAGACTAAGACAAAGTATCTATTGAGTACCTCAATCTTCTCCACATCATGGGTAACCAGATCTCCTGTTTCCCTCTTCTGAGGGCCTCAGAAGATTTTCCATAGTCTTCCTTTCAAAACTGATCCACCTATGGAAGCTTTTCTTATTGCTTTTGATGTCCCTGGTCTGATTAAATTCTTTTAGGACTTCAGCATTCCAAACCTGATCCCTGACTTCTTTGACAATTTCCCTCTCCCTGTATTCCTCCCAGGGTACCTGTCCTTGCTTCCACCCTCTGTAGGCCTCCTTTCTGTATCTGAGTTTGTCCAGGAACCCATTGCTCATCTATGCAAGGCCTCCTGGTATTTCTGCCTGGTTTCCTTTTTGTTGGGATGTATCACTCCTGAGCTTGGAGGAGATAACCTCTGAATATAAACCAAGTTCCTTGGACTCCTCTTCCCTCCAGGACTCTATCCCACGGTACTATACTGAGCAGGTCCCTGAAGAGTCCAAAATCTGTGTTTCTGAACTGTAGGGTAATGAGCTTGCTCTGTGCTCTACTCATTGCCCTAAGGACCTTGAACCCCACCACTTCATGGTCACTGAAGCCAAGGATGCCCTTGAGCCTCACATTTCCCATCAGCTCCTCCTTGTTTGTGAGAATAGAGTCCAGCATAGCACATCTCCTCATTTGCTCTTCTATTACTTGGAGAAGGAAGTTATCATCAATGCATCCCAAGACACTCCTGGATTGCTGTGTCACTTCAACAGATTAAAAGATGTTTGAAGTCCCCCATTAGGGCCCAAGTTTGTCAGCATGAGGCTACTCCTATATGTCTGTAGAGGACCTCATCTGATGAGCCTTCCTGGTCACATGGCTTGTAGCAGATGCACACTATCTTGACCTGTCATTCTTTAATCCTGACCCATAAGCTCTTGCTCAGCTCTTCATCGAGCCCCCAGAAGAGCTCTATGTATTCCATCTGTTCATTGAGATAAAGAGCAACACTCCTCTTCTTCCTGTCTTCCCTGCATGTCTTTTCTGAAATGCCTATATCCTCCCATTTCATCATTGCAGTCATAGGACCCATCCCACCACATATCCATGATACCAATAAGACCATAGCCTTACAGGCATGCATACATCTCTAATTCCTCATTTATTCTCCATACTACGTGTGTTAGCATAGATGCATTTAATTTGGGCCCCTGATCAAGCAAATTTACTGGCTGAATTACTTTGTGATGCTCTTCAGGTGCTTTCCTGCTGACCTGCATTCCCCTCTAGACTTTGGGCTTCTCTTGCTGGCACTTACATCAAACAGGCAGGAATAGGATTGAGGTTCCCTTCCCACAGTATATTTCGTTTAAATCTCTCTTCATCAGTTTGGCAAGCTTATGACCGAAGATGCCTCCTCCCTTCTCTGACAGACGAATCCCATTAGCCTCCAGTAGGCCAGGTGTCAAGAATGAGCCCCATTGTCTTAAGTAGCTGAACCCTTGACAGAGGCACCAAACCTCTACCCATTTTTTGATTTTTCATATTCAACTGGCCCTTTTAAATCCCTTTTGTTTGACCAGGAGGATTGGTGAAAAAACTACCTTTGCTCCAGAGTCCCTTTTTGCTTCCCTTAGGGCCCTGTAATCCTTCTTGACCCTCCTCAGACTGTTCCTATCACTGTTGCCCACATGAAACAACTGCAGGGGATAATAGCCAGTGAACTGAATGAGACTTGGTAGTGTCTCAGGGACACCCCTTATACAAGGCCCTGGTAAGAAGCACATCTCCCTGGAGATCATCAGGTCAACAAATGGATGGTTCCGTGCCTCTCAGCAGAGTGCTGCCTCTCACTCTAACTTTTCTTAGTTTCACTGGTTGTTATAGGGTGAGCAGATTGGGCTGCCTAACTCAGCTCAAATTTTTTTCTGGGTCTTTCTCTTAAGTTTGCGGAGCAGCAAAGCAGTTCTCCAAGGGCATCTCAGGCTTCAGGGGAATTCTCTTCCTCTTGTGTGTCCTTGCAAGCTGCTGTCTCCTGGCAAGTCTCAGCATTCCCCTGGGGTTTCCCTGGCTCAGGAAACCCCCATCTGTGTGCCGCTATGCCCTTCTCTGCTGAGAAACACACCTGCTCCAGAGCTGTTTGCTTTGGTGAATGAACATTTGATAGGAAGGGATAAAAACCAGTCAGGAATTAAGTTTCACAAGGGTCCCAGCTGATTTATAACCTTCTTTAGAGTCTTATTTTAAGACTGAGAAATATACTTATTCAACAACCTGATTAAAGTACACAGTAAAAAGTCCAGCATGTACATCACACTCTAGACAAAATGCCTTTCCCCAGTGACTACCTTTTTTAATTTCATACCCACATCCTTTCTTCAAGAAACACTGTATATGTACTCTAATATGGTTCATAGAGACATATCAGTTTAATTAACATTTTCTTAGGCTCAAAATAAAGTTCTAATATATATTAGAAATATTCCTGACAACAAGCAGCCCAGTAAATATGTCACAAGCCTGAGTTTATACCTGTGTTGGTTTTGGCTGGGACACTTAGTTCTCATCATAATAGCTTTAGATTTGCAAAAATCTAAAAATGATGTTGATAACACACCAATATATTGCTGAAGGGTGTTTTCATAGGCCTTTCCTCCTTCTCACGCTGTCTCATCAACAAGTAGGTAGAATGAGAAAGTCCAAGACGCATTTGAAATTAATCTGGCTAAGCAGGTCAAGGATAACAAAAAGGCTTATTCAAGTACACCAACAGCAAAAAGAATACTAGGAAAAATGCAGGCCTGCCACTGAATACAATGGACACCTTTTCAACAGAGGCCGCAAAGAAGGCTGAGATACTAAACACCTTTTTTGCTTACAGTGTTCACTGCCAAAGCCAATCCTCATGAATATCTAACCCAAGAGATCAGGGAGACAACCTGGAAAAAGGAAGATTTACTCTTTGTTTAGGAGGATTGGGGTAAAAACTATTTAGTCAAACTTGACATCTACAAATCAATGGACCTCAGCTGGATGCATAGGGAGCTGAGGGAACTTGTGGGCATCTTTGCTAGACCACACTCAATCATCTTTGAAAGGCCATGGTTATCAGGAGAAGTGCATGAGAACAGGAAGAAAAGAAATGTCACCCCAGTCATCAAAGAGGTCAAGAAGGAGGACCCGGTCTACTTGGCAAGTATTTTGACACTTTATCACCTTGGGGATATTTAAAAGATGTCTGGACACAATCCTGAGTAATGTACTTCAGGGGACTCTGCTTGAAGGGGGAGGTTAAACTTGTTGACTTTCAGTGATCTCTTCCGACATTACTCATTCTATGATTTTGTGTATTTTTGTTATTTTTGAGTACTAAAATTAGTGCACATTTTACATCCTTTCTCTGACTGAAATTCTAATTTTGGGACACTACTTAAAACAATATTGATACACTTGAGATTAATATGGTATTAATATTATAAAAAAACTGCTTATTTTCACCATCTTTTAGTCATTTTGCTCTCATTTTCCATCAAATGCCTGTCTGTGGTTCATTTTTCTACTGTGTGTTTTTGTCCTTTTGTATGGTAGGATTTCCCCATACAGTGCTTAGTGCTAGTGTTTCTTTTATACGTATAATAATGATCAATGTTTCATTCTTAATACCATAAAGAAGGTAAAATACTTATTAAAAGAAATGTCCTTTTGCTTTCCTTCTTAACTGTTTTTTTTTTTTTTAATGAGTTAACTGTTTCTTATAGAAAAAAAACTCACTTGAACTGAATATTTAATTTCCTAGGGCTAATAGGGGAAAAAAAAAAAGGAAAAAAACAAGCACACAAACAAAATTAACTCATATACATACAAAACTACGTCACCAGATGAATCTTATTTAAAAATCTGCTTGTGTTTGCCTACATCTATTGCACAAAGGTTATAAAAATCAAGCAGAATGTAAGAAATCTAGGTGAAATTTGTTTTTGTCTGTCCATGTGTCTCAGAATAATACCCTAGCTGTGTTTCCACCTGTGCAGGAAACAGGTACGTTACTTGTATTTTAGGGTTTGCATTTAATAGTGAGGTAAGATATCACCTAGCATTTAATGTCTGGTGACATCTTGCCTTCATGGTCTGGTTTCCATATGAGGCAGCTCATCCAACAAATACAAAGTAGATTTCACCTCCCTGTAAGGTAATACCTTCCAGTCCTACCAAACTCAGAATGCAAATGGGCAAGTGACACACAATCGGGTGACTTTCTGCCCTCTGAAAGGTAAAGTATCAAAACTCTGCTGAGTTCAGAGCTAAACCAAATGATTTTACTTCAAAGAGAACCAGTATTCCATTTGGGCTCAATCTGTAATCCAGCTGGAGGTAGACATCAGGAGTTTTTGTGCTGGAGAAAAAAAAAGAGCTGCTGGTCAGCACTGTCTTTAGTAGGAGAGTAAATGTTTCCTAAGCCAAATTCCTCCACAAAGTAATTAGGAACAGATGATCACCCTAGTTTTATTAGTATGTCCACCAATAACTCAAACTGGCATCCTGTATTCATTCTGAGTGTCTCCTTAAACAGTATCATTGCCATAAATTTCAAAGTTGAAAGTGGTTATATGCACAACCATCATATATTATTCACCGTCAAAATCAGTTTGAAGATGGAAATTATATCCACCTATAGCATGTACAAATATTGATTAAAGCAGATCACATAGCCTTTCAGTTTAATAGCTAGATTGTATACATTCAATTCACAATTGAAGTAATAATAACCCAACACTAATTTAGAAAATAGAAGTCTCCCTACTTTATTTTCCCATGTTATGGGGCTTACTAATGATGGTTATTGTTCTTCTTGGAAGTGCAGGGAGGAATTTACAGGTTCACAAGGCCTGTAGAAAATATCTCAGACATAACAGCAGCCACCTGGCTATTAGATAAATCTGGAATCTCTAGCAACACTTGTTTGCTCTTTGTTCATGAGACACTTTTTTATGTGCTTTTCTTCAGCTGAATCTTTTCTGCAGACTCTGAGGGTATATGCAGACAGAAAGACAAGTTTCATCTTGGGCCAGAAAAAGTATACATTTAAACTTGTTTGTTCCAGATGTACTATTGGACTTAACGTTCACTAGTTCTTCAGGCAAAAACACTTTCTCTCTTTTTATCTGCCTAGAATCACAACAAACTTAGTTGCATACATGTTCAAAGAAATGTTTGCAATGATCCAGCCTAAAGATTGATTCTATATCCACAAACCTTGCAAAGACCTATAAATCATCTTATGTTTCTGTCTTAATAAAAAAAATGATTTTTCTCTTTCACTCAATTTTCTAGCTTTCAGTCTTTGAGGTTTTCTTTTTTATTTTTTTTTCTCTTCTAACATGTGTAGTGCTTTAAAATGTAATTTTCTGTTCTCATTCATCCATTTTCAGATTCGTTCTAGTCCCTCAGGGTTTTATTTTTCTCTCCAACTTTGTCTTTTATTTTTTACACAACTTTGACAAGTACAGTATTAGAAGTTTCTTTTTAAGGAATCTTCCACTCTAGAAACCAATCAAGACAAAAGAAAATCTATATTTTGCAGATCATTTACTGTGCCTACACTGTCTGCACACAGAACTAATACAGAAGAAAACATTGCTACTGAGCGAATGATGAAGAGTATAACATCATAAATCGTTCCAAGTACTGATATTTGCTAACATACTACCCTTCCTACAATATTGAACTGCTTACCCAGTTATTTGATTTAATAAGAATATAAGGAGACCTGCACACTCAAATTCTGGAAAACAGGTTTTTAGAGACATAAGAGACTAAAATAAGAATTTCATGGTAAATTTTTAAAAATGGAACTCTCTTGTTTCAGCTATATTCTACAGTTATAATAATTTGGGGTGTTTCCAGGAACAAGCTTAATTTGGACTTTGATGCAGAGAGATATTCGGGGAGCAGGGAATATATGTCAGGCATAAATAGGAGCTTTGGTAGACTAGAAAGATTCACTACAAGAGTAACAAACAAAAAAATTAGCATTTTAACACAAAAAAAAGGAAAGAAAATTGCACAAAAAAGAAGGCTAAATAATGGGGGTTTTCCTCGAAAAATTATTTAAAACAACAGACTGAATCTGAAAACATTTCTGGCAACTGTGTTACATTTTGTTTGCTTTTCGAGAAAATAACTAATGTATAGTCTCTTTCGAAGCAATTGTTTTCTCATATTGGTTTAATAAAATATTTCTCTTTTCCATTTTATTTCTTCAAACTTGTTTCAGTGTGATCGCTGATACATTCCCTTTACTAGTCTTCCCATGATGCAGCATTATCAAGGAATCAGGCATTTACGCCACTTGGCTTCTAACACCACTTGCAATCTATGCACATTTAATATTTTCTCATCTAGTAATCGGTGCCTCTTTTTTTATGTAAGGGAATTTACTTGTAAAAATGGACTTCCAGAATACTTATAATTTGTAGGCAGTTCTGCTAGAAATGCCCCTAGCCCAGGAATACTGCAGAAGCAGTGCCAAGCTCTAACACTAAGAGACAAGCCCCTCTATGTTATTTTGGAACTTCTCTGATGTACCCAGCAGCTCCAAAAGGAATTTCATCTTCCCTTGCTTTTCCTGAGGGACTGGATTCTAGATAAACTGACTAAAAGTGGCAAAGAATTTCCCTCAAGATTTCAGAAGGACGTGAATGGTCTCTGTATCAGGGTGTTATGAGTGAAGAGACAGAAGTAGAGAGATTTATTTAAAACGTGTTTCTAATCTATTTCCTTTTCCTTTTAAGGGAGCAAAGAAAATTAGTTTTGTGTTCTGCTTTTCTTATACTTTTGAGCTCATCATTTTTCTCTTGAGAAAAAGTAGATCCATTAGGAACATGATTTTTCCTCTCCATATCCCACTCGTTTGGCTGCCAGAGCAAGGAAAATTTGATTCATTCACTTGGAAAGCAGCCCAAAGAGAGGATACCCAAGGTCAAATTTTGGAAGGTAAATACACAAAAATAAAAAGAAAATATGTAACAGTATACATTAGTATGTATTAGATAGTATGTATTAGTATGTATGTTAGTATACATATAATAATACCGATTAAAGAGTTTTTCTTCTGTGAAGTCTATAATGTTCCCTTAAAAAAACAGAGCTTAAATCCTGTCTTGTACCCAGTGTTCACATAACATCCTTTCCAATGGTAAATTTATCCGTTTGTTTGTAGGTACTGAAAACTTCTCAATAAATACATTGTTTGATTGGAGAAGCATACTTAGGGTAAACCAATTTAAATCAGGTTAATAAGAAAAAAGGTGGAAACCAAATGGTGCTGACAAACACTTCTGCATTCTTCCTTCTTCTAAAAAGAATCAAGCAAATGAAAAAATGAAAGACTCAAATACTGACTTGTGGTGAAAAAAAAAAGAAGACACAATATCAATGCAATAAAACTGCTGCTAACAAATTTTTTGCAAGGCACAGTGTTTAAACACTCCAGAAATTTATAACAGGGAGAAAGACGAGAGAAGCACAAAGGATGGAACATTTTAAGGGGGTGGGAGGGGTTGTATGTTTATTTGTTTTCAATTATGTATAGTAAACTTAAATTTCATTTATCTGATACTTAAAATAGTATTTATAAAGCACAAATCCACAAATAATAGTGACTGAAACTCATTTAAGATTTAAATTTTAAACTGTATTTTAAATACCAAATTGACCATCTGGTTCTTTAAAGATAAATGTATTAAATGCATGAATTTACTTCAAGCTAGTGTGTAATCTAATTTCTCTAAGAAAGAGCCATGTAAATGTAGGACAAGGAGGACTTGTCTAAGTCCCTTTATTTTTAAGTGTGAAGAATGCTAGGGTAAAGGGGTTGGAAAATTTTTCAGTATATTCAACATACCTAGTATTCTCTTTGAGAAGATCAATTGTTAAGATCATCAACTTTCTTCTGTTTACTACACTGGGAATATATTTTCTTTCATTACATACTCTTAATCTGTAATACTTCTGTCTCTGTTTAGATGAATATTAGCTGAGCAAACCAGCAGAATTTGGGGGTTTGATCATGGTTTGGTTTGCACAACAACGAGTGCGCTGGCAGCAGATGGAGTACACCTGTTTCAAAGGGGGAAAAGGATCTTTGCACAGGAGTTAGCAGACCTCATTAAAAAAAGCTTTAAACAAGCGTTGAAGGGAGAAAGCAATAAAACCAGGCTCACTAAATCCAAGCCTGTGGGAGGTATGCCAAGGCTCGAGGACAGTGTGCTAGAGAAGTACTTCCATGTGCCATCTCAGTAGAAGGAGGGGATGAGGATCAAGGCAGCCATGAAAAGAAAAGGGTTATTGATATGTAATAAACCATGGAAATAACTGATAATAATCACATGAGAAGTAGGCTTTCTCCCTCCAAAAAGATGGTGAGATCAGCAACCCAGCAGAAGTTTATCTACTCTAATGCACACAGCAACGAACAAGAGATCTGTAAGCCACTGCACAGAAGGAAAACTATTATAGACATCACCACAGAAAGAAGTTGAGACAATTCTCACAACTGGAATGCTGCAATGAATGGCTTTTAACTCTTCAGGGGGCAAAAGCAAAGATGGAGAGAAGATGGGCAGCCCTGGATATTAGGGAGTGTTTTAATTGTTTACAGCTTAATGATGGTGCTAATAGGGTTGATTGCTTATGAGTAAGAACCAGGGGGGAGGACAACTAGGCAGATATCCCGGTGGCAGTCTGTTGCAGACCACAAAATTGCAATGAAGAAGCAGAGGAAATATCCTCTAAACAGCAGGAGAAATCACCCTATCACTAGTCCTTGTTCTTGTGGGGGACTTAAACTTACCAGATGTCTGCTGGAAATACAACACAGTAGAGAAGAGACAGTCCAAGAGATTCCTGGAACTGTGTCAAAGCTAAGTTCCTGATACAGCTAATGAATGAGCCAGCTAGGGAAGGCATCCTGCTGGTCCTGTTGTTCATGAACAGAGAAGAACTTATGGGGGATCTGGTATTGCAGGCTGCCTTGAACACAGTGATCATGAAATGATAAAGTTTCCAATTCTTTGAGAAGGATGGGAATTAGCTAAACTGCAGTCTTGGACTTTCAGAGGGTAAGATTTTGGCCTGTATAGGAGATTGAATGACAGGGTCCCTTGGGTATTAGTCCTGACTGGTAAAGGAGTTCAGGAAGGCTGGACATTCTTCACAATGAAATTTTAAAAGCAAAGGAGAAGGCTGAAAAAATGTGCTGGAAGTTATGCCAGTGGGAAAGAAGACTTGTCTGGCTAAGCATTGAGTTTTGGCTAGAACCTGGGTATGAAAAGCAGACTTTACAACCTTTGGAAGAAGGTGCAAGAAACTCAGAAAGTCTACAAGGATGTCACGAGGTTATGCAGAGAGAAAACTAGGAGGCCCAAGTCTAAGTATAGTTTAATCTGGCTACTGCTGTAAAATGCAATAAAACATTTTTATAAATTCCTTAGCAACAAAAGAGGGCTAAGGAATTTCTCAATTGTTTTGTTTGGGTTTTTTTTGATTCAGAGGGAAACATAGTGATAAATGATGAGAAAAAGACTGAAGTACTCAGTGCATTTTTGGCCTTGATCTTTAAGAGTAAGACTACATTTTTCAGGGTACCCTGAGCTGGAACACAGGGATGTGAATATAATGAAACTGCTATAATCTAGGAGGAAATGGTCAACAGCCTTCTACACTACTTAGGCATACAGAAGTCTTGTCACGTGTCGAGATTCAAGTGTACTGAGGGAATTTTCACTTCATGAGTCTCCACCCATGAAGACACTTTTAATCATTTACCAGCAATCCTGGCTAACCAGTGTGGTCCCAGTTAGTTGGAGGTTTGTCTTTTGCCTCTACAAAAAGAACCAGAAGGAAGATCAAGGAACTACAGACCTGTCAGCCTCACGCTGGTGCCAGGGTAGGTCATAGAGTAGATCCACCTTAGTTCCATCTCTCTCTAAACTACCTGAAAGAAGGCTGTATTCAAGTGGGGGTCAGCCTCTTTTCCCAAGTAGCAAATATTGGACAAGTGGTGACAAGTTACGACAGAAGAGATTTAGGTTGAACAATAAGAAAAATATCTTCCTCAAAAGGGTTATCAAACATTGGAACAGGCTGTCCAAGAAAGTGGTTGAGTCACCATCCCTGGAGGTACTTACAAGGCATGTAGATGCAGCACTTAGGGACATGGTTTAATGGTAGACTTGGCAATGTTGGATTGGTGGTTGGAATCAGTGATCTTAAAACTCTTTTCAAACATAAACAGTTTTATGATTTAACTGCTAGTTCTATCATGTTTAAGTGTTACTCACTTTTAAAATTTCATTCTGTTGGAACCCAGATGATCTCTTTTTTTTTTTTTTTTTGTCTAGTTTCAGAGGGGTCCATAAATAACATAAGAAGTACAATGTAGCATCCATGGAACAGAAATTTTAAGACCTATACTGCATGCTTCATCCATTTATACCTTGTTAGCATTCCAGACATATTTTGACCTTTGCCATTTTGAAGATTAATTATTCAGAGGTAAGGCCTAATTTTCTACTTTTTTTTTTTTTTTTTTTGAGGATTAGTTTTTCTGATAATGAGTGTGTCATGGAGGAATTTGTGTGTTGTTCATTTCTCCCACTACTGATAGACACAAAAATTTATTATAAAGTGTCACAGGTATAAGAAGACGTAAAATTTAATTATTAGAGATGATGGGAAGAAACAGTGGATGGCAGTTTTCATTCTAAGGTTTTTATTGTACACTTCTTCTGTTCCATTCTACAACACTCACACACATCAGACTCATGCTAGTCTAAGTTCCTGCTCTTGTGATACCAGTCTAGAGGTAGGACCAGTTGACGTGTCTGGATCTCAACTGGTGGCCTAGTCTCCATCCACAATTCCACTTCTACACTGAGTCAGAAATTGATACATAGACTGTACTCCACAAAAAGGCATTCTTTTATTTTTTATTGTTTTCTAACTTAGATGGTTGTGTTGAGCCACCAATGGTCTTGTTTTTCTTCCTAGGCCAATTTCTTTGATTTTCCCCATGGTTGTAGCCAATTAGTGGCTGTTGCCTTGATCATTAAAAATTACTCTTCACTTCAAGCATTTTACAGGAATTAAAAAATTAAACATTCATTTGAGCTTTGTTTGTTTCCTAAGAATACCAAAACCATAAGAACAAAGTAGAGCGTTGGATTAAAAATGCCCATAAAAATGTGCTTTATTTTTTCAGCTCATACAAGAATGTAACTGGTAATTTAACTCATAAAAGTTGGAATTGCACAGATACAGGCAAGGTCTCAATGAATTGTGTTTTTCAGTAATGGATGAATAGTGAAGTTTGCTGTTTTTTACAAGTCAGGCGGAGCAGAGTCCACAGAATTTGCATAGACAGGTTTGAGAAATAATATTTTAAGAGTCATGGTAATGTATTTCTAAGGCTAGAAATAATCAGGAAGCTTTTAAGACTGTCTCAATGTAATGGAGGATAAGATCTGAATGTTTTAAGCAAACCTTTTACAGACTGTATTTTATGATAGAGGTTAAAGAAATCTAAAGCTGGAAATGACCCAAAACTAAAGTCCTTCAGGGTAAAGTGCTCAAAACTCTTGGCTATTTTGTATAAGATGGAGAAAACTTTCAAAGTAATTATTAGGCACAGAATAGAGCTAGATTTCAGGGTCAAATCCTCATAATATGTGGCTCTCAGAATTTTATACAGGGGAACTGAGATTTTTATAATGCCCTTACTTTTAGTGCTTGGTTCCCAGATCACATGAGAAGTGATTTTTTCTTGTATCTTGTACCACAGTGTTGTCAACAGACTCTTGTCTCTTCAGAAAACACACACTTAGGTAACTTTTCAATAAGGTTTTTTGTTTGACTTAAGTCATCTTTTGTTTTCCTTCATGATTCTCTTCTGGCCATACTGGTTAAAGAAAGTAGCAATGAAACAATGTGTGCTCATCCCTCTTCTACTAAATGCAGGGGCAATTCTTTGTTGTTTTATTCTGAGAGATAGAATAAGGACAAACAGACACTGTTTGCTTCAGGGTGCATGTTTTATTAGAACTGCTTATCAGAGCACAAAACCTTCCAACATGAGAGCACAAAGGAAAGAAGCAAAGGTATATATATGTATAGTTAGATAAAATTTTAAAAAGTTTATGAGAGGTCAACACAATTTTACAGATTGAAAAATGTTGATTTTCAGGCAAGACAAAATAGCTAATGTATCTTTTTTCAGGATCAAATAAAAATCAGGTAAAGAACTGCGCTTCAGAGATGATTCTCTGTACTCTTTGGAGATTTTCCTCCAGACCACAGACCTCTCAGAATTCACTAGAGATTCCTTTTGTCGTGCAGCCAGGATCTTTTCCAAAATGTTTTCTATCACGCATGTCTAGCTGCCTCAACTGAAGGAAATGAAGTTGCACACTTAGAGAAAACTCCCAGAGGAACATATAAAGACCTCAGTGTAAACACAAGAGAACTTCCTGAATTGGGTGACCACTGCTTTTCATAACCCATAATTTCATTCTACATCCAAAATTTGAAGTTATGAGAAATTTTATTTTAAAAAAATTAGCAGACTATAGTGTTAAAATTTTATATTTAATAAACTGTTAAAAATGTATTAGTGGAATTTTAAGATTTGGATTTTAAATGTGTAAATTAATACACATTTATCATATCCAATTATACTTTTACAATAATACATTTTTATGAATTCTCTTTAAAGTAGAACAAGTAATCATACGTTCTCAGTTTCTCACAATGCCAGATAGAAAGAATATTTACTGGGACGATGTATTTCTAAAAGATTTACTTCTACAGTTCTAAACTGTTGGTTTAGAATTCTAAGGTAAAAAACCTAGTTATATATTTTTTTTTCTTAATATTTTCTTGTCTCTCCTGTTTATTTTAACCAGAGATCTTACTGCTGGAGAGTCTAAAAGGATGGCAACAACCTTATCAAAATTGCAGTGTCTAATGCCTCTAAAATGAAGGTGTCAAGGAGAAAGTCCATAAAGCAAAAAAAAAAAAAAAAAAAAAAA
>VYXF01006526.1:87471-123370 GCA_013397295.1 Polioptila caerulea | reverse complement strand
AAAAAAAAAAAAAAAGTACAGACAAAAGGGACTAGTTCAAAATTTTTTTTTTTATTTTGTTAAAGAGGATCATTCTTCCCACCTCAATGATTTTCTCAGTTCTTACTCATAACATGGTGAGAAAGTACATAAAAGAGAGGTGTCACTTTTGAAAGAGGAGAACTCCAATTTGCAAAACAAAGTCTCCTGGCTTATGATGGAAGAGACTGACAAATACAGCTACACTGGGCATCTGAGACTACTTCCTTCTCTGTAGCAGTCCAATTAGCTGGGATAAATAAAAATTTAGCCCAAGTTCTTTGCACTAAGGAATGGGCCTAGGACTCTGGGGTGCGGAAGACTGAGACCTTAGACTTATAAGGTCAAGCCCCTGCCCTGTAACTACAATTGGTTATCTGCCCCCCAGATAAACCCTATATCTAGCCAAGTTAGCCATGCCCCCAGGTCTTTGGATCCAGGCCTCTAAGCCAGGTGGTCTCTGGAAGCAGCTCCAGGCCATGCGGCCTGTGAATGCCTAGGGAGCACATGGTCACCAATGGATTGAGGAACATGTCCGGGCTTCAGCCATCGTACCCGTCTCATTTTTTAAGCCACAATCCCCAGGCAAACTGGTTTGTTGTATCAGGAGGAGAAAACCCGCTCCTCAGACTGCTACACTTCTCCATCTTTTGAGTTGCAACTCTCTTGTTTCCAGCATAAAACCCCCAAAAAACCCCAAGAGCAGTATAGGGTTTTTCTCACAAACAAATTTTATGTAGTCAGTATATCTCTACTACACTTATATCTGTATCTATGTCTATGGTTTATATAAATCAAGTATAGGGTAAAGACATTTGTTCAGTCAAATCCAAAGCACTGCACTTTTTACTTTTAGATGTAAAACAAGATCTGATGATGTCATGACAAGAACCATAGGATCAGATTTCTACTCCAAAGGATAAAGCCAGGTGGGGGAGGGAGAGGAAATCCACAGGTATTTTTCAGAATCAAGGCTCTAGTGTTAGTGTAGTCTTGAATTTCAGGTGTCAAATATTTGTCATCCAACTGTGCCTAATAACTGCTGATTAATGCCTAGAAATGGTGAAACTCAAAATCTAAATACCTCGAATTCTTAATTCCTTTAAATATTTAACTTAGATAAATTTCTGATTTCATGGGAATAATAATAGTAGTAGTAGTAGAATTAATAATAATAATAACAACAACAATAATACTACTAATAATAGTAATAAATACCAATAATATGAACTTCAACGAGGGAAAGTGATGGATTCTGCTCCTGGGATGGGACAACAATGGATGTACAGACTGGGGGATGAGATGCTGAGATGCTAGAGTGAGTGCCATGGAAAGGACCTGGGAGTCCTGATCAACAAAAAGTTAAATATGAGTCAGCAGTGCCCTGGCAGCCAGGAGGGCTGGAGTGTATCAGGCACAGCATCACCAGCCAGGCAAGGGAGAGGATTGTCCCACTCTGCTCTGCACCAGTGTGGCCTCACCTTGAATATTGTGTTCAGTTTTAGGCTGTCTCATTTCTCCACCTCAGTGGGATGAGGAGAGAAAATGAAATATTTCATAGGTCAAGACAAAGACAATTACTGTCACATGCAAAACAAACTTGACTTGGGAAAATTTAATTTAATTTATTGCCAACAAAATAGAGTGGAATTTTTGTCTCTGGGAAACTTCAACACACCTCTTCTTCAACAGCCCAACTTCACTCTTTCATTTCCAGCTCCTCCCTCTGAGCAGTGCAGGGAGAAAGGGACTGGGACTTATGGTCAGTCCTTAACAGTGCCTGTCTGCAGCTTTTTTCTCACCCCTTTTTCACCCTCTTCCACCTTGGAGTCTCTACACAATTTCAGTCCCTTCAGGAAATATTCACAAACTGCGGTGTGGAGTCCCCCATGGCCTCCAGTGTGGGCATATTGCTCGAGGATGATTTTCTCCACAGACCGTCAGGGAAACACCTGCTCCAGCATCAGGAGTATCTCTTCCTTTTCCTTACTCTTTGGCCTTTATGTTACCAGGGCTTTTTCTCATGCTGTTGTTTTCTTTCTCACTCTTCACTGTTCTCTGTGTTTTAAACATGTTTTCCCAGAGGGGGTACCAGCCTGTCTGAGGGGCTCAGCTGTGCCCTGTGGTGGGTCTGTGATGAGGCCAGCTGGAATCAGCTGTGCTCGGCACAGGGCAGCCCCAGCCTCTCCTCACAGGGGCCATCGCTGCAGCCTCTGCTGCTGGCACCTGGGCACCTGCACACAGTACAGTTTAAGGCGTCAAAAAAAGCATATTCCAACAATATCACTAAGAAATATTTTTTTTCTTCAAAAAGCTCTTTAAATCTACTTAAAAATTAAATAAAACCTAAAAATTTATTACACCAGGATATATGTCCTGCAGGAGCAGATAAGTTATTTAATATTATTTTGCTGCACAACTAATGCATAATATAAAGTACTGCTAAGGAAAAAAATAATTGCAGTAAACTTTTCATCTTTCAGTTGCAATTCCTAATATGAACTTCTTTCTCAACTTTCATGGTGACATTAATAACTTTGTTTCTACAGAATTATATTATTATATGATAGCCTGTAACCATAGTGTAACATATTGTACAAAAAACTATGGCATATGTGATTCTGCAATGCTGTGAGAAAAGCTGATAATAGCATCACAAAAGCTTCTTTACTTTCAGTTTTGGCAATTATACATAATATACATATTATACATATTATGGTGTTCCAGCCAGCCAAAGGGAAGAAAGGCACAGAGCTTTCATGAAGCTATGCAAAAGGTGCATACTTATAGTCTGATATGTGGTTTGTAATTTGAGTAATCTGTTCTTAAGTTAGAATTATAATTATACTGGATGAGCACAATGTCAATCCAAAGATGGACAGATGGGTTTTAGCTGGCCTGGTTCTAGGGAATAAAGGAGGATAATTGCTAGAGTTTCCAAATATTGATCTGATTGAGAGATGCTGTGTTGGGTTATTTTAACATTTGAGAAAAAGAATCTACAAAATTTAATAAACTGCATTACTTCCTCTTGTTACTTTCATATGTAAAGAACTATAATTTATCTATGAAGTTAAAGATTAGTTACAGCAAATACTACAGAGTTTCCCTAGATAAAGCAATTTATCAAATTTCAGGGACACTGCCGAACTCAGTACATGCTTAATGTCTTTAAATTTTCTCTCTGAGTCCCTGCTGTTAACAATGATCTTCCTCAAAGAGTATAATTTTCCATAATCAGACATTTAGTGCAGCTGATGTACTTTTTTTTTTTTTGAGAGTGATAGCTTTTATAGCCCTTTTTGATCAATTTCTACCAGAATGAGGTCAGTTCATGTGTAGATGAGTGAACAAATTGTTGTCCCCTGAAAAACTTCTGAATAAAAAAAGAGAAGAAATCTGCTCTTTATATTTCTCTAGAGTCCCAGTATAACCAGGCTAAAGCATAAAGAAACATGTGACTGAGATCAATTCTCTTATGCATTGTAATATGATTTTCGATTATAAAGATTTTTTTTCTGTTTTTGCATCATAAAATTAGTTTTTTTTACTTTAGCCTGTAACCATACTATTGGCTGGTTTAAAATATAAATCATATTTCTGAAGCAGGTCTTGCTACTTAAATTTTGTCTTTTTCTTGTCCTTTAATTCATTTCCTTTGGATACCTCATTAGGTAGTTGAAGTAAAACAGTAGTTGTGTATGACCAGACATAATCAGGTTCCTACAAATTTTCTGGCCAACAGTTTCCCTTACTCAAGTCTTTTCTGGATCTTGCTAATCCCCAAGAAGAACATTGAACTTGTACGTGTTAGTGTCTGAGAGATTGGTTGAGATCTTTTGTTTACATCTACTGTAAATTTATAATGGTTAGATCTTCACTTCTGTGTTCATGGAAAGGTCTCTGGGTGTACATTGTCAGAATACTCTTAATTGTGTTTGGGATTAGACACAATCACCCTACTTTATTTTGCTTGAGTCTCTGCCAAGAAGGGAAAATGTTTCAGCAGTCTCAAATGAATCTCCTTGCTCTGAAGCAGGGGACTGTAATTTGATAATCACACAGCACATTCAGCTTCCAGTGTTGATGCAGCTTAGGATTATTACCTCCAGAATAATTTTTTGTTTCTTCCCTAAATCTAAATCTGCAGCTGAACAATTTAAGTGAGAAGGTTATCCACTAAGAAAATAATTACATGTTTGTAATATTTTGCAACTATTTCTACAAATCAAAATACAAGTAGGCATTTAGTATGTTCTCATGTTCCCTGTAGTTTATAGCAATATTGTATTTTCTTGGATTAATTACCAGAAATATTTTAATTATTTAGTAATTATTGATTGTTATATAATTGAGAAATCTTGTACAGTACTTGGATACATTTACAGATTATATAATTATTAAACAATCCAGTTTGGGCAGGTAAGATTTTTCTTGTAGCAAAGACAAACAAAACTTGATGGAATTGTATATATACTATGTCAGCTATGTCTTAACTTCACAGGAATGAAAGCCACCCTGTTTTTTTTTTTCATACTAGTTGTAAAACTGAGGGGGAAAAAAAAAAAAAAAACAAAACTGAAAAGTGCCAACATAGAATGCTTTGTTAAACATCAGGTTAAGCTTGACTATAGTGTTTCACACATTTATTCTCATTCATTTGGCAGTCAAATATCCAGCTAAAGTCAAGTGTATATCATTTAGGCACGATTTACTGAGCCTTAAAAAGGATAAAAAACTATTTAACATATTTTCTTGTACATCTTGTGATGTCTAGCTTCAATATTTTTGGACACCTTTACATCTGACACAAACAGATAATGAAGAATTTTAATGAAATTTCTTGAGAGGAATGTATTTGATTTGCTTTTTTAAAGTTGATACCTTATGTTTTCAGTTCCAAGCTTGTCTTTTTGAGATAATCTGTATCATATAGCAGAATCAACAGTATTCCTTTGCCTTTTTGTTTTTAGAGGGAATTTAAAAACCCAAACATTTAGGTGAATTTAAATTTCAAGCAATCATTTAAGTGGGGAAAAGTAAATTATATTTCTTTTACATTAGAATAATTTGAAAGAATAGTTCCAAGAAGTTCCAATGGGACTATAATGCATAATCTTAAATAAAGACTCTCCAAAACATATGCATATTAGGTGTGGGATCCTTAAAATCTTTTGTTCCAAAGATTTCTACCTATTTTTTCCTACTTCTTGCTAAATTACACACAGCCAGCACCAGAATATTTACCTATATTGCACAAATAGGGTTTTAATTTTGCCATCAAATGTAATGGGTGATTTCAATTGCTGGCTTGTGGTGAAAACACATTTTGAATCCCTCTTTCATATATATGGAGGGCACTAATCTAGATATTGAAAGAAAAAAGGACCTCTGGTATCAATGGCTATAAAACAATAAGGTAGATACAGGTTATTTCAGCATCTCCATTATACCAGGTTACATTGGAACATTAGAGGATTTACAGCTCTGAGCAGATAATTCTCCCTGGATTTCTATGTGGCTGGCTGCACATATCTTTGTGTGAGAAAGCTAAACCACAGAGAATTTCACTGTCCATATGAACTAGATTAAGAAACAATACTGACAATCTGAGAACAGTCGGGAAGAGAAAATGAATCAATGAATCTCTCAAGAGGCCAAGCAGGTTATAATAGCAACCACTATGAGCAGTACAAATTCACAGTGATACCAGTGGAGAATCACGATGTGAAAGTTTCACATACCAAATTAATAAGGTAAAGAGCCAGAGTGCTATTGGTTAAGAAACAAGCTTTACAATGTTTAAGAACAGTCAGAATTCATACACTTCAGTACATTAAAAAACAAGCAAACAACAGGTAAGAATTATTTTGTGGATGACAAGAACTTTTTATACTTTTTCTGTGGGATTGATTAAAATTAAGATACAATTAATAAGTTGAATAATTTGAACTAAATCAAATTCTGCTTCTAGAAACTATTAAAAGTGTAAAAGATTAAAGCACTAATAAACCAGTTCAGTACCCCTATAACAGTAGTAACTGTACATTTTAAAGAAAGCTGAACCAGAAGATATTTTCTATCAAAAAATAATACAAATTAAGTAGTATCAGTTTTATACTTCAAAATAAGTCAATATTAATAGTCACATAATCATAGAAAGGAGGACTTCATTGCAAATAGGCCAACTTTTTATTTAAAGAACAACTATGATAAGGACTAAGCTAGTTAAGGCATGGATTTCAGCAGGAAAATATAAAAAACAAACAAACAAACAAATACAGATTGCACTACCAGCAGCAGCACAGAAGTTCTTAAGATGGTCAAATATAATGTGCTTTTTATGCATCCATGCTGACAGTTGCTTCCTACCTTGTTGCCTTTACAATGATTACAATTCCTGTAACTAATATACTTCATTATCCTGGCTACTCTGCTGTATTTTTCTTGTTCCTGTATCAAATGTCTTATTTTTGCATTTGTGTTAAAAGCAAACAAACAATTAAACAAGAACCACCTGGAGTTGTCAACTATATTGTATACTTTTCTGATCAAATATGTTGCATACTTTTCTGATTTTTGTTTTAAAAAAGGATAGTTATAAAATATGAATGATTATACTGATTAGTCTACCTTTCTATATTATGTATTGGTGAAAATATATTTTATATGGGCACATTGATATGCCCAGAATTTTATATCATTTTCAGTTTGGAATGTTTGTTTCTTACAAAGGGAAAATGGTCTTCCATCTTTTGATGTTAACATCAGTCTGTCCTTTGATATTCAGTAAGTCACCGATGATACAAAACTGGGAGAAGAGGCCAATACCCCAGAGTGTCATACAGCCCTTCAGAAGGGCCTGGACAGATTGGAGAGATGGGCAGAAAAGAACTTTCTGAAATTCAACAGTGGCAAACATAGGGTCAGCCACCTGAGGAAAAATAATTCTCTGCACCAGTACTGGCCAGGGAAAGACCTGCTGAGAAGCAGCTCTGTGGAGAGGGATCTGGGGTTCCTGATGGACACCAATTGTCCGTGAGCCAGCAGTGCCCTTGTGGCCAAGAGGGCCAATGGTACTGTGGGGTGTTTTAGGGACAGCATTGCCAGCAGGATGGGGGAGGTGATCCTGCCCTCTCAGGGCAGGATTGTCTTTCATCATGTTATTTTATATTTCACTATTTTTTTTTATCTTCTTGTATTTGTGTGTTGGATCTATTAATTATTATCATTAAATATTGGCTTTTGTGTAGAACGAATGTAATTGTAGGGATTTTTTATTCCTTCTAAAAATCTAAACTTCTATGGATCAAAGGTCTTGATTTATATTTCGTGTGATTCTTTTAAATAAAATAATAATTTTGAAATGCAATTGACTGGTAATTTTACATGTTTTCCCATCTCACTTTCAAAAAACAAAGGAGGAAAGTTTTCTCCGTGAACTTACATAATTCATAGTCAAGAAAGCAGCTGAATATTCACGAGTCAAGCAGAAACACATTTTGAAATTTGTTATGGGTTCATCGCCTGCCAGAAAGAGTAAAGGCATGGAAAAAGAGGACTTCTCCTGGAATTTCTTCAATCTAGGTAGGAATACTGCTCAGTGTGATTCTGCCTAATATATTACTCCCCTGCTTCTCTTCCTATGTGCAGCTGTGATAGCCCATGAAATGTTACCTGTGCCTTCTCTCAGCTCCTCTCTATGGAAAGATCTTGCTCACAGACTGAAACAACACCCCACTGAGAAACATGAGTAACACATTGCAGTCGATTAGTTTCTCATTTAGTATTTATCTGCACAACAATTGGAGCAATGTAGTGTTATAAAGACCAATCCAAACCAGATCTAAATAGCATCTCAGCTGCAAGTAGAATCTAACCTCAGATACACAGCTCTTAGTGCAGGCTCATTTACTTTTATTCTTGCTGACATCTATGTCAGTGTTAGTTAGGTATCTATGCCTGAGATAACTTATGTATTTCTTCATTTCATGTACATATCATTTTGTGATATGTACACTCTTTCTAAAGTGGTACATGTCCAGATTAACATTAGCAAGACATTCAAGTCACTTTTGGGGATTTAAAATGTACTACATATTTTTTAAAACTTTATGAAACCTACAAGATCATTATACCTTGTAGCTTTTCCTCACCCCTAAAATACTGTTTGTAATCCTTTCATCAATGAAATCCTGTGGCCTCTATAGCAATGGTCAGAACTACCAGTTTGCTCATAGTCTGGGATCTTTTTTGCTCTGTCACCATTAAATAACCACAATATTTCAAATAACTTTCAGGTATTTGAGACCAATCTATAATATTCCAAATTACATCTACAATCTGAAAAAGGATTACTTATGACTTGAAGACTTACAGAATATCTAGTTCTTTTTTTCTGTCCTTCAATTCTCTTGCTACATTTTGCACTAGCAAAATAGTGCTTGGCTGGTATTTTAGGTGTGATCAAACATAATTACTAAAGAAATACCTTGTGCAAACTTTTATGCCCGGACAATGAAGGAAATAATTGTTACAAGGTCACATTTCCTTTCTTACTGTAGAAAAAGAAGCTGTCAGTGTTGCTAAAATAGTACATCTTTTGAAATATTTACCGCATGGTGTGAAAATGAATTTATTCTCCTGTGTCTTTATTATCCTTGATATGATTTGACTTGCTATGTTAAACTAGAAGTTACTTGTAGTGAGGAAAAAAATACTATGACCTTTTCATTTTGTTAGGCAATATTTTTTCTTTTCCCCCTACTTTCTAAGAAAGAAGTAAAAAGTCATACTTGGTTCAAAATAAGAACGAGTTCAGTAAATTTTTATTTTCATCTTGTTTCTCTTATCTATGCATAAACAACCTTCATGGTACTTCAATGTTTCATCGTGCTTATCTTCACAGCAGTTCTGTAAAAGAACACTGTTTCAGCTACACAAATGCAGAGAAAGAAAAAGGACCTGGGGCTGCTTGTCAACAGCTACCTGGATATGGGCCAGTGGTGTGTCCAGGCGGCCAAAAGGCCAACATCTTGCTGGCTTGTATCAGGAGTAGTGTGACCAGCAGCACCAGAACTGATCGTCCTCCTGCCCTCAGCACTGGGGAGGCAAATCCTGAGTCCAGTTCTGGGCCCCTCCCTTGAGAAAAGACATTGAGGGGCTGCAGCGAGTTCAGGGGAGGGGAATGGAGCTGGGGAAGGGTCCAGGAAACGTCTCATGAAGAGCAGCTGAGGGAGCTGGGGTTGTTTAGTCTGGAGATGATTGAAAGTATATGAACTCAGTGAATATTCCTAATCATGAAAAATATTCCTAGAGAGAAAATGTGTAATCAGAAAGCAAATAACAGTATTCTTTCAAACTGTAAAAATTTAGATCCACACTGTCAATAGGTGGATACTAACATCAAATGAAGTTACGTGATAATTTGCACTAGCTAATAAATAATATCAGCTATAACATTATGTATATAATAGATATAATCTGTTGAACATAATAATACATTATTTTATTATTTAAAATGAGTTTTAATTTAATTGTAGTTTAATTATAATTTTAAACATAATTTTACAAAATATATTAATTAATTCTGGAAGCATACTGTTTTTAAGGGAATTTAAAATTTATTTAAACACTAAATGTGTGCTGTCTATTAATAATTCCACATTTATATATAAAAATATTTGTATTTTATATGACTGCAGGATAGCCAGTTTCCATGGTTATGTATTTAAACATAATTTTAGGGTCTTTTTGGGTTTATCCCGTTGGTCTGTTTCCATGTCATTTTACATTCCTCAACACGAAATTTGATTGCATGAAATTTGGAATTAAAAAAACTAAAAGGAAAGGAGAAAACATCCCAGCTCAAATGTAAGATTAAACAGAATGTCTTGTGCAAAAGGATCATACAAGACTAACATCCATGCAAAATACCAGGTCAAAGTAGATTCAGTAACACACAGAATGATATTTTGATGTGAAATAAGTAAAAATAGTGTAAAGTAAAAGAAGCAAGCTCTTCTTGCATTTTTCCTTCTTTCACAAGGCTGGAACAACTGGGAATACAACCACAGAGCTAAGAAAACTTTGAAAAACTGTTCTTAATAACACTTGGAAGTTTGGCCTTGATGTTCCCATAAATTCTCCCTTTGAACAAGAGCAACCCTATCTTTCTGAGAAAACGGAATAGTCCACAATATACTGCATATTCATTTATTAGAAAAACCCACATGGATCCAAATGACAGTTTCTGATATACTGTTTGTCAGAGTTCTAAGATTCAGAATATCAACATTTTTACCCAGACTATTTCAGGCATTGATCCTGTTATGGGTTTCTCTGTTTCTAATGATGCAAAAAGAAAGGAACTCACAGGAATCTCCTAAATTCATGTTTGGGAGACGTCCAAATACCATTCTATGTGGAGGTATTGATATTCATACATATCAATAAAGCAGTATTTCTTAAATGAAACAGATTGAAGAAAAAAGAAAAAATAGGCCTCAACACAAAGAGTTTCATTGTTATCATTCTTGGCTCCTTAACATTTAAAAGTCAGTTTTCTGCCTCTAAGATTTGAATTCCTCATTTTGTATTCAAAAGACAACTGAGGAACTTCAAGAAAGAATCCATACAATCTGTGACCTGTTTAGATTAATACAAACAAATAAGAAAACCTAGCATGATAAAGTGTATCTTTAAGTTTTCCTTTCTAGAAAGTGAGATTAAGAACTAGAGTATTATTAGCATTTCAGTATCCAATTAATTCTTTCTGAACTATATTATATTTTCTCTTTCACTGCAGGACAATGTTCTGGTAATAATAATTAAGGAATGGCAAGAAAGAAGGAAAGAAAAGATACAAGTGGAAAGAAATTGAAAGAGATAATGACTATGTTCCATATATATTTTATTGGATACAGATTAGGGGAACCAATTTCATTCCTATTACTGTTTATAAATATAGAAATTTCATTCTAATCTTTTCCCACTGAATGGAAGAGGACTTAAAATTCTGAGAAAAATAGCATCTGACAGTTTTGCTTATAAAATATCTTCAACTTTGCCTCTCTCCTAAAATAACCTTCAGTTAATAGATATGTGTATTTTCCAAGAGCATTGGAAAGTAAATTTATGGTTATTCTCTTGTCCTGTTTCTTTAAAGGAAAAATACAGACAGTCACAGAAATAATGCATTTAAAATGCAGGTTAAATAAAATGTTCTATTTCTTTTCCTTGTTGACCTATTTTTGCTCCTTTAATTGAAATCAACTGCTGTAGCTCTGATCTATGAAATAAGTATTTCCAAAATACCACTTTTAAAGTAATGTGAAATACTTTTAATTGTACAGGAAGGAGGACAGTGGAGCTCTAGAGTGCAGCTGGGAATCTTAGGTGTCATTGGAAAAGTATGGTACTTTCATTTTATTATATTATTAAAGCATAATCCCAAAACTAAATTTACTCCTATTGTTTAAAATGAGTAACATGGAATTAACTTTTCTGATTCTTCCCTGAATTAATTTAAGCAATTTATGACCACTGCAGTTCCAGTCTGCAGTCACTACCAGAATCTATGAAATGTGGCACTGTAAAAAAAAAAAAAAAACCCCAAAAAATTGGCTAAGGATTCCAATGGCACTCTGATTTTGGATTTTGTTCTCAGGTAGCATGTCTGTCTTCACTTCCATTCACATATATAGACCAATCTTTCTACTGTGGTGAAATATTTTAGAATTCCTTGGGCATGGAGTGAAAGGAATTTGTTATCATTTTAATGAGGTTACCTAAGTGTAAGAATGCAAGATTTGCCATGAGAGATTACATTTCATGTACCACTACCATAACCCTTATTCTCCCTCTAGACAGAATCAGGTGCTCCAGAGGAGTCATGTATAGTGCAAAATAATACATTCAAGACATCTGAATATAATGACAAAAATTTGCAGATCGAAATATAATTTGATAGAGGAAAAAAAAAAGGTACTTGGGTAGGGGTTGATTCTACTTTAATTGAATTTAAGGGATTTTTTCAAGACAGAAATTTACTGAAATAAACATTCTGTGTTTAAGACACACTAGAGAGGAAATAAAACTTTGAGAACATTGATTATAAAAAAATATGGTTAGGAAGATCGTATCCAAAATAATTGTCATTGAGAAATGTTGTATTATCATCCAGAGAAATTCTTAAGGAATAGAATTTTCAGGCCAATGTAACAACTTAATGAACACAAAGAAAGAAAACCGAGAAAGTTATAGAAGAAAATTAAAAGAAAAAAAGAATGCTTAAAGATCTTTGAAGATGCCTCAAATAGGGAGTAAAATTGAGTCTAAAAATGGTACGAATGGTTTGGCAAGAAATATTCAGACAGGAGCCATATATAGTAAAAGTATCTTTCATTTATAAAAACATGATTAATTTCCTGAACAAAGCAGAAATATGCTCTACCCTGCCTGGTTGTGATTTCTTCCCAGAGAACAGGTTAAGATAAATTCACTAAAAAAAGTTTTATTTGATATTCCTAAAGGAAAATACTCAGCTTCATGGCTCAGTTTCAACAGAAGGGATGATGGCTATTTGTACTTCATGATGATTGTGAGGCAGATGTATCTGCTGGGACTATAGGAAAAGGTTAGGGTTGGTGTCCTTAGTTCTGTCACATCAGTCTTCTATTCTTGGGAAAGGGCAAATGTTCTGATCTCAAGTAAAGGAAGCATCAGGAATATACCATTTATACATATATATATTTTAAAAGAAGTAAGATTCTAAAGGATACCCCTGATAAGCATACTTTTGGAAAATATCTAGGGAAAAGAACATAAATTATACACCTTGGTTCTCTTTCCATTCTCTTTAGAAAGAATTAAGTATTTTTAGCTGAGTAAATACCACTCTTTTTCTCTTGTAAGGCCAAGCGTTTAAAATGGAGCTTCTAGCCAGACATAAAAAATGGCTTAGCTTTTCCAGCATTGTCTGTAGGAATAAAAAATCAAGTATACCTCGTCTTCAGTTCTTTGGATTTTTTGGAGTATTCCTTATTCAAGTGTCTAAGTGACAATTAGGTATGCTTAATCCTAAAATTAAACTAGAAAACCTGCTTTATTAGTTAAATGGGAGAGAATGTGTTATTTCCTGTGGAGCTGTATAAGCAGTGAATGATATTTGGGTTTTTCATATCTGAAGGAGAACCTGATGGCTGTGAAACCTTTCACTTCTGCCTTTTCTAACATGTGTCTCTGTAGCCAGAGAAAGAATTATTTGCTCACCTTGTGGGCAAAATATTCTTATTCTAAACAATCATTAGCCTGTAGAAACACATAATGCTTGATTTGTAGGATCATGTTCAACATTGACCAAGAATGGGATGGAAAAATAATGAACCACCCTAGGTATGCCAACTCAGCTCCATATTTGGGAATCAAGTATCAGGTCTAACTTTGGGATCTAGGACCACTAGAGACCACCAGAGGGATCTACAGCTTTTTCTGTACTTTTTCTGCACAATTTTGGTGGAGATATACCCTTGTACATCTGGTTCTGTAATAAAAAATGCCTTCTTTTTAATGCATCGGTCTTAAGGGGTTTTGGACAGTTTTTCAGCAATATCTCAACAGTAATTTNGGTCTAACTTTGGGATCTAGGACCACTAGAGACCACCAGAGGGATCTACAGCTTTTTCTGTACTTTTTCTGCACAATTTTGGTGGAGATATACCCTTGTACATCTGGTTCTGTAATAAAAAAATGCCTTCTTTTTAATGCATTGGTCTTAAGGGGTTTTGGACAGTTTTTCAGCAATATCTCAACAGTAATTTTTCTATTTAAAATTTTAGTTATATATTATTGTAATTTTGTAATTTTGTAATTTTTATTTGCTCTTATTCTTGTTTTAATTCTGTGTTAATCCTTTTACTTTCTGCAAAGAAAAACAACAATAAAAGAGAAAAATCATTTACAAAGCTGAAAGGATTTATGTTCACCCTTTGTGAAGTATGAAGTGCAATAAAGTGAAGATGACACAGATGTTAAATCTGTAATTTCTTCTGGACTTGTTTTGCTAGACAAAATCCAGTATCAGACTTATGCTGATAAGTGTTTGCAAGTTTTTTTTCTATTAAATGTACATTTTGATGTTTTCCTCAATTTACAAAAATTCATGCGTTACATTTTATGAAGAAGCAAATCCAAAGTTTTCCCTTTGAAAATCTTTTTCCTTTTCAATGGAACAAGAGAAAAAATGCAACTCTAGTTTAAATACTGGTTTTTTACAAAGATTATCTACAATTTAGCTTCTAAGTGTCAGTGTGATCTTTTTAAGAACAATTTTTCACAGCAGTTCAGGCTTCTATGTTACATACACACACGGTGAAACAGAAGGCAAGCAGTAGAAATGGAAAGAATTAGAGACCATTTCTAATTCCTGTCTGAACCCAAGTCACCCTAATTAAAATGTTGAAAATTTTGTATTGGTGAAATTCTTCTTCTTCCCTGAAAAAATGCTGATTTGTCAAAGTCTGCTCTAAGATTTTAATTTTTCCTGAGGATCTCGAGTCCAGAGAAAAGTGTTTACATTTTGGTTAGATAACAATAACAAAAATTATGACTCACCCTTTTTTTGGGATCTCTGAAGTGAAAGTTTCTTTGTAAATTCAAAAAAAAAAAAAAAAGTAACTAAGAATTGTCTGAAAACTAAACAATCAGGGATGTTCAAAATAAAAAAAATATTACCTAAGTACAAACAAACAAACAAACAAACAAAAACAACCCTCTATTTTGTTTCTTTTATGACGAGTGGGATGTCTCAGAAAGAAAAGAACATAAGAATTAAACCTGAACTTGAAGGATAGTCTTTGTCTTTGATCCAGAGTAGAATAGACTGCTGTCACTTCATTGCACATTTATTAGAACTATTAAAATTCATAAACTTAAGATGGCCTGATGTCACTGATGAAAGTGTTGAACCAAGGAAGGGATGATAACTAATTAAATCCATGCAAAAAATCTATCCAGGGTTCCCAAAAAGGTGTGACTACATGTCTCCATTACATGTCTAGTGATGCTATGGAAAGAGAATATTTTGTATTGTTCTTAGACAAGCAGGAAGCAACATTCTGTTCTCATTTTTAATTTCAGTGGATGTCCTTTCAAATACTTTCATCTTGTTTCATCTATTTTCTTTTGAGTAAGTAAAGAAGACTAAGAACAAAGAATTTAATGCACAGCTATCTTCCATATCCTCAAATCATCCTTATAGCAGAGTGGCAAGAAGTTTATAAAAATTTACCACTTTGTAAGAATTATAAATTTTGGTTGTTCCTATAGCTCATTATTTGAAAGAGAAATACTGTGCTTTAAAGTAGCAGAAGTTTTTCTGTCAGATACTAAAAAGAGTGCTCAGGAAAGAAACAAATTAAAAAGAAAGATATATGGAGGCCTTTAATAATATGACATTAATGTGTGAATGCAGATTAAATTCTCTTTTATAATACAACTCTTTAAAATATATATTCTTTGTTTTATAGGGCTCACTGAAAATTTCTCACTTTGTCTACTTACAAAACCTTTAATTTGTTTTCAATTAATAATGAATAAGCTAGTCAATTACTTTTTTCATTTGCAATGTACTTGATTATAAATCATACATGAAAACATGATTCATTTAATATTTTAGCCCTGTCCTTGAATTATCTAGAAGAGTCACATCAAAGGTGTTTTATAATCAATGGTGTTTTATAAACTGGGATCTGTTAAAGATTTCCTTAAAAATGTATGCTGAAAAAATATATAATGACAGAAATAATTCTCATATATTATTTTTTAGAGTCACATTTTTACACAGACTATAAAGGTAATTGTTTTACTTGTCTAGATTGTTCTCCTTGTAGTTGTATCCTCTGAGAAATTACAAAAGTGTCCAGGTGACTAACCTCAAAGGACTCAGTGAAACCCAAAACAATTAAGAGCTAGGGACTCTATTTTTAGAGATATTTGAGATAGGGACTATCTTTTTAGGGATATTTATTTGCTGTTACCAGTCTCTTATTACTGTAATCTCTAATTTTTAAAACATTTTCATTTAGCAGATTTTCATTTTTAACATTAGAAATACGTGCACCTGTCATATTGCATATTTTGCAAAGCAGTTAATACAATAACATGATAAACATATCTCCAAAAATATTATATAATTACAACATTTTATTGTCTTGATATCATTAATAACTGTAACAGTCCTTTTCCTACTAAAAGACAGAGTCGTTTTTAATTATTATTTTGTTACTCTGTTTTGTGCGTTTTGTGGTTTTCTTTTTCTGAGAGCTTCCTCATTGCAGAAAGATCCCACAGTTTTTATCATGCAGAGCTTGTCTTTCTGCAGAAAGGAAAAAATCCAAGCCCAAAAAACTGTGCTGTTATTTGTGGGCACAGATTGCCCCTGCGGTTGAGGCTCAGCATGAAAGGCTGCAGCAATCCCATCTCAGTGGGGAGTGGGAGTGAGCCATGGGCTGAATGTTTCCTTTCAGGTAGGACTCGGGCTTCATCTAGAAAGTTGTGGCAGACTGACACTATCTGACAAGGCAAGGAATAGAGACTTTGTACAGACCAGTAGTTTCTAAGCACAATATACTGTGTCTCACCTTCATCTCAGAAAGCATCATATCAGATCTGAAGGTGGTAAATAAATACATGTTACAATGAGACACTGAGGAACATGAAAGTCTTTTTTTCTACTACAAGACCAAACTTCTGAGCTATGAAATCAGAAGTTCTGACTTCAGTTCAGGTTCAGGTCCTTACTCTGTAGCAGGGATTTGGAATTTCATGTACAACATGAAAGGCTAGTTGAAGGACAGTCTACAAGTCATGAAAACTGCAGTATAAGAAACAAAAAATGAACCTAGGGTTTTTCAAATAAAAACTAAACATTTAGGGGTGAGGACATTCTGACTTTAGAGACAGAAATCTAGGTCTTCTGTTGAACCAGAGACTTCTGACACCTTCTAAAGTCTCTGAAAACTCTTAGGCTCTTGAGTAGTGCTCTTAGTCTCTGGAATACTCTCCAGACTCCTCTCCTAGAGGATGTTAACTTTTGCTAACAAGGTCTCAGCTTTCAAAAGTGTCTCATTAAAAATCATTTAGTATCAATACTAAATAAGCTCCAAAAATTCTGGGAACCAAAGCTGACTGGTCAGAACCCAGGAATACAGTCTTAAGCACATTTTGAACAGTTTCTAGATGAACTATCTGTTATTTTCTCGAATTTTATTATCTCCTGTGATTTCCTTTCAAAATTTGGGAGACGAGTAATCTCTTCATTCCAGAATGGAATAAATATTCCTTTTGACCATTTTTAATTCCAATCAAATTGATATTTTCATTTTCAACCTTTTAAGTTTCATGCAGGATTAAAGCTCAATTATGTTATTCTGCACTGAGGCTATATATAGCAGTGATCAATTTTGGCTTGCAGTATAGTTTATATATTTCCAAAGGTGAGGAATTCTCTGTAAATTGCTAAAGTCAGCAAAGCTGAAATAAGCCCTTCAAAGCATTTTCCTTTTTTTTTTTTTTTGGCTAGTCAAAGATTAGATCATATCCTGGAGCATGAAGGTCCTGTCCTTGCTTAGGAACTAATTTACTTGAGCTATAGTCACTTAAACCCCCAAAATATTAAAGAATCAGTTATTGTTTGTCTCAATTAAAACCCATTTTATTTTTTTAGTTTTTAATAGGAAAAAAGTAAAAAATTCAGTAACTTAAATTATGCAATGAATATTCAAAGGTAAATTATAGGTCAGTTTAAAGTCTTTTATTATGCTGTCATCCCTGTTGCTGTTCTCCCTGGTGAGTCACTGAACCATGCCTCCATGCTGTAGATAGGGCAAACTCTAAATCCAGTCATGCCCTTTTCTTCAGTTTTAATATGCTGCTAAATATTTAAATACTTGTCTTCAAAAATATTCTAATTACTTTACACTTTACAATAGGAAATTAAGCCATTTACAAAGGACAAACTATTAATTTCCATAGCTTACTCTTAAAGGGAACATTGTTCTCTGCTCAGAGTAGCTTTGTTATTTTCCTTTTTAGCAACCATGTACCCCTATCAGGATAAGTCTTCTTTCTTTCTTCTTTTTTTCCTTAGGTCCCCTTTAGACCTACTGTTTAAGAAGGACAAAGACAACTTTTTAAAATTCTGTTTATGTTCTTGGGAAATGTCACTTGTTTGGCAGGAATCCTAAACAGTAGCACAGTTTGATCCCCTTGCACAGCCCTACACACAGCCAGTCCTGACATCAGGAAGCTTTTTCCATGACAGGCATAAATTAAGCTGAAACTTAGTAGGAGAATAATGGATAATGTTTTCTACAATGGACAGTCTGCATGTTTTTGTATCCCTTTAGTGGGTCAGTTCCCTCTTTTTAAATTTTATGTGGTTTAGGGGGTTTATCAGTGGTTTGGTTTGGCTTTTTGGTTGGTTGATTTTTGGGTATTTTTTTTTTTTTTCTTTTTGTGGGAAGGTAAGGGGTTTTCTTTGCATAGGATTGGGTTTGAGGGTTTTCTGTATATTTCTTTTTGGGGAGGGAAGACAGGAGAGGTGTTTTGTATTTCCCTTGAGGATTTACTATGAAACTATTTATTTAAAGCGTGAATTGCTTTGCTGCAAGTGAGCAGACTAATTTTGGCAGTGCCTTGTGCACAGAAAATTTTAGAAACCTTACTGAAAAGTTTTAGAAAGTTCACAGCAAAAAAGTGAAGATGCCATCTGCTCATGAACAAGGTTATATTCAAAGGAGACCTTTTTCCCCTTCTTCCCCTCCCATATTGATAGAAAACTAATTACTGCTTTGTCAAATAGAAAGCTGAATCTGCCAAGAAGTAGGATTGAGAAAGGTATTCAAATAACAGAAATATTGGCTGGCCAATATCAATATTTCCTTTGACATAATCATTACTTGCTCAGTTGTAAAGAAGTCCTCAGTTTTGTGGTAAAAGGCCAAGTGAACAAAGTCAGTGATGGTGTCATTCACTCTTCTTTAAGCCTCACTTCCCACAGCATGTGGGCTTGCTGTTCTAATCCTGGGGAGTGGGCAGGAGGAGGGACAGTAGAAACAACCCCAGCACAAATGCATCCACTTTGCAATAGATTATTATTAGCAGAAGTTTGATGTCATACATATAGACAGGGTTGTATCTGGATCTAAGTTGGGAAGATGCTTCAGGACAGTTGTCAGTTCAGCAGGGAGGTTGAGGGATTCTCTACCATACCCTGCCAGATCCAGTTAAAATGTGCAGAATAGACCAATATCATGCTCTTCATGGACAGACACAATAGAGGAACTACTTTGATTCTTCCAGGGAAATAGCCATTGTCTTGTATTGCCTTTCGTTGTCCTTACATATATAACACCACCACAGATGGCAGCCACTCATTTAATTTAGTAAATAAGCATTTCTGTGGTTATGCTTTTTTCTTCATCTTATCAGATTATGATGATGCATATAAAGCAAAACTTTAACTTTTTTTCTTGGTTTTAGCTATGAACACGATTTAACAAGAATGCAAAAAAAAAATTGTTTAGGGAAAAAAATTGCTTTAGGGTTTTTTTTTTTTTTGCTCTCTCTGATGCCTTTTTAAAAAGAGTCAATAAGCGCTGGGAAACCAGACTTTAAATTATGTCTTATAACTATTTTGTTTTCCAGCCTAAGGCATCTTAGAGCTAAAAAGTCCTTGACTTTTTCTGATTTTTTAAAAAAATGAAAACATGATCTCAAGTGTTTTGAACATACTACAGAGTAATTTTTCCTAGAACATTGATCCCTGTACTTCTACAAACTAATGGACATTCAAGTATACTAAGGAATGAGATGCTCAGTTGATGCTAATGGATAATATGTCTTCTGTAGGAAAATATTAACTGAGAATGTGATCACATTTTTTAAAGCTTGCTGTTCTATCAGTAAACTAATTCAAAATGATGACCCTGTAAATTTCTTAGTTAGTGGACATTACAGATACAAATATTATGTATCTCACAAACTCAAGGGGAATTCTGCATATTAGCTACATAAAGATGTCTCATAAGCTTAGCCATTAGTATCTAAGATAGTATTTACAGAAAAGGAAACACAAAATGAAAACCCAGCAGGCATGTTCTGGGGACATCCAAAGCAAATAGGCCTGAAGGAGACTTAGACAGGCTTTAAAGCCAGGGTACTACATTAAAATATTGAGTTGGATGGTATAGTAGAAAATGAAGTCAGCAGACATAACTTTCACCCTTCCACGAATCCCAAGAGAGTATTTGAAACTGCTGTCTCTCTAAAGTAGATTCCAATACTTTTTGCTCTTAGTGGGAAGGATGGCAACTTACTTTGAAATGTAGATCACTGGAAAGCAGGAGTCATAATACTGGAAAGAATTAAAAGGTAGACAGAAGATACTGAGCAAAGACCTCTGGAAAAAAAGTAGTTTTGTGAAAAAATAAAAGAAAAAAAAATTAACCAAGAAAACATTCATCTCCTTACATAACATCATGTAGAGTAGAAAAATTACTAAAGAGAGAGCATAAAGATGGACAATAAACATGTGTTTAGAGATTCACAGGGGATCAAAGTTTCTGCTTTGTCCAGTTCAGACCAGGTCATTGACTTGTCACAGTTCTAGTGGAAGTCACTAAAATAAATAGTACTGGAGGTTATCTTCTTCCTGTCTTTCACTCTCACCTGTATATTAGAGTTTTTTATTAATACATATACATGAAACATAACACAGTGAAGATATTTATTTTTGGTGTTTTCTGGACTAGTACAGATTTCAAAATCTGAAAGTTTGTGAAATGCACCTCTTGGTTTTCAGCACATACTACTCAGAAAAAAAAAATAAATCTTAACTTTTCAGATAAATAGTTTTTAAGTAGAAATAATTTATTTTGCTTTTGGATTTCAAATATCTAGGAAACCAAATAAGACTATGTGCTAATCTTTTTTTCTTCCGGGAATCTTCTGTAATCTTCAAGTCACACTTCCTCATATCTTTTATTTGTCTGTGTTTCTTCCTATGAATTTATTTTTCTTTTCTGGAAGCAGTTTTAAAAGAATGTTGTGAAGAATCCTCAAATCTGATCCACTGCAAAACCTAGTGAATAATTAAATTGCAGACAGAATTTAATTTTTTAAAAAAATGCTCTCAGAATTAAAAAATTCTGTAAATAAAGTGGATGGAATACGATTGGGTTTCCCTCTTTGACACCATTTTTTTAATAAAACCAGTGAGGCAACTTCTTCTGAATGTCTAATGTCTTTGAGGATTAGAGTCTTCCCAGACAATCTAAAAATACAGTACATGGGAGCAAAACAAACAAACAATCAATGTCTGAGCAGAGCAAAGCAGAGCATCCCCTTCAAATTGAAGTAGAATACAATGACAGAGCTTGTTTTTAAACTTGTACCTTACAGAAAAAGGTGTCAGTTTTCCTCTTTACAGCTGTGGGAGCCTAGAAGGTACAGGGAACGATGAGCATGTCTGAAACACCGAGAGCCAGTGTCCAGACAGCTCAGGAGCCAGGTAAGGATTGTTGGTAAGAACATGCTGTGAGAAAGAGCAGCATGTGGCTGCAGAATGGGGACATGCAGAGGTCGGACAACACTTTTCTGGGATGAATGCCCTTGTTCAGGCTCCTGAAGTGGAGGTACAGGAATGAGGTCAAGAAGCGGGCATGGACTGCATGAGGGGATGTGGCCACCACAGACCCCCAAAGTTCTCTGAGCCACTTCCAGAACCACTTCTGTCTAGAAGAATAGACTTTGCATGATAGCTAATTTGCAAAGGAAGCAAGAAATATATATCCAGAGCACAGAAAATTGTCTATAAAATGGTACCCTCAAAACACTTGGGAACACAACACCAGGGCACCCCAGCACCATAGACACACTATTAGATGGGTCGACACCCAGTCCAGGACTATTGATGTTTCTTGTTCCTCCTTTCCCTCTCTCCCTCTCTTTCTATCTCCATACCTCCCCTACCCCTTTGTTCAAAACCCACTGCCATGTGCTTCCAGTAGGAGAAGAAGGACTACTTACACCAGGTATATAGCATGCTAACAAATCTTTGTCAGTTTTGCAGACCCTCTGACTCATATCACTCCTTTTGAACACAAGCATTTTTAATCTTGCATTGTCCCTTCCCGTTAAGGATAGGACACTATACTTTTACACATTGTCTGCATATATTAATAACATATAATCTATCTGTTATGTTTAATCCATCTAAAATAAAAATATGTTTCCATTACCTGATGACCTCTGAAAAAAGAAGCAGATGATTCTAAATCTGCAAACACTTGTAACTGTGGTTCAAGAAATTGTGTTACAGTGTTCAAGAAGATTTGTGATATAAATGTTCTCATATCTATTTTATACTGTCAATGAGCAAAAAGAAATCAGTGATCTAATTTCAAAGATGTATAAATGAAAACATAAATTTCTTTACAGAAAAGACTCCTCCACAGTGATCAGCTCCTTGCTAGAATTTAAGCTTAATATGTAAGCTATCAGTCACTTCTGTCTGAGGATGTGGAAAGTGATGTTCTAGAAAGAATTTAGAAGGCAAAGTGTTTTTCTAAATGGATACTTTATCAAAAGATATCTAACTTCAAGTTGCATCAAGCTGAGAAAAATTATTCGAGAGTATCAGTATGGGCAGTGGTTACAAATCGCTGAAAACAAGGTTTAGCATGGAAGCAGTTATTAAAAACTTACTAACAGCAGGAACACTGATGTATCTGTAATTAAGTAGAAAGAATACAAGAACAATATGCAAGCACCAGGTAGATGTTTTCATTGCTGGAATACTTTGTCACAAGTTAAGCTGCAGACCTGTAGTACTGTAAATGATTGTCTGATAGAGCTATAGCAAAATGTTGGTTTTCAGCAAACAACTGAGTCAATACCCAAGCTCCATAACAGTTTTCTATTATCTTTCTTGCATCAAAAAACTGAATATGCTACCAAACTCAGAGTGAAGAACAAGAGAAGGAAAAATGGACCAAAATTTCACAACTAAGCCTGTAGGGAATGTAAGCAAAGATTCAGAAACATAAAGTAATATTTTAAAAGATTGAAATGTCTTGGTCTTACTCTAGGTGAAAACCATACCTAGAGCAATACAAAAAGGAAATGGACAAACTCAATTTTTCTGCACATTCTTGAAATGTCATCTACTAAAAAGTTCTTTCCATACTTTTTTATCAGAGATAAGCATACCACAGGACAGTCAGACCCTGCAGTGGATGTTGAATGTGGACCTTTTAATTTTTCTAGATAAGTTACCAATTCAAGTCTAAATTTCCTGTTACTACTACTCTTCTAATTATCACATTCTATTTCTGTGCTTTTATAGGGAAAATTCCTTCAATAAACCATTTCTTCTGCTTTCCACTAAAAAGATATTTGAAAAAGATAAATAAATAAATGCTTTCCACTTTCAATCAAGAAAAACAAATAGGATTGGAACACAAAATTGTAACAAGGAAGACTGAAGATTAATATTAACTTTTTTTATTCCTTATATACAGTTTTCGAGTTATGGTTTTTCACAGTCAATTTTATTTAAAGATCCAAGCCATAAAAATTAATATATTCTGTTTCTGAAGAGTACTGTTAGATAATGTTATGAATGTCTTACACAGTAGTATCATAATTGGTTTGTGAATCTACAATCTCAGATTCCCCCTCAATGTATAATAGAAAAAGTGAGGATATTTGCTGATCAAAGTGATTGTTTTCATTCTTCTTATTATTTTGGATATTCCTCTTAAAGAAAAAATAGACAAATAATTTTTTAACCACCATGACAATTATGATCTAAGATAGGTTTTCCTTTAAAATAATTTGCATGGAATGGAAACAAATTTGGAATTTTAAACAAAAAATTAATTTCATGAAAACAATAACTTTCTTGGAGCTATTTTTTAGCATGCAATATTCTAGTGAAAAGAAAAAAAACAACCCCCTACCTTTTTTTCAACAATTAGTAGCTCATTTAATCTGCTTAACATTTAGAGATTATTTTTTCCTGGTCTGTACTTGTCTCCTAGCATAAAGTTTCATCTCTTCCTAAGGTTGTTATTTCTGTTAGAAATAGAAGCTAAAATCCATTCACCCACCCACTAGCCCAGTTAACTGATCTGTTTATTGCTATTAAATGCCACAGGATTCTCCATAATCCCAAACAAAATCCACTGACGTCTATGATAAGTGCCTAGACAAATATAGTAAGGATATATGAGAAAAGTAAAATGCAGTTTTATAAATATTCTGGGTTTTATATTTTCTATATTTTTATGTTTATATTTCTATGTTATTTATATTTTTATAAGTATTCTATTTTAAAAATACAAGAATAAGGTTATATAATAAAACCAACATGAAATTAAGGTCTTTATTGTTTTTTCAATCACTTGCAATTTTTTTAATATTTGAAATCTTGAGCCTTTTAAGATCATGGTTTCATTTTTTTTTTTTTTTTTTTTTTTTTTATTACTATTCCACCTAGAAATGTATCTTTAAATAACAAATTGGTTAGTTTGTTTTAGTAGAAACAGATGGCAAGCATGAATTATGAACAGCTCAAAAAAGATCAGCCTTTGAGCTCATGTGCAAAGGAAGGTTTGGTTCTGATTAGAGTAAGATGAGATCATGTTATATTTCCAGGATTTGTGGTAACATGAAACAAGTAACCTAAAACTAGGTTAATATGTTGAGGAGTTGGTGCAAGTTTAAAATCAATGTTTCAAGCAATAGATTATCAAACTGTTTTTTTTTTTCTTCTCATGATCAGTAGAACTTAACGAAATATAAAAATACCTTAATAAATAGGATCAAAAGTATGTTGCCAAACGAAGCAGATATTTTCTACATAACTCTTGCTTGTCTGGAGGCTCAGAGAAATCTCTGCTTGGTTTTAGCAAGTGACCAAGACAGAGAATATGATAAGGAATATCAAGAAAGTCTCTGCTGTAGGCAAGTGAATATAAATTTTGCCATTATTAGTAAAAGGCCAAAGGATTTTGGACAAGAAAAAGCAAGGTCTCAGTTACAGCCCAGACTTGCCTTGCTGTGAATTGGTTTCAATTTATATGAGGTATTGACAGGTTGTTCTGAGTCAGGGTTTGGCAAAGTAAATCTCAGTTCACCAGCAAGATAAAAAATTAAGAATCAATCTTCTTGAGGTATTTAATGAAAAGTAGTGTGAAAAAGTGATCCAAAATTCTTGAAAGTTACAGTTTAATCATGGAGCCAGCATGATATTTGAAACAAATTTAAGATTTGTACTCTGTAAAATGTAAACCTGTGCTTTCAAAACAATAAACTTGTAAGAAGAGAAGCAGATCCAATGTCTATGTATAGATATCCAGATAAAAAACATATATGAAGTGACTATCATTTACACACTAAGTAACATATTTTCATTGTGGGACATAATCAGGCATATCTGTCTGTCTATACACACATTCCCACTCCCTGGCAAAGAAACAGGCCCTATTGTAGAAATAAGTATATATATACACTTATACACAACTTTAGAGACCATAAAAACCCTGAAACCATTAAACCAGTGAAAACTTACTGCAACAGCTCTCTAAAGATGAAACTAGTCGATTTCATTGAGAAATTAGAATTGAAAAATTATTCGGGGTAAGACAAGCACCAAAATAGGTCAAAGTGTTCTTTTGTGTAGTAATAGAGGAAATATTTTTTCCCTCGGCTCCAACCCTCATGTAGGGGAATATGAATAGACAACAAAAAGACCTGGAGGCCAGCTATACAACAGGAGGCTATGGATATGTAGATTAAGGATGACCTGAATATTCTGGATCATTTAATCATTACATATATTCAGGTATCTGCTTTGAAAAATACCCAAGCTTCTACTTTTCAAAGCTGAAAAGAGATTATTACATGATTATAGGATTAAAAGAGTAGGACATTAAAAAACAAAAAACAAGCAAATTATATAACATTTTGTAATAGAACTGCAGGTTCTTAACAAAAATATATTTGTCGATGTTTGCATAAGTTTCAGGAATCTCTGGAAAAGTTTGAATTAATTATTACACACCTGTTGATTTATGGACTAGACTGACTTCTTGCATTGTGTTCAGGCTTCCTCTCTCATTAATAAAATTAGTCTGCTCTAGGAATAAAATTTTCTTTTACTTTTTGGACACTCAGAGATTTCTCCTTAAGACATGGTCATTGATGATATGACTTTAAAGTGATAGGCAAAAATTTGCTCTTAACCAGAGCCTAATACATTCCAATTATTCAAAAGTCTTAAGTATTTTATTTTTTTGTTATATTGTTAGCAACATTATTTGAATTATTAGTTCACAGGAAGTAAGAGCTAGGTAAATTTATCAAGTTTTTCAAGCTGTGTCAGTTGTAGACAAGTGTAACAAGGAGAACAATAGAGGTTTTATTAAAGAAAAAAAAATCCCAAACAGTAAGGATACATTATTTCAAAACCGAAAGTTAAAAAATATAAGCAAAATGCAAGAAGTAAACTAATTTGTGCTATGGGTCTTAATGCATTTTTTGAATAACAGCGTCAATTCTAACTCTTTCTATCCTTTCCTTCCTCATAACTCATTTCTCCCCTCTCTTGCACCACTGCTTAAACTTTGCTTTAATATCCATTTTTGCAGCTACACTGAGTTTAATTATGGTTCTGATCTTGTTAATTTTAATTTTTTAAATTTTCTTTACTGTTTGAGAAGTACATGTTGATTGGTTCTCCATCCCTGCTAAATCCCTTTTTTACACTAATACACTACAGGATGTAGTATTGAAGTTGAGATATATAGGTATACACATTAATATATGGCAATATATATGTACATATGAACATGTGATATATATTTTACCTGCACTGCAGATAAATTGTAGGACTAAAGCAGTGGAGCCAATTTGGGATACATGTATTTGTATTCCTGCCATAGACATACCCTCTTTTTTAGGGGTGTACTAAATGGAAAAAATATCATCACAATCATTTAAAATTTTCACTTTTTTAAAAGCTGACATGAAAACATAGTCTTATTGAATCTACTGCAAGTAACTTCAGGAAAAAAATTGGCATATCTTCTTTTTTCTGGTCAGCTTTCTCTTGGATGCCATTCACTTCATTAAGAATTCCCATATTTTCATCTTCTGAATCTTCAAAATGTGTAGTGATGCTTTTAATTTTTTACTGCTACTAGTGTATATTTAATGACAGATCACTGTCTTCAAAGAAGACTGAAAGGTCTACAATCCCTTCCAATTTTGCTCTGTGGGGCTTGGTTTCCTTTTGGCATGACTCCTGTGGAGTTTATACTGCTGACGCACCAATGCATTCATTGTCATTGAAATGGATTTACTTGATAACCAAATATTAAAGAGTTTAACAACACTCTGAAAATTGTATGTTCTCAAAGGCACAGTATGCTTTTTCTCTTCACAGAAACCATATATATCAATGCAGATTTTTGCACAAAATACGGTATCCTGAACTGCCAGTGTCTGAACAATGCACAGGAGCCTTTGGATTTAGACTAAAGTATAAAAGATTAAATACCTGCTGACAAATAGGTGCTTTGAAAACTGGGGGAAAAAGCCAGCCAAATCTACTAGCCACCTTCTATGATGAAATATATCGCTTAATCAACTGCACCATTTTTTACCTCAAAGAGGAAAATAAGGACACAAGGACCCAATGATTTGATGCAATGCAGCATGCTTGTGAGATGAAATTCAAACTGAAACTGACTTGAACTGTTTTATATTTGTTCTACATAGAAAGTTGTTGTTCTTTCTTTGTTTTGTTGGGTGTTCTTTTATATTTCAATCTAAGTGAAATCAAGCACAGCCAATGCATTTTTGGTTCAGCTTTTCTTGAAATTTTATAGAGTCAGAGAGATCTCTATGACTTTGATGCTGATCACAGCTAATGTGAGCTCAAAATTCCCACTTAGTTTATATGTGTTGCTTAAAATTGAGGCATGAGACTGAATACGGATAACAAACCTATAATCTCTATATTTTTCTATTAACATATCTGTTTACTACTACAGTTTCTTCTCCTTTTATGATTCTTCTTACAACAACATGATTTAATAGAACACAATTTAGTTTCCATATGGTTCCACTCATTGACAAACAAAAGGAACATTTAAATATTTTGGGTTTTTTTAATCTTCTCTCTCTTTACTATACATCAATAAAATAAATAATTCTGCCTCCTTTTTTTCTGGATTCTATAAATAGATATCTAGCTAAAAAAGCTTGTATGTGTTTATCATTTACACACCAAATTGTCACTGGTTTTATTGTGAATCAATGTGTTTATGTTCTGCAAGGTAGTGTGCTCATCAGTGAGTTAGAGCATCATGACCATATATCCAACACTGCAAGGAAAATCTATCTGAGGCTTGAGGTATTATGAAACAGAAAGTAAATTACTGTGAGAATTACTGAATTCTGAAAGCTTTATTTTATGACAGAGAACAACCAAGATTTTATGTTAATGGGTTAGAGACTGAAGAATAATCAATCCTTGATCTAACATGCAGATAATTAAAATAATGTTAAGGAATACTGTTGGTTATGATTGGTTTGTTTGCTTAGGTTTTTTGCCAAAAAAAATTCTCTAACAAATTAATTGATCCTAAATATGAACAATGTAAATTTTTCTGTGCAAAAGTTTTAAAAAGTTATGTTCTTTGGAAAAATAGACAAATATCACCCACGCAACTTAACTAAATATTGGAATTTAAGGTTTACCCTTACGTTTTTCTTTGCAGGGTGATCTGTATGTTATTCTGCTGTACGGAGAGGACATATTTTCAAATAGAAAAGTCAGAAATAGAAGTGATAAAACAGTCAATGAAGAGGAATTGCTTTAGATTGGAGAAAAAGTTAAACCATTTTCTCTGTTATATGATGTCTTCTTATTACTATATACACAAGTGAAATATTATGGAATCTTCTAAGATGAATTTCCATCTCCCTTTTTAAGATTTAAATAAATATTTCATTCTTTTATCTACTATTTACTCTTATTATTGTTAAATAATAAAAAGTTTGTACTATTTTATAGGATTTCAGTGAATCTTTTAGCCAAAATCTACTTAAAAACTAAGTGAATGACAGAATTTTATATGAAAAGAAAAAGGGAATGACTATGGGCTATTTTGAGATCAGCACTTGTGATCTATTTGATGAGGATGTCACTGACAGGTAAAAAATGCAATAGCTATAAAAATAACACAAAATATGGCATTTCTGTATAATCTCATATCTACACTTAGAACAGCATTAAGAAAAAAAAATCAAATCCTTATGGTATTGCTTGGTTTAACATATTGACTTCTATACTTTAAAGAGCAAGGTAAAATACTGAGAATGAAAGTTTATTTCAAAAGTTAGTGCCCTTGTAGGTGCCTTTGTAAGTGAGAAAGAAATATAGCAATTGCATTAATGTGCCAGAAACAGATTTCACTTACTTGTTCTCTTCTGGATAATAATTTTTTAAAACTTCTAGGAACAACAGCCTCCCTTAAGATTTTCTGAAATACCTGTGTTCCATTGGCAGTTAGAGATACGGTACAAGAATGAAATCTTGAGAGGTAGGTTGTGCTTCATAAGTATCAAAGTCACCTTTTACTAACTAGAAGTTGTCTATAATTATATTCCATGTCACATGTATGTGCTGCCTTCTCCCAAGGATTTCAGAAAAAGAAATAGTCATACAATCTGTTTTGATATATTTTCTTCTATTCAAGAATTTTACATTTTCTGGGAGATTTCATTACTGTTTTCTTTTGTTCTGTTTGATGTTAATGATTTCCTGGTAGGTTTTGAAATCTCAAACTGTTCTGGATGCAGAAAATCTATGGATACTTTTAGGTCTTGGAACTTCAAATTAAAATACTCGTTTGTGTGGAGAATGCCTTCAACATTAAAATTCAATATGGCTGGCAAACAACTAACAGAACACACAAATATTGTCTTACTTTCATTAATGAGAAGCTGTCTAGCTAACTCTGAATCTACTCCACTAACAAGCAATATCAAATCAATATGATTGATGTTATCTTAATTTTACTAAAAACATTTTAAGGGTACAGGAATTACATGTTTTTATTTGTTAAGTAGCTAAGATGTTTTTTATTACAATCTGTCAAATAATAAATGTATGGGAATCAAAGCATACCAAATTTACCTACAATATTAATCTCTTTGATTTATATCTATCTGTGCTGGTTTTGGATGATAGACAGATAATTTTCTTCATAGGAGGAAGTATGGGGCTATATTTTGGGTTTGTGCTGGCAACTGTTAATAAAACAGGGAATTTTTCATTACTGCTGAGTAGTGTTCGCACAGAGTCAACACCTTTTCCACTTCTCATACCTCTCCACCAATGAGCAGCCTGGGTTGCACAAGAAGATGGGAAGGGACACAGCTGGAATATCTGACTCCAACTGCCCAAAGAGACATTCCATATTACATGGCATCGTGTTCAGCATATAAAGTAGGGGAAGAAAAAGAAGGAAGGGGCAGACATTTGGAATTAAGATGTTTGTCTTCCCAAGTCAGCATTACATGTCATGAAGCCCTTCTCTCTCAGGGGTTGCTGGACTGAACCAACCCATGGATGATTCCTTTTTTTGCTTTGCTTGTGTGTGCATTTTTTCTTTACCTATGAAACTGTCTTTATCTTACTTCATGCATTTTCTCGTTCTTACTCTTTCCTATCCCACTGGGGCAAAGCGAGCAAGCAGTTGTGTGGTTCTAGTCACCAGCTGGGGTTGAATATGATGCTATCTTGCAAAAACCTCATTACAGACAACCCAACAGTTTTTCCATGTTTGAGAGTTTTCCTTATTCTTATATGCAATAAAATGTTATTACCTCATCTGTAATTTTTTTTCCTATGTGCTAAGACTCCTGAAAATACAAAAAAGAAGTACATGAAAGGATGTTCAATTCCAGAAGAAAATCATCCTAGAATGCAGAAGACATCTGACAGTAAATAAAGAATGGACACAAAAGTATGTGCGAGACAGATGAGCATACACAGTTAGAAGGTACTGTAAAAGTAGGTTTAGTGGCTTTGAAAAGATACCTATCTTTAAAAGACACCAAACAAAGGAGATACTCAAAGTATGTGTTTCTCTGCCCATTTCTTGTTTGCTTTTTTTTCTTTTCCATAGTTACTTTGACTTGATGATGAACAGCAACAGAAGATACTCTATGTTTCTACATTCTAGCTCTGCATAAGTCTTCCTCTAGAGTCTGAGAGTCAGATCTTTGGTATTATTTGGGGGGGTAGGGGTTGTCCTCTTTTTAAAGGCTTTCTATTGTACAGTTTTATGAGTTGGGTAACAACTACCACAAAGTGACTTTTAAAATACACATGAATTGGTTTATGAACTGCAGAAGAGCACTCGGCATACAGAGATGCAAATTCTCTTTGTTCTGTTAAAAAATCTGTAGATTTTCTTTCATCATTTCTTAGGGCACAGATTTGATGCCCTCTAGTGACTGATCACTTAGTTTAATATTTAAGAAATATATACAGAAGTGGACTGGCTACAGATATGAGTAGATCTTACACATTAGCATGACAGTTTACTGATTCTGAAACACATGATGAAAGCTTTTTCATTATTTCTCCTCCAATCACATGAGTCTAAAATTATCTGCTCTGTCATAGAGTATAAAACAAGAAAAAGGTTAAAACCTAGAGAGAAGATAGCGATAACCACTGACTTGAGGGTTTCTTTCTTTTACTGCAAACAAAACCCACTTTTCTTTAAAGGTTGAAATAACTTCAGTAAGGCATATCCTTACTGTCATGCTAACAAACTCTGCAGACTATGAAAGCACACTGCAGCTTCTGTATGTTGGACAGCGTATTATAACCGAATGCGAGATTTCGGCAACCCTCTGCCCTCCACTTTTTTCTCAAACATTATTCTCGTGCAATGTACATGACTAGTGCATTAAATGTTCATCTCTTCTATTAAAGGTTATCTGGCACCTTCAGGTGACAGAAAACAATAGCTGAAATAATCTATACTAAACTGTATTTGAGTAATAGTTTTACATGTAATGTTCCTTTGCAATTTTTCCAGATATAAAAAACAGGATTTTAAAAAATATATTTAATTAGAATCATGAGTGTATCACATTGTTTAACCTCTAAATACATCCTCTTTATGATGATTCTTTAACAAATTCAAATAAAAACTTGGATTTTATTGAGGTATAAACAGCCTGTAATTGCTACAAAATTTGCCAGAGAACTTCAAGTTTTAGAAGCAAAGTCAGTGTTGACTTCCACGCAGCATAATGTGACAGATGTTCTTATGATGCTAGAGATGTAACAAACTATCTGTAAGTAATTTGAATAACTGGTGAAGCAAGATATATCTGACAACACTATGAAGTTATGAACGTGAGGAGGGGCATAGAGCGACCCCTGTGGCTAAGTAGCAGGGAAGATAGTGTATTTAACTGCTATTTTTTCCTACTTAAAGCCTCAAGGATAATATATAATTTAAAGAATATGTAATATATGAAAAACAAACACAACCCTTCCCCCCCAAAAAAAAAAATTCCCCCAAAAAACCTAACAAAACAACAAAATCTCAACCAAAACCCACTTATCATGATTTAGGAATTGGACTCCCCAACTGAGTGTTCCTACTGGGACTCTCCAAACCATGTGCTTCCTTCTTGCTGCCCCTTTGCCCTCCCCCACTCTGGTGGTCTGGGGAAGAGAAGTGGAGGCACAGAAGGCAAAGCTCATGGGTTGAGATAGAAACAATTTACTGAGGCACCAATGAGACTAGAAAATGAGCACCAACAGTCAAAAGTGTACAAAAAAGTGTGCTTCACATGGAAAAGTGTTCACCCCAGAGCTTGACACAACTGCAGCCACGCCACCCTGAGCACTCCCTCCAGCTCAGAACTGGCGTGTCCTGGCTGCTCCCTCCGCCTTGGAGCTGGCACCACCCTGTGCTTCAGAACCAGCGCCACGCTTACTCGGCTGCAAGGAGCCCCTTCTCTCCACAAGATTCTCCCTCCCCCTGCCCCAACAATGATGTGAGGTGGCATAAAATAACCTTTTGAATTTGAGTCCTGGCTGTGGCATCTCCTAGCTACTGCAAAACTCTGTGCTGGCCAGAACCAGGTCACCTCTTTTATTTGTTGTTTGCAAGAGAACTTATTATGGAGAAAAGCCTTGAAGGAATAAAAGTGAAATCATTTATAGGACAAAGCTAGAAAATTTTCAGGTTTTAATCCCATTTTCTTAATTTCTTCTAAACTGTCATAAGCGTAGGAGAAAGGAATATTTGATCTTAGCATTGTTCAATTCTGAACTGCTGGAGCAAACTTAATTTGGAACAGTTTCTTGACATTCTTGTGCTGGAATTGGTTACTCTATAGCAGCATCCGCAATATGGAAAACAGCTATTTTATTTGAACAGTAAAGATTGTTTATCAGATTTTCTGTGATATGAAGACAGAATTCTACTCTCTTTCTTTATTAAAAGTCAGGAAGTCAGAACAAGCTTTCTTAAATACCTATGCAGCAGAGAGATTTCTGCCACAATAGACAGGAACAGAGAAGCTTTAAGCAAAGCTGTGTTGTCAGTTGCTCAAGGCAGCAGACGGCAGATGACGGCAAAATCAGGTATTGTTGTGTACTGAGGCTTGGATTTTAGTAAAGCAAGAAGCAGCAATAACATCGTGGCAGGAAAAGGTTACTGATATTTTATTTTGGTATATCATGAATAAATAAAGCAAAACTGAAAGGAAAAGGAACTATCAACTCAGAGTCTGTCCCCCATCACTGGATGAGTTGTTGCTCTTGGTGTGTTTGCTTGTATACTGTCTTTCTCCTTAATCCTCGTCTGGCTTTGAATCTCAGAAGTAAACTTTCTTCTCGATATCCTAGTAGAATATTTAAATATTCAGGAAAAAGTTCCCTGCATGAGATGGTATTATTGAGCATTATAAATTTCAATCTGAAAAATTTTTATTGATAAATTTTCAGTGTTTTATTAGAGAGTAAAATTTACTGGTGGTCTATAAAGTTTGCAGATGTACTTATGTTGGGAGGGGGTTGTTTTGGGGTTTTTTTTGCACATTACACATTTCTTTATCCATTATTTCCAACACACTTACTAGCAAACAACACTGCAATACAACATACCAACAAGCTCTGCAGATATGATCAGAAAAAAAAGGCTAATATTTACCACTTATATAACAGGATGTGTTGGTTGTGCAAACAACTATGAACCTGAAGTTTCCAGTCCTGTGGGGAATTTAATCTTTAACTACTTAGGTGCTTGTTATGTGAGTTTTGGCTGAGTACCAGGAGTTTCATTTTCCTTTCCCCTAACACAATGCAATATGTCAGTTTCTGCTTATCATACCTTGAATTCAAGAGTTTTATTAAAATCTCACAGCAGCGGTACAGTAATTTCTCTGTAATTTAATATACAAAAAGTGTTTTATATAGTCTTAATGCCCCTTATTTGCAGATAAAACACTGTATTGAATATTTGGATTGAGAAAGAGCTATGGCTCCATCAGAACATCTTGGATGTATTTGTACCTACTTCCCAGCTGTATGAGTTAATGACAGACTGACAGCAGGAAGACTGAACTCTAGATCATTGTCTCCAACAGAAGAAAGAAGATAATATTTTTGAGCAGTGTATTATTTAAAGAATTCTTTTTTTTTTTAGATCAAATATAGTGCTCTGATGTGCCTTTTGTCTCAGTTAGTGTAATCCTCTGCTAAAATCGGAATTGAAATCATATCATGTCATGTAATCATACCAATATAACCAGCATTATCCTAATTTTTCAGGTTTCACCTTAACTAATTCACCTTTTCTCAGCTTATATTTAAGATATTGATCAATGCAGTGCCTACAGTCTTTCATTAGTATTTCCACCTGTAATTTGCCTTTTATGAAATGCAATATGTTATTAATAATCTCTGTTAGCCTTCAGACTGTGGTCTGCAGTACATGTTAATTCAGAAATGGGAGAGACAAATTAGTAGATAAACTTTTATGAAAGGGTGGCATGGAAAAGTAAATACTGACAATTAGTTCTGAAAGCAGCAATTGTTTTCTTGCTTGTATGATCAAGTATGATCTTTCTGCTTGTCTATCAAGGTGTAAAAATTAATATGGGATGATCAAAATGTGCTTTACCAGCAATTTTCAGAGAATTCCCTTAGTAATTTCTCTGTATTCATGTACATGTCTCTCAAGTAGATTTATTTTCCCTGTGTGATAAAATTTTCTTCTGTTTTGTCTCTCACAGTGAACGGTAACCTTAATCACTGCTCTTCTTCGCAATCTTTCCATTAAAAATGGAAAATCAAAAAAATATACAACACCCTGATAAGCTTCTGAATAAGTCCTTAACAGTGATATCTCTATCAGAGATGTCTCATGTTAAAAAGAAACATTTTTATCTATCTTCACTATTAGTCTAACTAGATTGAAGTCTGGTCACTCACGTAATCAATTTCTACAGAAGATTCTAATTTTATTATTTCATAAGAAAGTTATTATTGAAAAGTTAATTATGGTAGTTTATGCTGTTTAAATTTCATTTCCAGTTACTTGTCACTCTTCAACATTCACTATGTTTACATAGTACTTATAAGAATACAAATGAGTGACCTAGGTTTGTTAGTACTAATAAAAGCAAAAGAGAAATTATCTTTTTTTAAAAAAAAACCTGCAAGAAGAACAATAGCAGTAAAAAAAAATAAAAAAAAAAAAAAAAAAGA
>VYXF01006526.1:75546-87439 GCA_013397295.1 Polioptila caerulea | reverse complement strand
AAATTTTTTTTTTTTAAAAAAAAACGGAAAAAAAAAAAAAAAACAAAAAAAAAAAAAAAAAAAAAAAAAAAAAAAGAAATCAACTCAAAGCAAGCAAACCCTCACAAACCATAGCAAAAGCCAAATTGCCAAAGGTAGTTTTCAGCTACCTGAGGGGAAACTGTGAAAGAGTACTTCTGACTACGATCTCCAGATTCACAGTAGCTTTACTTTTTTTATCCCTTGGTTAGTATACCTTTCAACTGAAATCTTCCCTGGAACATTTACACATCATTCAGATTCTTGTGGGAAGGCTGAATCACTCCATTCCCTAAAGAGATCAGTATTTGATAGTCTAACTCCCTATCCAAAACTGATTCTTTGAAGTTTTCCACACACCAGTCCACTCAGGTTCCAGAACTTCAGTTCCAAAGTTATCTCACTATCACTTTCAGAAGCAATAGCAAAGAATTGAACAAATTCTGTGAAAAAGAATTTATTGGATACTCAGTCCTTTCTTGAAGTGTGTAACCATGACAGAAAGAAAGTGATCCATCTTCTGATTACCCTTTCATAATAAGGAAAGTCTTCATGTTATTAGAATGAAAGACTAGGCTTTCATCTTAACAGTGAAAGATTTCTCAGGTTAATTGCTAACATTCTCTCTACTCTTAAAAATGTCTAATGCCACTCTTATGGATGGAACAGTAAGATCCACAAAGACAGAAAAGAAAATATATTCAACATATGAAAATCCTATGCTTTGATTGTCCCTTGCAGGGATTAATTCACAGTAAAACCTTGTGAAGATGGAACTTGTTGCAATATCCATTCAACTTTTTTTTTTCCTATTATGAAGAAAACCATCAATTTTTGAGCAGTTTAATAATAATTTATTCAATATTCAGCTCTTCAAAGAATGGTCAGATCACAGTCTACTTGTAATTATGAAAAGATTGGATTGGATATTAAATACACTGGACTCAAAATGATATTTTTACTCCTTAGTAAGGCAGAGATCTCATTTAATGGGACAGAAAAGAGTAACAGAAATGTTGCTGAGTTCAAGATCTCAAGTACAATGAAACTGACCTTGTAAAGTGAACTTTCAACATTTAACAAAGCCATGGAGCCATACCACATATACTGTTCTAAATAAAGAATGCATTTTAAACAAAGATAGTGTATCCACAACATCTTTTTGAAACAAACAAACAAACCAACCAAATTTTTTCCCTGTTTACTGATTGTTTGAAAAATATCAAGTGACATCCAGACACAGGTGATTAAAAAAAAAGTCAGGCAATGCTAAGGGTACTTCAGGGATGGAAGCTTCTAAATAAAAATAGAGAAAATTGCCATTACTATACATGTGGAAAGTGAAAATTTCATGAGTGAATCAGGAACCCTGGAGTATGCAATATATAATTGGAATACATGGAAAGCTGGAAAAAACTTTAGATATAAACCACATTCTAAAAAAACGAGCCATGAAATGCAGGATTAGTTTCTAAAAAGGCAAAATTTTTGCCTTAACCATGAGAAGTCAATATTTAAAGGAAACAATTTAAGAATAGAAACTGAAACAAGCATGAAAAATATAAAAAAATAAGCAATCTAAAGACTGCACTCCCCTATGCAATCCTGTTGCTGTCTGACTACTTCTATGTGGACAGACATAGCAGCATATTTAAAAACTAATATCACTAGCCTGTATTACCAGTCTGTGTTACAAATTTTACATCTTAATATACTTTCTTCTACCACACTTTTAAAACGTGTGTTTTCACCTCCAATTTGTAGCTATTTCCTCATTTTAAATACCAAGTTAAAGAAGTTTAGAATATAATTTCTAGAACAATACTTATCATTAAGTAAGCATATTTGGTACTTATTATCAGAATGGTGTTGTCATGTCATAATTTCCCCTTAACAGTCTGCTTAAGACATACAGAAATGTAAGCCCTGCGACCCAGAGGAACTCTTAGAGTGTAAATTGCACTGGAAGACATACAGACATACCGGGGAGTAGAGTAGGTTGCATTACTATTTCAGTTTCCTGTGAATGAACCTTTCCATCTGAATTCAATAATTTGATCTATTAGAATGATTTTTAAGAGGATATATATTGTTCAACAACTCCCTATATGGTCCATTTCCTTTGCCCATGTCAAGATTTTAATTGCAACAGTTTCAAGATAACGTGCATACTTACAAAAAAAGTAATTAGAGATGCTCAAATATCATTCAGCAAGTCAATGTTTCCTCATGGGGAGAAGCCAATGAAACCTTTTGTGGATTTTATGCATCTCAATGACTTGAAATAATTAATAGGTTGATTTGGGGAATTCAGCTGTGAAAGAGTGTAGTACAGCACTACAGTCTAGTAGACCTGGAAGTCAGCAATAATTCTATCACAGGTGTTATAAAATTCGGTTTTGATAAGCACGTTAGCAGCACTCTGTCCATATTGTTCCACTGTAACTTCAATAATATATATGCTAAAACCCTACTTAGAAAACAAATTAATATTTAAGTCTATATTCCCAAGTCTAGAGGAGCATTTTGTCTCCACCAAAATCCTGGGTGCTGGAAACATTTTGATGGCACTCGTGTACAGTCTTAAGCCAATATTAATTTAGTAGAAACTGTAATGCTTTTACCTGATATTGACATAGTATGAGAGATGATTGAATAATTTTCATAAAGGTGGAATGCACAGACAAAATGAGCAAGATATGCTTACTAAATCTTTTAAGAAATATCATCTTTCTAAATAATTTTAAATCCTTCTTCTTGAAAGAGCAGAAAAATCAGGTGCAGTAGGCTGCTTGAAACACTGTGATAAATTCCTTAGTCAAGTCCTATGAAGAATTGTGTTAGCAATGGCTTTTTAAAATGTGCAAGTGATCTGTATACTGTCTATATTGTGTGTTCTGTTTTACCTTTTTACTAGGAAATAATTAAAAATAATCATGAATGTTATATAAAAATAATTTCAACATTTAGTTAGCAATTTAGAGCTATGCTATAAATACTTACTATAGATAGGTACTGTAAAATAAAAAGCTGCCTAAAAATCTGAAATAGATTTCTGCATTAGTTTTTATTTTTTGATAGGATTTTTTTTTGGTTTTTTGGGTTTTTTTTTTAATATTTTTTATTTTTGCTGTATGGTCAAACATACAGCAGCTTTCATTAGACTTCAGGTGAGTGTTCCATCAATATGCTTTAGAGGTCTCCAAGGCACTCACTTTTCTGGGCAGCCAGTGAATGGAAAGCAGTTATATTTACAGAAGTGGGTCACAAAGTTTCCATACTTCAAGAAAAATCTATATTGCACAGTTTATTTTGACATAAGAATTTTTTTGATGTTCAGGACTGCAACTGAGTTGTTTACCTTCATATTAGAATAGCTATTAAGCAATTAGTGGATATATTTCCATAGTGGTGAAATGATGTATCACAGAAGATGCTAAGGATACACTCATTACATTTTTTTCTTTTAAATTCTCTATCTAATGAGCATGAGACAACACAGAACATTATAGTGAAAAAAAAATAAAATATTTTGAAACATTTCACTACAAGTTTGATATCCTGAATTATCTTTTAGTAAAAATTACCCCAAAAAGCTAATTTAAATATCCAGTCTTTTGCTTCATGCTTATGCTTAGAGTCAGCCAGAATTTAAAATAGTTGAATGTCGTATTGTAGGAAATATTTTATCAGTGCATTTCCATAGAAAACTAGTTATTCCTGACAACTATAAATGAGACTATGTCTAGAAAAATAGATCTAAGATGTAAAAGTACAGACATCCTCTTGTGTCATCCTATAATATCAATTGTGACTTGTTGGGTTGATTGTCTCTTCTTTTTTAATCTAAATAAGATCAAAGCATTTATGAAATTTGGAAAGGTCTTTCTAAAATAATTTAAATTTTCTTTTCTTTTTCCTTTTTCCTAAAAGTATATTTCAATGAGAGACAATGAAAATAGTTTGTAAGTCTTCAGGAAAACAGGTACTACATATTAATGGCATAACAGTAGACACTGCCATTTTATAGAATATATCATTCAATGATAACAAACAAAATAGCATTTACTGCAGATTAAATGCCATCATGCTTTATTTGATCTTAATTTATCATTCTACATTTCTGTGGTTTTTTAGTATTGCTCTGATTTCTGTTAAAAAAATACTAGTACATATGTTATATCAAAATAAACATTGCAAATATTTTTTGTAATATATAAAAATATTTAATCTTTTTTTTTCCCCCACTAGATAGAAAAATAGCAGATAACACATAAAGGGAAGTCTGTATATGCTAGTACTTTCTTTTGCAAGTAATAACATTTGAAAATTATGTCATCTGCATCTCTCTCATTGTAAACATATATTTTAAAAATTGGTATGGTCTCAGAGTGTTACAATTCTTAATTCTTATTATTGACATCTTGGGAAAAATGTAATTACTTATCATTGTTCTTGTTACTTTTGTTAATTTATAAAAGGGGAAAGAAAAATACTGTAACACAAAAAAGAGGTCTGTGATAGCACTAGTTGCTCTGTTATATGTAAAAAAATTATTCTGCTCCCCATAAAAAAATTGTTGCTGACCTTATCATTCTTGTATGTTACTCTCCTTATAGATGATAGACCCTGGTTAGCATAAAGAGAAATGGGGTGGAAACAGAAAACAGAGACTGTGAAGCGCAGAATTTTCCATACTTTCTGCACAGGAAGAAAGCTTGGTGTGTTACTTCTATCAAAGCTTCTCCACTGAGAAGAGAGGCAGGGAGGCGAAGTGGAACTTTGCATATTAAATGGCACAAATCTGACATGAGTGGAGCTCTGTCTAAACCAGTTTGTGTTTTTTGTGCTGCACTTCAGATATTCAGACCAGTTCACCTAACATTTCAGTGTTAAGCTAAATGAAGATGAAATGGAAAATCATTAGATTTAATGAAAAAAAAAATAGTAACAGCCAATAAGCAAACAAAACAAAAGCATAAAGTTTCACTGATTCCAAGAGGGAAGTTGAAATTAGGACAATTTTCTACAAATAGTAGAATTTTGTCTCTTACCTCCCCTTTTTTTTTTTTTTTACATGATATTTGAGGTCTGATATGAATATGTTATTTTCTTCTTAGACTATTCCTCATTGAAATCTTTCATGTTATTTCCTGAAACATTCTTCCATGTAAAGCTATCAAATCTAATAATTTTTCTTCTAAAAATATTCTGTTACAGTCAATTATTCAATCAAGAATTTCAGTCCTAACAGTCACATGCTTTGCATGATCAGTATGTTTTTCAAGTACAGGAAAAAAAACTCAGTTCTTTCAGGTACCTTGTTTTCTGTATAGTGTTCATTTGGAGGAATATATAAATGTTAATAATGCATCATGGGGTAAAAATCAAAAATTCAATTAATTCATACATGTTGATTAGAGAAATTAGGGTTTTAACATTTATATACTTGCTTCAAAAACCAGTTTTGAGTCTTGTAAACACAGAGTATCTTCAACTACATTCATGGTGTCGAAGAACCAAGGCAGACAATGAAGTTCCCCTAAAATTAGATGTTTGGAAGCCAAATCATGAGCACAGACTAAAAAACAACCCACCTCCCTAGATACATCAGTAGAGAGAGACAAAGAGAAAGAGAGGGGAAGACAAAGCATTTCAGAAGTCAAGTCATCCCACTGCGAGACTGACGTCTCTAATAGATGGAATGTATCACCTTCTCAGTGTCATTTACCACTAAAGGCAGGAAGCCAGGATGACTGATTGGATGTATGTGACTAGATTTTACACTGCTAATGACAGCTGAGATGAAGCTAGGCCCATTATAATTAAACTACAGAATATTGCATAAGGGTAAGGAAGGGGTACTCTGTAGTCACCACATTATAGGCAGAAAACAAAGTCGAATCAGTTAGAGAAGAAGAAAGGAAAATTGGATGAAGTTTTCTACCTAATACATTCACCAGGGATATGTGAAGAAGAAAATGTTAAAGAGCAATTAGTTAAACAGCGAGACAAGAAAGGTTAAGAATGCATATGGATTTCAATCAATTAATCACCCTTATGTGACTCATACGAGTTGGCACTGGAGATATTTCATGCTTCCTTTGACATTCACAGTGCCTCACTGAGGAGGGCTTTCAGCATAGTTGAAAGGAGCTGAACTGGTTTACTGACACATGTTCCCCAATCCTTGCTTCATTATGGTTCTGCATCTCTTACATTTCTATCAGATTGCTAATTCAATCCAGCAGAAAGAATGGCTTTAGCAAAATATCCTTTGGTATCTAGCTACTAAATGCAGAATGGGGCTAGGAACACCACACTGATATATTTGCAGAGGGATCTGGAAAGGCTGGATTGAAGGACCAAGGGCAGTTGTATGAGGTTTGACAAGGCCAAGTGCTTGTCTCAACACTCCCATGAAGCACTACAGGCTTCAGGAAGAGGAACTGGAAAACTGCCTGATGGAAAAGGACCTGGGGTTTCTAGTCAACAGTCCAACAAGGTATCCAAGAAGGCCAACGGCATCCTGGCTTGTTTCAGAAATAGTGTGGCCAGCAGGACCGGCAATGTGATGATCCCACTGTACCTGGAATGCTGTGTCCAGTTCCGGGTCCCTAACTCCAAGAAAGACATTGAGGTGCTGGAATGAGTCCAGAGCAGGGAAATGGAGCTGGTGAAGGGTCTAGAGAGTGAGTCCTGTGAGAGCAGCTGAGGGACTGCTTACCTGAAGAAGGTACAGGGGAGACCTTATTGCTCTCTATAAATACCTGAAAGGAGGTTGTAATGAAGTGGGAATTGGTCTCTTCCAAATTACAAGCAGTAGGATAAAAGGAGGTGGCATCAAGTTTTACAAGGGGAGTTTTAGATTGGACATTAGAAAAAAATTCTTCACTGAAAGGAGTGTCAAACATTGGAAGAGGGTGCTCAAGGAAGTGGTTGAGTCACCATTCCCAGAAGCGTCGGGGGTCAGTGGGGAACATAGTACTCTGCAATTACCTGAAGGGGAATTGTAGTAAGATAGGGGTCAGCCTTTTGTCCCAGGCAGCCTGTAAAAAGGCTAGACAAAATGGCCTTATGCTATATCAGGAGAAGTTTAGATGAAATATTAGGAAAAATTTCTTCACAGAAAGGTTTGTAAAGCACTGGAGTGGGCTCTCCAGGGAGGTGGTGTATCCGCCATACCTGGAGGTGTTCAAAATATGACTGGATGTGGCACATAATGCCATGGTGTATTTGACAAGGTGGGGGTTGGTCAAAGGTCGGTCAACAATCTTTGAGGTCTTTTCTAACCTAAATGACTCTGCGATTCTGAGCCTTCTTCCATCGTTTAGGATTTGGTTGGTCACACAACTACAAATTGTCAAGTTTTATTTGGTTTCACAGTTTACAGTGAGTAAACGGAATAGTCCTGATAGGCATGGAATATACCAAAGTTCAATATAATGACTGTATTTTCAAAGCTGATTAATTAACAGGGTACCACAACTGTGCAGGAATAAACTAATTTTTGGTTCTCTGCAGCATTTCCCAAAATTTACCACCTTAATTCAGCAGAACAGGAAGAACTAACTAGTATGGATTTAAAAAAGTGTTTATAAGGTGTTATAAAAAGACTTAAATGAATATTATCATAAAAAATGTGACACAAAGTTGTGGTAAGGGACAATAAATTGTCTCAAAGGTTAACATAAAGTTTTTACCCAAACTTGTACCTGAGATTGCAGATTTATGTGCCAATAATGTGCTGTTTGTGTAAACTTTTTGGGCTGGATCTTGACAGGAATGATGACTATTTTCCCCATGGCTTTATTTAAGAGAGGAAACATTCAGTTCAGCAACTGCTGAGCGCTCAACTGCTCAGTCATGCTGTCTAGAAAATTCCATTTCTGTCAGGACATGTGTCAGTAACTGTCACAGCAATAAGTAGCTAGAGGGATGAAGAATCAGATGCTAAAAAAATACACACAATTATCTTGTGAAGTATTGTAATAAATTTTTATTTATGTTTTTTCTGCTTCAGCTTTATACTGTTATACTGAACTTTGTAAGTGCGATGATAGTGTCAGAATTGATGGCAAAGAAAAGAGGATACCTGTTTCAAGACTGATGAATAAAGACAATATGTATGAAAGAATATGATTGTTATGACTTTATATTACTAATGACAAATAGGGTAAATTACATTTTATTTCCCACAGTATTACATTTTCAATAGGAAAGTTAAGTTTAAGTTGCTGTTAAAACTGGTATCATACAGTCATGGAATTGTTTGGGTTGGAAGGAACTAAATCATCTACTTTCAACCCTCTCCCTGATTTTTCTAGTTTATAGGATTATATTCGTACACAAGAATTATCTCAGTCCTGTTTCTGTCAAAGTTCTTCGCTCACTTCTTTACAGGCAATCTTTTTGTACTACTTAATATATTATTACCTTTTGCTTCAGACCCCATGCAATGAATATTAATTTTTGACAGCAGTCAGTTGCATTGCATTGTCCCAAGAATCATTTGATACATAGATGTCAATAAAGTTCCCTGGCCCAAAGGAATTTTCCATTGTCCATATCACTACAAAACAAAAGCTTCTAGATAGAAGTATTAAAAGTACATATGCAAAGATGTAGATTACAAAGCGAAATAATTCATTCTTTGTTGCCGTACTCCTAGAAATACATATTTTGTATATTCTAGGATGGAGTAGAAGTATATGTTGAATTTGCTGGCTGTCACTGACAGGCTAAAGTAACATTTCTCAATCTGAAACTAACACAGAATTCCCTATTGTTTCAAGGAAAGTAATAAAACAAATACAAAAATAATCAACAAAAGGAATTATGCTACTTCTGTAATCTTTTATTCATAGATAGCAATAAAATAGTGGTGTGTTTTTATTTGTTTGCATTGATTCTTTTGTTATAATTTGACAACATGCTGGTAACATTTTAAAAAAGTCCTATAACACTTTTTATCCACTTTTTTACAGTCTGAGATACTCTGCGTTGTGACATTCACTGGCTTCATCTCATCTTCTATATCTGTTTGAAATATTACTGTAGTGAGAGGCAAGGGGAAGACACTAGTCTGAACTCTTATTTTGACCAAATAAGACCTCAAATACTTTGGAGGTGAAGCCTACTCAAGAGTATTTCTGAAATAAAAAGAGACTTTTAGAACACCTGCACAGCTGTGATTCTTTCGATGATTCACTTATGGGTTGGCAAAGCAAGCAGCAAAAAGATAATGATTGTATGAGAGGCTTATCTGAAAGCTCTAAAGTATATTTGCCCTCTCAAATAGTTTAGATGTATTTGGAAAAGAACCAAAGAAAGCACAAATGACCTATTAACAATTTTACTTTTATTTATTTGAAGAAGGATCCAGCAGGTGGTACTGCCTCAGTTAATGACCACTGATCAGTTTAAATAAGGAGAAATCTACTTCTGTAAAAGGTTGGTGGTGTTTGTTACCCATCTAAACTGGAACTGAGATGTATGGATGTGGATACTCTGAAGTCTCAGTGTTAATGTCTTTTTCTCCTGAACTGCTGGTGCTGATCACAACTACAGCACATGTCCTGATTTCTATGTGTTCTGTGCAGTACCTCCGTGTTGTTGGATAGACAGCATAAACTCAACCTAGAAATCTTCACATACACATCCCACCTTAATAACTAAATTTTAGACTTTATAGGGCTAATTTTTGCCATTCTGCTCTTAAAACCTCTGAAATGCCAGATTTCCCTGCGGCAAATTCATAATCTGTTAACAATGAGAAAATTACACACCGTTACAGGAATGTGCTAAAATGCTATTTTTAAATTCATCTGAATTAAGTGTTCCTAGAAACACCTTCCTCCTGGAAACACCTTCCCATAGCATCTTTTCAGGCTAAAACCTGTGTCCACATAATATTTTTTGTCATTATTTTTATTAATCTTACTTCTCATGAGAGAAACTCAGGGAGTACAGGAGAACAGTATCAGAAATAGAGATTCTGGCTCCACAGGTTTCAGTGGGGTCAAGATTTCACAGAAGACTTTGAGCAAGAGAACATTCAGCAATTTTCCTGCTTACTCTGTAACTCTAGAAATAACAATGTATGTTTATCTATTCACATAGATAATAGAAACCATTCAAAGATTATAGCAAATATCAAAATTTCAAGAAAATATTCTACCTTATCAAATATCCTAGCTTTTCCTCATAAGACATTAAGATTCTGTTTTGGACCCACTTTGACAAATACAGAGCTTTAAGCACTGCTAAACTACTGTGCAGTGACTGCATCAGATGAGTCCATAATACATTTTCAGGGTGAGTCAAACTGTACCTACAATGTCTTTCTAATTTGCTAGGTCAGCTACATGGATTACTCAACTTGTTTCAGTCAAATACTTCCACAGGACAGCAAAAAATATTTAAACTATTTCAGCTCATGTAACTCTTTTTTTTTTACTAAAACTCAGAATATTACACTCAAAATAAGTTAGAAATTCTGAAAGAATAGAAATTTCTACTCAGTGAAAAAAGTAAATTAAAAGTTGGAGGAATGACAACCTCCGCAACTTCAGGAAGAATTTTTTTTTATCATGGTGTTGAATAAAAGAATAAATTGTTTCCTCTGTTTAGCATATTAGATTTAAATATTACAAAAATAAGTGATTTATCAAAACTCAAGTCTCTGGCATATGTTAATTATATTCAATAACTACATATTTAAGAGACTGTATAAATTCTTTAGTGTCACTATCAGAGATGACTAAGAATTTTCAAAGAGTTATGATTTTTTGGTCATAAAAGAAGATTTAGTAAAAAATTTAGTTTTTCAAGGCAATGCATTTTGATTATATTTTCACCAGGAAAATCATGTCACCTACAGGAGTAAATATCCTGTGATACAGCCCTATAGAAGAAGGGTGAATAGTACAATGGATCAAACACTCACTGAGTCATGGCAAAGCAGAGATCTGGAGATTTCCCACATTTAAGTATTTGTCCACAAAACACAGAGAGATCTTATTAAATTTTAATTTGTTGTGCAATATGTGAAAAAAAAAAAGTCAATTTTAACATTTCACTAGAATTGTTCAGAGGTAGCCTGAGATGATCTGTGTATTCTTTATAGCTGCTTGCAGTAGCACAAGCACCTGCTGTTCTATCTGTGAGATCAGCAGGGGATCAAGCTGTACAGAGCATCTGTTTCTTACTTTTACCTTTTTTCATCCATCTGCCTCTTAATCCAATAGAGGAATGACCTGGTGAAACCCAGTTAGAGAAACCCAGAGTGATTCCCAAGGAATGTAAAAATGTGATTTACTGTTTCCCTCTTCTTCATCCCATTTCAACATTTCTATATAGTGACATAGCCTTTGGTTATTTTTCAGTGTTGTCACAAACTAGAATCAGAAGTAGCTCCAAGAGTTAAGAAAGCTGCGCTCAGTTTTTTTTTCCCCAGAGCTGTTTGGTTGGTTTTGTTTCTTGTTCATTGCAAGTAAAGTTACTCTGTTTATGTGTAAGGTTTCACCTTGGTAAGAATATCTGAAACGAAAGCAACATTATAAAATTGAAGGTTTGTCTCTTGTGAAGAGCTGGACAGTAACAAAATGCCTGGTCAGGCAAAATAAAAAGATTTTTAAAAGTCAGTTATATAATTAGAGCAGTTAAAGTAAACACTTCTGATGTGGATCTGAAGTGGTCAGGCATTTGGATTAGATTAGTGTATGCCACTTCCAACTGAAATATTCTCCTATTCTATTCTATTCTATTCTATTCTATTCTATTCTATTCTATTCTATTCTATTCTATTCTATTCTATTCTATTCTATTCTATTCTATTCTATTCCATTCCATTCCATTCCATTCCATTCCATTC
>VYXF01006526.1:0-75152 GCA_013397295.1 Polioptila caerulea | reverse complement strand
ATTTTTTTTTTTTTGTATTTTTTTAATTTTTTAAAATTTTTTTTTTTTTTTTTTTTTTTTGTTCTATTAAGAGATGTTTATATGTTTCTGGTCGGGGAGAAAAAAAACCAACAACAACAAAAACCAACATTCCAAGCAAACTGATAATCGCATCCATGAAATTTGTTTTAAGGTTTGTAAAGCTTTAAACAAAGTGATTCAGATGATGAAGACATATTTTTTACATATACATAATTAAATATGTTGATTTTATATTGGTAAACAAGTTTAATTAGCTTTAACTATGAGGAGGTTTCACAGAATCATAGGAAGGCCTGGGTTGGCAGGGACCTTAAAGATCATCTAGTTTCCCATGCCATGGGCAGGGATGCCACCCATAAGATCATGTTGGTCAGGGTCCTATGCAGCTGTCTTCAAACACTTCCAGGGATGAGGCATGCATAACTTCTCTGAGCAACTTGTTCTACTGCCCCACTACCATCACAGCAAAGAACATCTTTCTAGATCTAATCTAAATCTCTCTTCTACTACTTTAAAACCATTACCCCTTGTCTATCAATATCTGTCCATGTTAAAAATCTCTCCCTCCTTTTTTAAGCACTCTTTCTTATAAGCACTGAATGGCCACAATTAGGCCATTCTCTTCTCCTGGCTGAACAACCCTATCTGTCTCAGTCCGTCTTCACAGGAGAGGTGCTTCAGATCTCTGATCATCTTAAATTTTTGGATTGGAAGTAATGGCTCCAGGTGTGACCCAAAATTTTTCAATTACAGCAGAGAAAGTATGTGATTGATATGGTAACCTTTTTTATTCCCTGATTACACAGGATTAAGATTATATCGGTGGTGCCCTTCTCAATGAACTACAATGGTGATAATATATGGCCACAATCCTGAATCCAAATATATGGGATATATAGGTATATAGAGTTTACATTCAGTGTTGTGTATTCTAAGTGACTATTAAGTTGCCTACAATGGGAATATTATACACTACTAATCTAAGAATGATGTGCCAACATATGAGAAAATGGGAAAATCCAGAAAAATAAAATACCTTTTAAAGGTTTAAAGGATTCACAACCCACTTTAAGTCTAGCTAATGCTCACTTTTTCAGTAATTTGCACAACAGAAAAAAAATTTTTTATGTTTGACTACAAGGCATAAAATTGACGGTAGTCAGTATCTAAAACTGGCAACTTAATAAGAAAAGCAAAACGCAGCATTATCTTTATTTTATTCTAATATTCTTTTTTTAAAATTTAAGTCTCATTGGTATAAATATGAATTGTTAAATGACTAAGTGAAGCATCTTGGCAATTTGACTAAGGAAGTAACAATACATGAAAACAAAAAGGTGATAGAAGCTTATATTGAGATACTGGAGGGATTTATGGTAGATCCATCTCTCAGTAATATTTTCACTGAGGAAAAAGAAGTAAAGGAGGATTTTTCATCTATATTAGAGAAAAACTGTGAGCATTAAGGAAGCCAGGATGACCAAAAACAGACAGAATACAGCAACTATCTTTGAAAAGATAAGATACTGCAGAAGAACAGGCCAAAACCAGACATTTTCTGGCAGATAAGTAATTCACCTATTCTTGGTATCTGGAAATCTCATAAAGAAAGAATTCCTGAGGTTTTCAATAAATTACTTATATGTGATTACATTGAGCTATAACACAATATTGCTCACCACATATCTGTTCTATATACTCTATGACTATATTCAGCTAGAGCAGGGGAGGTTATTTTTCAAAAGGTTTTAATCAAGGAGAATTTCCTTCTGATTGGAATTGAATGGTTGTTTGGGAACATGTAGATTTTGTCAGAAACACCAATGAAAATCAGAAGTGCTGATAGCCTGACCAAGCAGCCAGCTGCTAGTTAATCTGATTTTCTGCCATGATGCTCAGCCACTATCTTGCCAATTGGACCCCAGGATGGTGAGTTGGCTAGAAATGAGGCAGAATGCTTGGCTTCTCATCTTGCCTCATACCCAGCTGTCCTCCTTGGCTGGTGTGAGACCTGGATAACTCCTCAAGTTACCACCTGCCCAGAGAGCTTTTCTGAGCAGTCCAAAGAGTTCTTTAAGTGCTTCTACTCAGGATCCTGAGCAGTCTGATGTCGTTGTTAGTCATCATCTTTTTAAGTAAGGGAAAGGTCTCTCTTTCTCATCTGCCCCTTAAATGTCTGTTTTCTCTCAAGATGGAAAGCTGTAATTCTGTCTGGTTGAGTATCTGGCCTGTCATTTGTATAACTTTACAGCTATGTGGGTGGGGAAATGTGGGCTGGTAGGCACTGAAAAAGATTGTTCCATTTCACCAGAAATTCTGCAACACAGGCATGTTTCTTTACTAAGTAATGAAAAAAAAAATTAAAATAGGCATGTACAATTTCCTATAAAGTAGATGTGAGTTATAAGTTTTCTTTCTAATATCTATAGTATATGTTATTACAGAACCACAGAATGGCTAAGGTTGGAAGTGGAATAACAGTAGAACATGTCATCCAACCTTACTGGCCAAGCAGGAACATCCCAGATCACATTGCACCAGATCCAGATGATTCTTGATTATCTCCAGTGAGAGAGACCCCACATGCACTCTGTGTAATTTGTTCCAGTGCTCAGTCACCTGCACAGAAAATTTCTTCCTGACAATCAGGTGAAACTTCCTTTGCATCAATTTCTGCCCATTGCCTCTTGTCCTATTGCTTGGCACCTCTGAGCAGAGCCTGGCTCCATCATCTTTGACACACTCCCTTAGGATACTTATACACATTGTTGAGGTTCCTTCTTAGTCATCTCTTCTGGAGGTTAAACATGCCCAAAAATATATATGTATGAATATATAAAGTACAAAAAATAATTAAAAATAAAATCTATTTTTTCATCAATATAGATATGGTAAGATATAAAAATTAAGTCTTGTCAAGTTATTAATTGATATATGTATTGATATTAAACTAATATCAATAATGGAGAAAATAATCTAGAAATTATTTAATTATAAATTTAAGATAGGGTGAACAGTGATTATGAGCTCTACACAATAATTTGTGAAGAATTATTTATCAAAATGGTCATGAATCTCAAAGTTAATGCACTATTCCTGATGCCACGAAATATTTTAAAGTGAGTGCGCTCAACTAAAAGGTAATCTGTTTATTGAGATAAATCTAATTTTAAAAATAAAGGGCTGTTTACTTTGGAAATGAAATTATTTTCTCATTCAATGAATTTCTTTAATTCGTTCTTCAATCCTGTTAATGACTTTACTCTTCAAATACATGCATTTTATGCACTTCTGCTAAGGAGAAGTAGCTGCATATTTTTTATATGTTATATTTACCATTAACTTTCTCTTTTACTAAGGGAGCAAAAGTAGAACATATGTTTCCTGTGACCTTCTATGAATAGTGCAGATGTTGAGGAGTCTCCGCTGACTGAGCTTCTGGTGGCAGCTGTCATTTCCCTTTCATCCTCCTTTATTTCTCTTAAAACTAGTGCAACAGAGATAGTGCTAAGAATAAAGAAAAATAATTCATAGAGCATAGTGCAAAAATAATGCACAGCTTTTTATATAGCTTTATATTCAAAACAAGCAAAATATACAGAAATTAATACAATTAATTCTGTAAAACACTTAGATTATGTGTAAAGACCTAAAGAAATAAGGATAGAATTTGTGTCGTAATCTATTGAAAAGTATAAAACAACATTGAAACACAAACCTTTGGTACTTAAAAGCGCAAACATCTAAGTAAACTTTTTCCTTCCCACTTTTTCCAGTTGTCTAGAACTTTCTGAAGGAAACATACATTTTCCCAAAATTATTGTTATAGAAATAATTTTCTAGTACATTACTGGCAAAGGCTTTAATGCTCCTCTGAAATTTTAAAATTTGGATTTCTATTCATCAGTATACATATAGGAGCTGTTACTGTGGAGTCACATTCCTGGAGGAAATTTGCATACCATGGCTTTAAAGAAAAAATACATGACTTATGTTAACAGATGTTTACCGATTAGGGAGTGATGCCTCTGCCCAAATTAAGGTACAAACAAGACTATATGTTGAAATCAATACTATGGATTTTAGCTGACAATGAATTTTAGAGAGAGAAAGAAAGAGCAGCAGATAGTCACCACCTGTGAATTCAGCAGCATCCTGTTGGTCTTCCTTCACCCTGGGCTTATCAGTGGTAGAGGTCCTGAAATAGTTCAAAACTTTTCAATATTTATACATCTTAGCAAACAAAGAAATGAATGCTCATTGGATATCCAGATCTCTCATTCTATTGGTTAAATGATTCCCTAAATTTTGATACTGATTAGTCTGGATGCTCAGTCTTTCTCTTCTTTTCAGATAGTGGGTTTGCTGGGTTGGTGGGCCATGGGTCAGCAGTTACCATCTCCCCCGATGGAATTACCTTTTGCCCCGTAGAAGCTGATTCAGCACAGTTGGCACCCAGAAAATAGTACCACCTCTATCTTAATCTCAAGTTCCTACTGTGAGGGGCTTATTTTAAAGTCCAAGTTCCAGGTATCTACTGAGGTGTATTTGATGGGGTTTCAGTGGTCATTTGTGGTCACAAATATCATCGGTTTTATAAGGTAGGGTGATCTTTGTTTGACCGCTGAAAGGTGTAGGAGTAGCTGCTTCTTCACACAGTTTGACACAATGGGACTTCTTTTCTGGATGTGTTAACCAGGATGTGCTAACCAGATCTTGCCTCTGACAGGCCTGTTGTTACTTCCATTCTGTCGCTCCCTTCTGTGCTTATCTTATGGCAAAATAATTCTGCAGCTTTAATAGGGTTTGAGACAGATAACAAATGCTGTCAAATTTTATTCAGTGGATATTTGCTAACTCATAAAACCAGATAATTGATATTAGTGCCTTACAACCTCAGTCACTTCTGTGCTAAGTTTTCCAGATGTGAAATTCTATAGGGTAATGGAGAATTAAGAAAAATAAAAAGAAACAACTACATAAAAGGAAATTTATGATAGATTAAAAAAAATTATATAGAGATTTTAAACTGCATGTTAAAAGAACTATTAACTGCATACATTGCAATAACTCAAAAGAAGTATTTTGTTTCTGCTAGCTCCACTAGAGTAACTGAACAGTTCTGGGTTTGGGTCCTATGTGCAGCTGAAAACTGAAATGTTTTTAGAATACCTGCTTTTGGACTCCAGGAAGAATGACTATCTGAGCTGTAATGCTTTCCTGTGTAATGCAATCCCAACCAATTTACTTTTTAAAAGTAGTTTGATTTTTCCCTTACGGTAGTGCTATCAGATAGCAACATGCTCTCTGGGGACTCCATTCATGCTGAGATTGCACCAAACAGTGATTGCACTGCTGAATCAGTCTGTAATCAATCTTGCATCCTACAGATCTCCGTTAGTATTTTTTTCTTTGATCACTGTCTAATGGGAAACATAACACGTTTAAGAATAATGAAACTTCAATCTAATTGTATCTTTGCTGGAGAGTCTCTAGGCATCCTTTTGCAGCCTCTAATGAAATGACTCTAACTAACAGTGAATGTTTAGCCACATGGTCTATAGAAAGGATATACAACTGATAAATTTTTTCCCAGGTATGAATATATGTTCACTGTCAATATATTGCATCAATATATAAGATGTCTTTTGACACCTTTCCAGTCTTTGTGCACTTGTTTCTCATTTCTACAATATTAACAGTTTCTAATTAATAGTATTTTAGTCTTTCTTATATAAGGGGAACTTGTATTGTTCTTTTGCATTGTTTTATACTTTTGTAAAGTTCAATGAATGTATTAAGAAATTTTTTTAGAGCATATTCATTGCATAATGAAAGTTAATTCCAAAAAGCATTCATATATCTCTAAGCCATAACAATCTTTCAGTGAATCATATAAGTTTTAATTCCTGTTGTTTTCTATTTTTGATGTTTCCTATTTTGACAAAGTATTAGATGAATAAAAAAAATGAGTGATAAAGGAGGTAGTTAAATATGTGTCAAAATCTATTATTAATTCTGATTCATTTTTTATAAGTCATAAATTACACATGAATTTCCAAACCAATTATATGGTATTCAGTTCAATAACAACATCTGCACCATAGCATAAGGTACGATAACCAAATTTTAATCAATATTCTCTTAATTTTCCAGTAATGGTTATATTGTATTGTCAATTTAGGGTAAAGAATAAATTTAATTTAAAAGAAACTATATAAAAAGTAGTTGCTCTTTTCTTTTGGCTGAAAAGACAGTATACCTGTGTTCAAAGTAGACAGTTCTCAATGCCTTTGGGTTTTTTAGTGTGTTTTGCTGTTGTTGCAATATGTCTTTGAGAGACTGCTTGTTACGATTTACAGTAAGAACACTGTTATTGTTTTTATGTCCTATCAGATTTTTACTTCTTCTTTCTGATATTGACTGCTCCCAAACCTGATTTTTTTTTTATTTCTGATAGTTCAGAAACTACATATCACAGATGGTAAAATGTCAGGAAACACATCCACATTTATAGTCTTCTTAACGGAAAACATACAAAGACAAAACTTTTGAGGTGAGTGAAAAAGCAAATTCCCTTTTTCATGCTTGATGTCTGCAGTTGTGGGGAAAACATTTCCCTTCAAAGCCAACATTTCCAATGAACCTTTGAGATATCTGACTCTCATTCTTCCAGCAGTTTTCTGAGGTTTAATTTTACTGTGTACAACCCTCCAGAGCTAGTCTGTCTAACTATTTACAAATGCTTGAGGACATCTCACATCTGAAAAATTTCAGCACAGCACTAAAAATATTTAGCTCTTCTCTGCTCTAAAACAGGGCAGTGGAGTTTCGTTGATTTTACAATCAGAAGATCTGAAATTATTAATAAAGAAAATATTTTGTATATTTCAGACTTGAAAGATATACCATCTGTACCAGTAAATTGCTTTTCATGAGGTTTTATCAACTTTGCATAGACACTTGAGAGAGTCTATTTCAAACGTTATGAGAAAACAAGCTGACTTCAAGTTAACTATTAGAAGTTGAAGTAATGGTGCAATTTTTTGACAGGCATTTGTTTGAAATATTTTAAATCTGAAATATTTGTCTGTGAAAACACAGACTAATAAAGCACAAGTGTATACATAGAGATATGAATACACATGTATTTACACATATACCTACACACTCTTGCTTTTCCCCTCTCTATTGCTTGGTAAACATGACTGATCTTTTTTTAAGTAAGTTATAGAATCCTAGAATTATTTGCGTTTAAAGATCATCCAGTTCCGACCTCCCTGCTGTGGGCAGTGACACCTTCCACTAGACTGGACTTCTTAAAGACACATCCAGCCTGTCCTCAAACACTTCCTGGTGTGGGGCACACAAAACTTCTCTGGGCAGCCTGTTGCAGAGTCATATCACACTCAGTGAAAAATTTTCATCATCTGTCCAATCTAAATCTACCCTCTTTCACTATAAAACTGTTTCCCCTTGACCTGTCGCCACAGGCCCTACTAAAACATCTCTCTACATCTTCCTTCAATCCTCTCATTTATGGAAAGGCCTCTATAAGTCTCCAAGGAGACTTCTCCAAATGGATGAATGCAAATGCTTTCAGCCTTTTATTTACAATTCCCTATATCCACCCCCACACCACAAATATGTATCTTCCTGACATATCCAATTTTTAATACCTTCATCATCTTCCCTCTGCCATTGATTAATGTACAGCAGTTCCTGGTTTGGATGACCTTGACCAGTTTACAGACAGCATCCAGTCTCTCTCACCCTCCACAACAACACAAGGATACAAAAGCTCATGGCTCAAGATAAAGATAAGGAGGTGGTTTTTATTTACTGTCACAGATTAAACACAAAACTTGAGTAATTTAAGGCAAATTCAGGTAGATTTTGACACTAAGACACAACCCCAGATTTAAAACAGTACATTTCCTTGCCCTGTTTGCCCAGGCCTAACTTCATTTTGAGCACATCTAACTCCCCTCTTGTCATTTGCTACTGGTGCAGAGTAATCTGATCAGTTCTCTGCTCTGTTTCTGAGTAGTGCTCATGTAGTGATGTAAATGAATAAAGACTACTTGTAGGGTGATCATATTCTTTGAATCAAGACTAAAATATGTACTGAAAATTTTATTTATGCAGATCAATATGTAGTTTATGAAGAGTGCTATTTTCTTCTTAATATATATAATTAATCTAAGCATGATATATATTGTATGAACATTAGTATTTTAAATAAATACTAATGGGACAGCACTGAGTTCAGAGATTTTATTCTGCTTCTTCTCTAGCTAAATATCTAATTGAAATACTATACTACACTTCAATAACATCCTCTCATGTCCTCCTCTCCATCTTATTTCAGAGACTGTGCTGAATTTTCTCTCCAAGAGTTGTGCCATAGAGTATTTCCCTACTGCAGGAGATTCTTTTTGATAGCTCTGCATATGTTTTATACTGCTTAAGTAAGGGATTAAAAATTTTCTGCTGCATTAGTAAGGAATATTTTTCCTGGTCCTCTGTGTTATACTATTTTTGGGAAAAAGAATAAAAAAAGCCTTCACGAAATCTCCTACTTTTAATAAACCTATTGACAGTCAGTTTCTCTGGTTCTTTTAAAATTAAGCTGTTACTGCAATATCCCTGATATTGGACCATAAGGGAAATATACAAATATTATTAATACTCTTTAATTCAATCAGTAATTTTTATATTCTGCATTCCTTCAGATCAGTTACATTAACTTCTAGTTTATAACACATTTTTCACTGTCTATTTTTTAAGTCTTGACATCTAAAAAGTTCAGTAATGTTCTTAAATACAAAAAATAAGCCCCCCTGCCCCCATCAAAAACCACAAAGAGGATATTTTTTTTGACTTACACAAATGGTTGAATTCATGCCATTGAAAGCAAATTTTCTTTCTCTCTGCGTCCCTCAGTGAATTACCCGAATCTCTTACTTAATTGAAACCATTCAGATGCACTAAGTTACACTTCCATCTGAATCAGTATAATTGAATGCTACAAAAGATTGCTCTATGATGAAACCATTTCATTTATTACTGTAATGCATTTAACATTTCAATGCAACCGCAGTATGTCATTTACTATATGCTCGAGCACTGGAGAGGTTGGGGGTTTTTAGCTTGTTTTTGTTTCTCTTTTCTTTTACAAGGTATTAATGTTATCTATTCATGGTGAAAACGTGGAATAATATCAAAGAGAAAAAGGAAACAAACCTAAATACGGCTGTCTTGCTTTTTCCAAACTAATTGCCGGTATAATACATGCCTTGTTTCTGGAAATTACTTACAAGGATTGCTCTTCCAGTTAGGTGTAATTTCCTTATTGTTTCAATTTATCATGAAATCTTATTATAAAAATCAGTATTCTTCATAGATTTATTAATCTTCAGTGTAATCACAATCTTTGAACCTGACAAAGGACCTCACAGGGGACACAGAAACCAACATTTCTCTTGATTACAGCTGCTTGACTTCTTTAATTTCCTTTTACAATTCTTGTGTCCATTTGTGGTAGGAGAGTAAACCATGACAGAACTATAAACGAGACAGAAATATTTTAAACTGTAACTAGCAGGAAAATTATTAGCGGATTCTTCTATAAGACCGTGATTCAATTATGTTATATTGAATATTGAAATAATATATCTAAAAGAGCAGTATGATTTTTCTAATCTGAGACCTGATATCATTGTAATGTTTGTTATGTGTTAAACTATCTAAACATAAAATTAGAAATTCAGAATTGGAAGTGCATGAAAAGAACAGCTTTGTATACTATATATTTCTTTATAGAAATACTTCATTCTAAAAATAAAATATGGGAATTCAGCCACCAAAAGAATTATATAGGAACTTATTTTCTGGAAATTCAGTAAAGGCTTATTATTTTATTTTACTTTTATATTCTACATGGTTTGGGGTTGTTGGTGGTTTGGGGAGGTTTTTTTGTTGGTTTTTTTTTTGAGTTTTTTTGCATTGAAATAAGTCTTTTTCTTTATAAAATGAATGCTACAATATAACATTCTGAATTAATGTTTTTTTTGGAAAAGGAGATGAAATATTTTTTAGTCTTTAATTTGTTAACTTTGCTGTTAGTAGTCTGAGCAAACCATAATTCCCTTGCAGTGAAAAGGAGTAAAACTCTCCTTAAAGGGACAAAATGGTACTTAGATCTGTTACATAATTTATCACAATTTTTTGATGATTTGACTTTTTCAGTTAAAAAGTACGTCCAATAGAAGGTGAAAAAATGAAGTATTAAAGGTCAGTGAAAGATACAACATAAAAATAAACCATGAAAGAATTCTCGAAGTCTAATTACAGTTAAAATCACATGACAAAATTATGGTAAGAAATTCTTTTCTCAGCAGTACACATGTTGAGCTATTACCTGTCTAATAAAATCATATTCACAAGTTATTGAGGAATATAATTTTGTCAGGGTGAGACTCATTAATCTTTTGCTTTTCAATTTTCTTAAACACTCAAGCCCTACAAAAACACATGGTCACATGGTAACATTATTTCAGCAGTTTCTCTTTCTTAAAAGACAACGCATAGGAATAGAACCGATAAGCACAGTTCACTGGGTTTTTTAGTCCAAAATCCTAACAGGTGGTGGTGTTTTGTTGTTTTTTTGTTTGGTTGGTTTTTTTTTCAGAAGCTAGTTCTAGTATTTAGCAACAGATTAGAAGGCAAAGCATTAGTATGATATGCATTTCTTTTTGGTATTTCAGTGTTTGTCTTCATCAACATCAAGGAATTTTGGGAGAGGTCTTTTTTTTACTGAAATTGTTGATGACTAATAGGTTCCAGTATTGATTCTTTATACCCTAATTTTGTAAACTAACCAATAATGTGCAAGAAACAAAATTAAGGCAGCCTCTGACCTTGCAGGAGGAGATTTAACTACTTGAGAAGTTCATAAACTTGATTAAGCTTCAGGGTTGATCATAAAGATTTTTTTTTTAATCTTTGTTTAGCCACCAAGTAAGAACTGATAACAACCTCATTAATTTGTGGTATGAGTTGCTTAGTCATGTTGATTGTTATGTAATTTTAACATGTAGACCATGAAAGTACTATGAATTTACAGTTGTGAGAAACTTTAAAAAAAAAAAACACCATGTATTTTAATTTGTAGTCTTTCTTTTATACATAGATATTTATTTTACTTTTAGCAGTCCCATGTCATTATTTATCCACTTACTTTCATGTTCATTACTGTATAATCAAATGTATATTTACATTACTGGTTTGTTTTTCGTAAGTACTTACCTTGAAAATCAAATTGGTTAATAAAACTTAGGGTTCTACTGGTGTCTTCTGTTATTTTTCTTACCATTTAGTGTATACTATGATTTCCAGATATATTTCCAGCCATAACATTTTAAGCTGGTTCACGTATCTTTTGACTTCACATTTATTTTTTTACATCATCCTGAAATCTGATCAGTTTTCCCATCTTTAAGATACAACAGTAATGCTGATCTTAACTTTGACAGTTAAACCAAAGTATCTTTTTATTTCTCAGATCAGCACTGTGCCCAACAATCTGTTCCCTTTGGCATTTTCAATCCTTATGTCAAAGATTGTTTCAGAGTAATTAATCTGAAGTTTAACGGAGAAGAACAGATTCATGTACTGATATATCCCAAACTGCTGCATGTTATAGACTATAGGTTTAATCTATCAATCTCTACAAGGATTGTAAATGACTATTTATGATTTAGCCAATTAAAATATTTTATCTATGCACTAATGCTAGTCAAATGACTTATCAGTAAATGCTGATAGTTATAATAACGCAGGACATCTACCAAGTGTTTCTGGAACAGAGATACCCTGGTTCTGACATTTTGCACCATGTAATCAAAGTTCTTGTAGTTATTGCAGAAAAGGTTTTAAATAATTGGTCTATTAGGAGAATATGGAAAAAACAGTCTCAGATTTTTATAGCTTAGATATAACTCAAAGAAATAAAAATTAATATTAATGAAGACTAGATTAATGCATTTGCTGTTGTTAATAATGATTGATGTGCATTTGTGTAGAATACTGTTCATTTATCTTGTGGGCATGACTCCGACAAAAATCAAATGTTAATGTATTTTAAACACTTGCTTTGAAAAATTATTATTCATCAATAAAAGAAAGATAAATTTTATTTAGCCCCTTCTTTCATATTCTATGGAATGTGCTATAATTATATTCATTTTTTAAAAATATGCTACTAAAAATTAAAAAGTTGCCTTTCTTTGATTAGAACCACTACCACAGTTACATGTTTTTTTAAGCTGAAAACCAGAGCACAAATGCAGTGATATGCTAGACTTCCAAATTCTGTTCCCTAAAGCTCTTGGCTTCACCTCACAAGAGGATGAAAGCACTTATTTAAGAGCAGGTACCAAAGAACAAGGAGGAATGCTTGCATTGCTTAATGCAGACATTGTTTTCAGGAACTATTAGTGTCACATCCACAGTAATACCAAGAGAGTTAGGAAATAGTCTTAACTGAACAAGGAAGATAGTAGCCCAAAAGATGGGCTGTGTTTGATTATAATCTGTACATTTTGAAGAACAGCCTACATATTATGAGAGACTTTGGGCTTTTTTTTTTTTTGATGAGTGAGAAACATAAATGGAAGCAAAGATCACTTTTCTAATTTAGAAAAAGAAGGGAAATTCAACTGCCACCTGGTGCAGACAAGAAAGTCATCTGTTCCTTAGGCAGTATTTCATAATAAAGAGGTCCTTGTGCCCTAGTTAGAGGCTATTCTTGATCTGAATTTCCAGTCATGTGTCTGTGCCCTTTGCTGGATTTTAGACACATTCCTGGATAAACTGTCTCTGGGACCAATTCATTCAGAATAGATGTCTTAGAAGNACAGCCTACATATTATGAGAGACTTTGGGCTTTTTTTTTTTTTGATGAGTGAGAAACATAAATGGAAGCAAAGATCACTTTTCTAATTTAGAAAAAGAAGGGAAATTCAACTGCCACCTGGTGCAGACAAGAAAGTCATCTGTTCCTTAGGCAGTATTTCATAATAAAGAGGTCCTTGTGCCCTAGTTAGAGGCTATTCTTGATCTGAATTTCCAGTCATGTGTCTGTGCCCTTTGCTGGATTTTAGACACATTCCTGGATAAACTGTCTCTGGGACCAATTCATTCAGAATAGATGTCTTAGAAGAAAAATGTGGAAAACATACTTTATTCTTAGTACCAGCTAAGAATAGTAAATACTAATTTCATCTGAACCACTTCAGAGATATTTTGTTAACCATCTATTTGTTTATTAATAGCATTAAAAAGAAAAATAATTACTTCAAAAAACACATAATATGCAAGGAATTTCCACACAATAATTTCATCAAGGAACTTGAAAGGAATTTGTACAGAAGAGTACAGTTCCACATTCAGATGTTGAATGCTGATCTTTAAAGATGTATCTTTACACTGTATATTATTCAAGGATACTTTCTACTAAAGTAAAGGGAAATGTTCACTATATATACCCCAAATTTGAATATATACTCTTGGACACATTTTGACTCTTAACCCTTTACAGGAACAGCAGTTTAAGTGGTTGACCATGTTTTCGACATTTCATTGCTGCATGAAAATTTTCCCTCTGGTTACTGAGCTACAGCCCAGTGCTTACATTAGAAGAGCCCTGAAAGAAAGCATAGCCTGTGAGTAGTCCAGACTGGTTCTTCTTTTGCACAGATACGGAATCATGCAAGATAGAAACCAAAAGAATAAACAAGCTAAAACAACAGAAACAAACAACCACCCCCCAAAACACAAATTCAACAAAGTCTAGCTGCAGTAATGTTTTTGCAAAATTATAGAACAGCATTACATTTTGGTGTGAACGTGCTCTATGGAAAACTAATCGCATTTGTTCATAGCAGTTACGAGGTTTTGGGGGTTTTTTTAGTAAACTATGATCCATTTAGAGGATTTGCAACTTTTTCATGGGGGGGAAAAAGTACTCTTTGAATGTGAATCTCCTTTCCAAGGATTACAAGGGACCTTATTTTCACTCTCCAGAATTTCTGTAGCTAAAGGAATTTATATATTTTTCATTAAGGGATAAAGGTTACATTTTCTTAAGAAAATTAGAACAAAATTATAATTATGTAAGTAACTATTTTTCAGTTTATCTTGCATGGAATGGAACATGCCTTTAAATATCACATTTCTTGCAAAGTTTAATGTGGAAAAAAGGGATATGTTGCAATTATTTTTTAAGAACTGCCTTCCTTATTTCTAAATCTCAATCCTTTCTGAAATAAAGTGATATCTCTTAAAGCAGTGTGAAGTATGTTTTTTAGATGAAATTCCTTACCCCACATAATACAGGAAATCAGATCAAAATGTCATGACATACTTTTTATAAAATCCATAAACAAAGAGGAAAAAAAAAAGCAGGAAAAGAAAGAGAATAAAAAGACATAAGGATGAAATTTTTTTATGCTATTGCGATCTTAATTTAAATATGCTAGTATAAAGACAATACCCAGAAACTATAGAGAGCTGCAGATGTGTCTAGATTTGAATAAGGTGGATTACGTCACTGTTTCCCCGTCCTTGCTTCAATTTTTCTGTTATGAATATTTTTTTTTGTCCTTTCTGCTTCTCTATTTTTTGATAATTTTTAAACTAAATTTTCTTAGTCCATTTAATGCATATTTTTTCTAGAAGTTCTTCTAAAAGAATATATATTTTTACATTCTTCTAAAGAAATGTGAACCAAGTACTAATAAAAGTCCAATGTGATTTCAGCAGTTGCATGCACAAAACTTTATCACAACAGAATTTCTTTTCATATGTCAAATCTTCTCTCCAGACATAAAATCTTGGCATAGCCATTATACACACTGCTAATTTTTATTATCAGTTTATTTGGTTTGTACTTGTCTATTGTGATAAAATGTGGGAAAAGAAAGTGTTCCAGATATTCTTTTGGCTTGAGCTAAATTCTTGCTTTATCACACTGGGTACAAAGCGCTCACTTTGAGAGCTAGAGATGGTTTTATTCACAGTGGTGCCTGGTCTCATAAAATTAATTGCTCAGACATGTTCTGTAGTACACTAAGCAAATCCTTGATGGCTTCTAGAGGCTTTACAATAGCCTAGGAAATGTCACACTCTGCTGTGGTATATTACACTTGTAATAGTAGTGTCAGTAGTAATAGAACTATAGCTGTAGTCATTATAATCAAACTGTAAAGATAATGACACTGTGGAAATATATTTTCTTTCTCCCCAAGGATAGTTTCAGAGGACTGTTCTACAGAGGTCTCTATGGATGTATCTGAAATGACTGGTGAGCTTCCTCCTATAAAATATTGTGACTATCACAGCACAAAGCTGAATAAGCTATACACACTGTACACTTACCAAGGACTTTTGGAATCAGTTTGCTTACAATGTCTGAAGCCTCTACAAGAAGACAAAATTTCAAGCACACACATTATTTAAGGGAGGAGGTAACAAGGCTGAAATACAAAGCCCAACAAAACATGATTTTAAGCAATGCCCACACAGACAGTAAATTAAAAATTTTTAAAAAATCAATCTTCCTAAAACAAAGAACATCCCATTTTAGAATCAAGTAATTGTCTGATGTTTTAACAACAGTATTTGGACCTGACTCAGTACAGAACACTCTCCTAAGTAGTTGTGTGCTTTTTCTTCCAAACTTACATTTATGCAGTGCACAATCTTATTATTTTCTTCAAAAAGATAGGCTTTAATATGTAAAGACAGGTAAGTGATTTTGTGAAAGCCTATGAGATGAGGGTCAGAAAGACTCTCAGGCATGAAGATGATCAGTCTCATAATGATTAATTCTCTGCCTGGCTCGGCCAATTCTCAGAGCCAGTTATGGACACTTAGGTTTCCAGCTGTCACAGAAATCTTACAATTTTTTACATGCACCGTGAAACAATTTCAACAAGAATGATAAAGAATGCTTTTTTCTTCAGCCTTGTCTATTTGTGATTAGCTCTTTTTTTAGGAGATGCACTCTGATATTATTTCAGACCAAAAAGAATCTCAAAGTTCAAGATGATGTGTAAATAGTTATTGATTTAACATAGTCAGATAGTTTCTATCCTTTCTATTCACGTCTTGGAAGCAAAGAGGAATGCATTTTGCAGCAGGCATTTGGCATGACATGACCTCATTTTTATTTAAACCAATGAATCTTAGTTGGCTTTAGATGAAATATAGATCTAAAGGTGCCTTACTCTGACAAAATTACTTCAAAAAATGACAGCACTTCCAATGCTAAAGTCACTTTATAGTCAAAACTCTTTTGCTATAGACTCAGGTGTGCAGGCAGTTCCACAGCGTTGTTGCCAATTTTCAAATGTGACTTAAATTCCAACCACAATGAAAACACTGAAGGGTCCTTTTTTTTGTCTAGCCTTACAGACTTGGCTAAGGAATCAATGGAGGGAAGAAATTAAACCCATAAAACAGGGTCATTTACTTGAGAAGTTGAAAACCAAGCAATAATGCCTTTGACTTAATGTCCTGAAGTCCAAAAAAAGAAAATATCAAAACATAGAATAAAAAAATACAAAAGAATAAAAGGAAAGTAAATAACAAAAAGGGACATTATATATGAATTTAAAGCAATCAATCTATATGCCTAGTTTTTAAGCTGAGCATTTTTTCCTCATTGTAATACAGTTGGGTTTTTTTTCCTGGGGACTGAAACAATAATAATAATGAATTATGTAGCAAGCACTAAAAATAACTTATTATTAAATATATAAAGCTACTATATTTTCGTATCTTTAAGAGTTCATGCTCTAGAAATATCGTGATAAATAGAATCTCCTATGCTATTTTGGAGCTTTTTTCTGATACAGAACACAGAATAAAAATTAATAGAAAAATTTATTGACAAGATTGCAAAATATTGCTCAAACCAAAGTTCTTTTCCTACTATTTCACAAGTAATCTTGGACATATTCATTATAAACCTAGGTTTCTATTTTCCAAACAGATTTAATATAGTACAAAAACATTTAACTATTATGAATTATTATCATAGTATGTATTTTTCCTCAACATTTGCGAGAATATTAAAAAAATTGCAGAGATGCAAATGCTTTTCTCTGTATTAGCTTACAATACCAATTACCTGGTAAAGAAGTCAAACCTTTATCTGATATGGCAGATATGGTTTTTTTGTAGATAGGAGTGCTTACTAGTGCACCTCTGTCATCACTCAACATGTCATCCAAGCTAATGATGCATCAAAGTACTTTTGATGATGCTGTTTGAACACTTGAAAATAAGCAAGTTATCTCAAAATGAATTCTCAAAATATTTCTTGTAATTAATAATGTGAAATAAAATCTTTTAATTTATTTATGCGGCAGATTAATGAGGTTTTTAATGGATCTATATTCTTCAATATTTCCATGAAACACTGATATAGGCTTGCACATGAAGGACAGCTTGCTAAAGCTGTAATCACCAGTATTAATATTTTCCTTTGGAACACAAATTAATAGGAAGGATATGGCAAAACATCCACTGATTCACCCACTTAGAAGTGAAAGGAAATGGAACTGATAGTATTTGTAATTTATTTTCTACTGTAGCAAAGAATAAAAGCAAAGAACTGATAGAGTCTGTTCATGTTTCCTGGTACTCTCATTTATTTTCAGCAGTACCAAATTTCATGGCAGAAACTGGATGAGAGGGACCAATTTGATTTTTCTTTATGCCTCAACATGTGTTACACATGAGGTGTATACATGAGGGCATATACTAGAATAGTACCAGAATAATGATGACAGGTGTATCTTTTACTTTTGCCAGAGATCTCAGTTTTTTATGTTTTTGTGCTTCTGATGTGCAGGCTGTTCTATGAAAGAACCACTAACATCCATGAAGCTGTAAAGAGCACAGTAAGCTCTTTTTCAGTCTCTGTGACAAATTTTCCTATGCATCGTCTATGATGTAGGATGAGGCAGCGTGCGTGAAAATTTATTGTTGTAAGGCTCTTGAGAGCTCTTCTGGAGCCAGCCCCGTGGCAGCAGGTCCATGGAGAGTGCAGCTGTGCTGGTTGTAGATGGGAGAGGCTCGCCAGTGCCCAGGGTTAGGCTGTGGTCAGGACCAAGCCCCTGCCCATGGAGGCCAGGCCTGCTGCTGGCTGAGGCTGTGGGACCAGCCCTGGCCCTGCCATCCCCAAGAGCATCCCCCATAGCTCCCAGGGAGCCTGTAGCTCCTGCTGTGTGCTAAAAAACATTTGCCATCTCTTCCCATAGGTCCTCCTTTGAATGGGGTTCTCAAGAAATCCATGGGGAGCAATGTTTAATTCCACAGCTTCTGCTTGTATTAATATTCATTTTGTGACAGAGCTCTGACCTTGTGAAATGCCCTTCAGAAGGTTAATATGAATCTCCAAAGCCTCTTTGGGTTTAAGGACAAAACCTGGGATTATCCCAGTCTAAATCAAGGCTGTGGATTAATGAACATAATTTAAAGTTATTAAATTAATTGAAACCTTTTTGCATCTGTTCTGTTTTAATTTAAGTTTACTATTAAAAAAAAAATGTTTCCAGAAAGTATATTTAAACTCAAAATAATTATCCTCTTTACATTATGACTGCATCTTTGTAAACTGCCCATGCAAAAAAAAGAATGAATAAAGAGGCATGATACATTTAGCTGGTTTTTAAATTGTTTGTTTGCTTTGTTTTGTTTGTGTTTGAACAGCTTATCTTTGAACAGATTTATCAATGATCTTTACAACATTGTTCTCATTCATTTAATGCACTGATATTTTTAATATAATGCAACAAAGATGCCATTTCCATATTTTTGATCATCTCAGGAAAAGTTTGATTGTAAATAAAATTTCAGCTCTAATTTAGTGTACTCAGTGAATTAGATATTTACTTCACCTTTTCAATTCCCATTTTGAAATGCGTAAGGGAATGGGGTGTGAAAGTGGAACCTACTGTATCCTCACTGACATTGCAAGAGATATGCAAAAAATGAACCAAAGGGCAAAGTCGAAACAGTGGATAAGAAAAATGAACACTTTTAAATAATTATCTGAAAAACAACATAATTTTAAAAAGTGAGAGGGAAAATATATATATACATGATAGTTTTTACTTTTTTATGTGTGATTTAGTCAGCAAACTCTGAAATAATAATAACAAATAATAATGCAATTAAGAATACATGTTTTCATAAAGTATTCCCACAGGAATGGCTTCCAGTTTAGGAGAGACTAAGTAAATTTGAACTCCTCACATTGTGAAAAGGATAAATAAAACCAGATATACCAGGAGAGCATAAAACTACATAAAAGAGGTGAATAAAAAATATCTGTCCAGAACTAGTTAAAAACATTTCAGTTCAGTGAAGTTATCAGAAATTAGGTTAGAAATAAATTTTAAAATAAGGAAATATTCTGAATTGGGAATAGCTTGTCATAGATAATTACAAAAACATCAATGACAATATCTCATTTAGCAGCTGTGAACCCTTAAGCTCAGAAAATCCCTTGGTCACTGGCTACAGTACTCTCAGATGTTATCTCTGAAAAAGTATACATCATAAATTTTATGTGCTCAGTTATGTGGTTGGTTGCTATGATTGTTTTAGAACTCCACTCTATTTTTCACATGTGGGAACCTAAGTAGTTTGGACAAATGTATTATCACAAAGGGTGCCATACAGACACTATACTTCTGAATAAAATTTCTTAGACTATGTAAGTGGGATATCAGGCCATATATATTCTTTTTAATGTGCTCCCAGTTTTACACAGGTTCATGAAAAATCCATTCCGTTTTAAACATCTGTTCCTCTTATCCTTCTTTAAAGACATTTAGGATAAATTTAATGGTAAATGAGTACTAACATACTTCCCTTAATAAAATAAATAAAAAAAAAACCCTACAATTAAAAGTTATGGCTGAGTTTCAGGAATACATCAGTCTGGTGTAAAGAACTTCATGCTTACTGTTAACTGACTGGATGCATGGAGAAAAACAGTTTTCATCTAATTACTTTACAGGTGTCTTCAATTTTACAACTCCTATGAGAAAAAAAGTTAGGACTAATTCAGAGACACTTTCAAGCATTCACTCCTGAACTCTTTGGAGCATGTCTGAACTAGTCTGTAACCCCACTCTTTAGGTGCAATAGAAACATAAGTGAATTACTTCAGTTTAACTGTTTTAAACCTTTACTCTTTGTGGTCAACTTCTATGGTCTGTGGTCTTTATGGTAGACTTCTTTATATCTTTATTTATATAGTTGAACAGCCTCGGAGATAAAGGAAAAAAGAAGTATTTTCTTTATTCCCTACACTTCCCGACAGAAACTAGTAACACTGAAACTGGGTTACAGGATATCAATAAATTAATGGCTAATAGTATAGAAAACTCCAAAAACTGCATTAGTTACATATGTAGTTGGGATTTTTTTATACTTTTTATCGTGGATTTGTTATTAGCTTTGTTTTAGGAGGTCACAGGTCAATGATATTTCAGTGTAAGAAAGGGTGATTACGTATATTTGGTGATCTAAGCTTCATTGTACTAACAGCTACTCATTACACATTATATGGATACCATAGCATCCACAGAAACTTCTATTACCTCGTGTATTTGTCATTGCTCAGTTTCCAGAATACATTAATTATGAGCCAAACAGCATCATAAAAATTCAGGATCTGACAGTACTCCCCTTATGAAACTCTATCATGACAGGACTTTTAATACTTCCATAAAATTTTAATCTTGCTCAAATTTACCACAGTGTTTCAGCCTGTGTATGACCATGAATCCACTGAATTTGTTAAAATTTCAATCATTAAAAATAAATAATTCCATAAATTAAAAAAAAAATCTACCCCATTTTCTAGGGATTTATAATGAAATATTTTATTTACAAAACACTGATTTTGTGAGAATTTATTAAGGTTGGATAAGAAGAATTTATATCAAACATATGGTTTATGAGGGATAATTTAACTAGGTTTGATACAGAATCTGAGTCTGCTTTTCTTTTAATCCAGTGGAGAAACACTTTTTTTTAACACAGTTAAATTTCTTTTCACCAAGGCATTGGTAAAACTTCAAAACCTAATTTTTATTAATTCTCATTTTGCAGTGAAAATGTTTTATATATTTAGTTTTTAGTTTTTATTGGCTGAATAGTCAGCAGTATTTTTATTAATTTATGTTTTTAGTTGACAAAATTAAGGGAGATCTACCACTCTGTCAGTCTGAAAATTTAATCAAACAATATAGCCAACCAACAATCAACAACAGAAAAAAAATCAAAAACTCTCACACACAAAAAAAAATCAACCCCAGACGACATTTAAAATGGCAAATCATCCTAGTTCCCTTTTAATTTTTTAGTAGAGAGTTTGAAGGACACTAGGAATCAGCAATTTTAGGTTTTTCAAAGGACAGCAAGAATTAATGGAATAGTTTAAGTGTTCAGCATGATTTGGGATTATGAGACCAAAAGGTGACAAAAGGACCTTTCTATCACAAAAGGACAAAGCTGAACCAAGAATATGGTACATTTATATCAGCATTAAGAATGCATCCCATTAGTTCTAAAGTTTGTGAAATCACTTTCCTTTGAATCTCTCAGGGATAATTCACCTAAATTAGCATTAGCTTTAGGAGGGAGCTGTGATCTGAATGCTCCTCTCTTAGTTTACTCAAAGAGGAAAACCTAGGTTTAATTTATTTAGTGACCTTTGTACATTTCAAACTTGAATGATTTTCTTTCTTTACAGTCCTTGGTAGACTCAAGGCAGGAACTACCACTTTTAAATGGTGATTGCCTTATTCACAGAGATAGACATAGAGCCTAGGGGCTCTTTTATACTTTTCTGACAGACACTTCAGCAAACATAGTGCTTTATTCATGAAAAATATTCCCTGAATTCTTGAAACAAGTAGTTCTCTATTTTTTAAAACATTTGATGTGATGAGTGCTCAGGGTAGCCTAATGAGGTGGAGTTATTCAAAATGCAGTGATAGCTGTCAAATTCTTTCAAAATTCCTCTGACAGGAAAGATAATGATGAAAATTCCAGTTATGAATACCTGTATTAAATTAATTTAATGCTGTTTTAAAGTAAAATGCAGAGTAGTCTATGGATTACAATACTGTTGTCCTCATGCTTCTGACCAAAGATCCAGTTACTAAGCCTGAAGATGATCTTTGGTCTCAAGCTGACTTATCTCAACAAATTACCTTAGAATTCCTTTTAAGTCAACAAAAAATGTTCAGATGACAAATGGTGGATATACCCCTTTCAGAAAGAAAACAACACATGTCTAGACTTTATGAGAGACTCCTTTCTCTTTAACGTCTGATGATAATGAGTAAGTGGTAGCAACTCTACCATACAGACAGGTTAAAACAAGGGAGGAAGAAAGGTCTAAACCACAGTATTTCACATTGCCTTCCGAGTGAGGATTTAGCCAACTAATTATTTACATGACTACTTTTTGCATGAAGAGAACTTCTCTAGCTGTTGTCTTAGTGTTTGTTGGGTTTTATCTTGTTTGATTCTCAAGTCCAGACTTAGGCACTCGGCCATCAGGCCTTGCTAAAGGCTTTACTCAAATGTGTGTAATGTTCTAAAAGATAAACATTTCAGGGCTCAGGATTATGAAACATAAATCTCTTTTTTGATTCGATTTGAACAATTAAAAAAAAAATCCAACTAACTGAACTTTAATAAGAAGTCTGAATCCCATAAAGAGGTGTCCTGAACTTGCAGACTATTGCAAAGAGCACATTGTGAGCTTTCTTGGTTCCTGCATGTAGTATTTGTTAAGAAAATATTTATTTAGGTGTGTGTATAAATATGTATGTAAATATGCATATAATAAGCTGAAAAAGCAGGAAAAAGAACAAAATAGACTGTTAAAAAATATTTATTGTAAATGTCTGCAACAAGATGCAACACCTATGGTGAAACTCATCACATTCTTGTCATTGAAACAATTAGAACAATTTAAGCTTAATTTTTTACTCATTTATCATTTTGAAGTGGATCTAGGTTTTGGTACTTTGATAAATAAAATTGAAGCAATATAATGACAAAAAATGCATAGATTATAGCATTACTAAGGAAAAGGAATAAAGCAATCTCAATTTACTGCTGGAGCCTTTATTCAACAATCAATAAAGGCTTGCAATTATCAAATGGTAGGCAATTATTTTCTATTATCTCAGTTATTGTTCGACAAAACTAGTTTTCTTTGATTTTTCTTCCTTTATTTTTTGAAATCAAATATTTTTTTAAGATGACAAGGTTTTTTGCAGGCAAGATTCCTATAGCTCCTTGATTATTGAAGTACTGTTATTTCTCGTCCACATCTTTTCTTTCTTACATCTGAACTCAATCTGTGAAATCTTTTTTGTCTTTCCCCACACCCCACCATGATGATTGGTTTTATCTGCAGTATCTGTAAATACACCTGCTTGCTTTGGTATGAGAATGTTCTTGTTTAAGTAATATATGATACATACGATACACGAAATTACAACCTTCTAACAGTCTTCAGAAAAGCATGCCTTTTTGAAAATATGGCAATTCTACATACTAATTGCTTAAGATTTTTCAATATTTCTATATTAGATAAAGGATTTAGTGAATGAAATATACATGTAATCTGAATTTCAAAAATATATTGCAATTGTTAGGTTTTACCCAAGTTTTCATTAAAAGATGCAAAGTGAACTTGATCAGATGTAATTATTTTGCTCTTCATAAGAGCGTGTTCTCAAAACTATGTCAAGGATCCTCTGAGTCTGCCTAACTTTCTGCAGCACATAACAGGAAATGGACAAAGATGATACAGAGACAGCAAATGTGGTCCACAAAAAAAAAATAAAAATTGATGATTCGATGCCCTGACAAAATGAATTCTGCAGACTGCTTTATGTGAAACTTCACAGTTTTCTTTCACAGATGTCGGTGTGAATATTTTCTTCAGGTCTGATCAATGTCAGTTGGCACCTCCTGTCCCACTATTTCTTCAAGGGTCACTTTGAGTTTCTGGTTCAGAGATAAGTAAAAAATGCAAAATGAAAATCAGTCAAAATCATTGAGTTTCATTAGGTTGCATGGCTTGCCTGATGTTTTTTCTGCAACCACAGATTTAAACTACACTTTATTTCAAAACTGGAAGTAACTACATGCTAAATAACAATGAGATTCAGTAAATCCTTAAGTATATAAACCCAAATTACATATCATGCTGCAAACTGATCTAAGACTATATTTCCAAATATTTGCATTTCTGCATGTTTGCAGTGGCACTTTAAAGGCCACAAACACGTCCTTCAAAAAATAACCCTGTAAGACTAATATAGATTCAGAAAATATGTAATAAACATTCAGCATGGAGATTTTTTTAATGAAATGTCTGCAAAGAAAAAGTTAGCACCTAACGAATATGGTGTCAACTGTGTACACAATATCAGGAGAGAGAGGAGATGCTAGAATGCCACTGATCTTAGAGCAGTAGCAGTTATATTCTGTTCTTTCCAAATAACAAGGAAAAAAGTGTCTCAGGTTCCTAAGCATTTTTTCTGTTGAACTCTTAAGCCTTTTATGGTTTAGATAGACACAGGGATGCAGAAAACACAGGAAAGTGACCATCTTACTCCCTCTATACCTCATCAATGAACACTTTTCTTGGTCTGATAAACATTTAGTTTTAATAAATATATTACAATCCATGGTTTACGATCTTGAAACTTCTCTATAAAATACATATCCATAAATAATAATACAACATATATAATTGTACCTATAACCTGAAACACTTCAGAGCCACTAGGTCTGCTTTAAGGTAGTTGTTAGGATGCTACAATTCTAGATTTTCAGATAGGAAATTAATCTTATTTTCCTAGCATTCCTTCCCTGTCATGATTATGTTGTGCTAATCTTTTCTGCAGTGTTAGCTAGCTTCAGCTGATAAGTATTTAGCTTAAAGAAGTTATTATTCTTATATCATTGATAATTTTGTATCCAAATTAGAAAATTATGGTCTGGATGAGCAGACAGTTGAACAGATAAAACATAGCTTGGAGGACCTGTCTTGGAGGATAATGGTTAATAAGTCTTTTTCTACCTAGTGGTCACCAAAATCTGGAGGGGTCTGTCTTTATCAACAGCATGGAAAATGTATCAATGTGTACTCATCATTTCCAGATGACACCAAATTGGCAGGCAAGGGGTAAAGAGAAGGAGGGGGACCAGTTAATAGTCTCTATGGCAAGGCTGCTGTGTAGGGGAACCTAGAGAGGCTAAAAGAATGGGATGCCAGTAAGTAAACTCATGAAATTCACACAGACTGATACTAAATGCTGCTGCTGAGTGGGCAGAAATTCCCTTGCAGCATCACAAGCTGAGGCCTGACTGGCTGGGCAGCAGCTCTATGGAGAAGGATCTCGTGTGCTCTGGCATCAAAGGCCAGAAGGGTTCTGGGCTGTCACTGAAAACCCAGCCAGGAGGTTAAGAGGAGTGGTTATCCACTTTCCTCATAGAACCTAAGGCTGCGTCTAAAGTCCTGTGCCCAGTTTTTGGGCACCCCAGTCAATATTGACAGACTAGGTGAATTGCAGTAGAAGGTTTTCAGGAGAGGCTGAGAAAGATAGGATTGTTTAGCCTGGAAAAGATAAAGTTTGAGGGGTCCCTACAGAAACCTGACAGCACCTACGGAAGGGCCATCCAAAAGACAGAACCAGACTGCTTCACAGTGGCGGCAAGAGGATGTGAGAAATTTACATAAATTGAAACAAGGAAATTGTCCAGCTGAATAGAAAGAAAAACATTGTCCTCAGGAGAACGAGCAAGCAGTTGACCATACTGCTCAAAGAGGTTGTTCAGTCTCCTTCCTTGGGGGATGCTTGAGAGCCAGCTGAATCAAGTACTGAGCAATCTTTTGTTATCTTAGACTTGGTCCTACTTTATGCTAGAGGTTGGAAAAAAAAGATGTCCTGAATTCTCTTCCAAACTTGGCTCCCTTTCAACTGAATTATTCTACAATTCCACTTTTCTAAGGATTTTCTAGTGAAATATTATTAATTCTGAACTTAACTGGATGTCTTCCTTTTATTTCACTGGGGCTAAATGCTGGACTAGTTTTATTTTATCCCAATATGAAGCATTTCTGTGAAAGCGAAGCACAACTCTCCTCCCTTCATTTCCCATTCATTTCAATAGAAATACTTGATCTGACAAAAGTAGACCCTGTGGAACAATGTAACAAAAATGAAAAAAATTACACATAGAAAAGGCAAATTTTATTAGACTAGTCACATAACAGGAGTTGCAAAGGTTTCTACAGTATCTCGCTTTTTTGTAACAATAAAATGGCTTCACTGTATGACAACAGCCAAAGCATATTTTCAAGGTTATGAATTAAAATTACTTCTGTGGAGTTAGGAACAAACTGATAATAAATGTTATGTGCCTACAGATTGCAGTCAATTTTTTCTTGGCTTCATTCATTATTTGATTTTTTCCTCAATGAAAACAGATTCCTCTCAACGGTGTGTCTAAATATATATGTTTTATAGCTTATTTGATAAAACCTGAAGAATTGTTATGATTTAGTAATCTGACCTCCTGCAAATCATAGGCATGTTTACAGTAACAGATGATGATACGTAATACAAAATTGAATTAGAAAATGGATTTTATTCCTTTTCTGGATACAGATTTGCCACATGGACACCCATTTCTTCACATACTTAGTACTTGACATTTCTGTGATGATAAATTTTATGCAGTTACAGCCTCCTTTTGAAAATATTGCTAGAATAGGCAACATCTTCAAAAATACTTTGCTCAGCAAGCAGGTAATTAAGGATTTAAGGTTGCTAGGATAGGTAGGACTAAAGTATCAACCAGGCATTTTCTACAAGTGACTACTAGACATTAAACAGCCCATAATCAACTGGTGAAGAACACATTAGGTTTGAGTATCAACCACAGTATTACATATAGGGTGATAAGAATTAATTTTATTCACATCACACCAAATTCCACGACAGATACTTTATATAACAGACTCAAAGCTATGTATGTGTAAATAACATTTAAAAAAAAAAAAAAAAAGAACTTCATCCAGCAGGATAAACTGGTCACAGCAGCTGTCACCAGATTCCTGACTTTTGTGATTTTCCTGAGATCATGTTTTCATAGCCATGGCTTCTGCCATTCTGTGGTTTTTGCTTTGGTTGGTGGAATGAACTGGTGTACAGTTGTACACTGAAGGCTTTACAAGGAGCTTTCAAATAACAACTCCTAGGACTGAAATGAAGGTGAGTAGAGAGCAACTTCAGCAACAAGGCAGCAGAGATATGATGCTTTAGGTCAGTGGATTCAAGAGACAGGTTATATATAACAGCCTATTTTGGATAACAGGGAAAACTATGAAATATATATGTATCATGTATTAAAATCCAAACACATTGTTTGTTATTAAAAGTTTTTTTTTAAAAAAATCATCCTGACATTATGATGCTAGTTATATAAATATGGGAAGGAAGTACAAAACTTGTAGAGTTGATACGTTAAAGAAATATTTGCAAAACTGAGACTGAAATTGAAATATATATTGAAATCTTTATAATGCTTCAGCCATGTTTGTCTTCACATTGTTACTTTTGGTCTAAATTTCAGATACAGACATTCATTTCAGCATACAATTTATTTTCAGCTTTGCTTCTCTGTATTTATGAATTCGCTAGATGTATGTGTTTCTTTAAAGTCAATAAGTTTGAAGATACATGATCACCTTAGAGTTTTTTTTTAAAGTTAACATATTTTCTTTCAGAATAAAATATGTTTAAAATAGTATTTTAAAAACTTCTGAATTTCGTATTTTTTACCAAAATAATCTATCTGTATTTAGTAAAACAGTAATATTCCAGTACTTCTGGTCACTTCTGGTACTTATGGAATTTGATTTCCTTGAAGTTGTATTTACTCAACTATTCATAAATAGAATCATTGGTTATGCTTTCAAGATTTTGTTTCACTTGTACAAGTAGACTACATCATGTATTTCAAACATTAGCACATGTTGGTATTAGAAGTTGTCCCATACTAAACAGATTAAATTATTTGAAAAGCAGCTGTCTCTAATCGTTCTTAAAACTAGAATGATGGGCCTATCACAGGATGCTCAATACTTCAAAGTATGCCAATGTATTGGGGTACCTCAAATATCTGAAATTCAAGAGCTGGATATGATTTTATTATGTTATTATGTTTAATAACAAATATTAATCAGGAAATTATATTGCATATAGCAAGGTAGTACATTCGAATCCACTAAAAGAAATCCCAAGACTAGCTGTGGCTTTTTTCTGAGCACTAACTTGTGAAAGAAATCCTTTTTATCACCAAAAGTTTTAAGTATATCAGATACAAAGGATCAGCATTATTTATTCCCAGTTTGTGGCCTGATATACTAAATCTTTATTTTAAAAAATTGAATCCATTAAAGAGACTTCTTAGTAAACTTTGGGGTTTTTTTATTAAAAGTACAGTTTGTCAATCAGTTAAAATCATATTATTGTGTAATTTATTTATACTTGTTTTTGTTTTTTTTTAAACGCAGGTTCAGTTAACCTTTGTAACTTGTTCAATGAGAAAAACCACTGATCTGTATCACCTTACACAATTAATGGTAGAGCGGCCTGTAATGAATGAAAATGTCATCATAGCCTTGCAATTAGTGCATGGATCATCTTCAAAAACTTACATACTTTTCTGTCTGCAGCATTTAACTTTGCTCTGGGACTGAAATTGTATTCAAAGTGAATGACAATATTCAATTACTGTGGTAGCGTATTATGGGAAATTGTCACAATTGTGATTAATAGCCCTTATGGAAAACAATTAATTTGGTGTCCTGTTGCTAGGTCAAGTATAAAAGCTAATTTCCTGGAGGAAAGAAAGATGTTTATCAGCATATCTTCTTTGATGTTTTAATCTCAAACACCAAGTTCTTCTTTCACTGTAAAAAATTTTCTTGCATATATTAAAAAAAAATATGAGATAAGAAAGAGGTAGTAAAAAAATTTTTTATTGAAAATATGTGTAAGGAGTAAAGGAAAGACAAGTGCAAGAAAAGGTACAGTTCTCTCAAATTTTATCACTGGAAAATTTTCATCATGCATAGAAATTGACAACACTTGTCAAACTGGTTGAACTAAACAATTTTAATGAGATAGAACAGTTGAACACAAACAGAGTCACATTCCTCCTTCCTCTAAAATACAAGCCAAAATAAAGCTCTTTCCTGTGCCAACAAGCACTAAAAGGACCAGTCTGTTTTTCTATTTGAGTCCAAGAAAAAGGAAGACTGTTAATTCCCTACCAACATTCTACACTTTTGTATAATTCTTGATACATATTTAGTATTTAGTATGTTTCTTTAGTATATTACTTTACTCTGCTTTCCATTCCTTCTTGAGGAGACAGTTGAGAGTTTTCTTGGTTTTGTGCTGCGTTTTTACCCCTTGATCAAGCCACTGATCTTCTACCATTTTCATAAGTGAGCATGTAGCATCTCTAAGTTACAAAACTCAGGGTCTTTTTTTGAGACTCCTATTAGTGTAATACATTACCCATTTTGTTTTCTTTAATGTTTATAAATAATTTATTCCAAAAATACAAATATGCAGGATGACATATTTACATGATGAATATATTCATGAATATTTATACCACATAATTCCAGATGCCTAAGTTATATGCCTGAGTTAGGAGAAAAGTTTCCAAACAAGTCCATTTTAATCATTTGAACAAAGCAGGAACTTTACATAAGCATTCTTAATAATATCTCTCTCCCTCTCTCTCCTTCTCCCTCACTGTTGCATACCTAAGTACTCCTCAATAAATTAGCTTACTACACAAATTATTTAATTGAAGTTACCAGTCTTGATAATTCACATACTTTTTATCTTTTTTCCTTAACTGTATTTTAATTGATATTATGTTTATCATAAGCCAACTTCCAGAACCTAAATTTGGGCTCATGAAGGGCATGAATTGATATGACAAGGAGTAATGGCTTCGGACAGAAAGGAGGTAGGTTTAGATTGGTTGTAAGGAGGAAATTGCTCTCTGTGAGAGTGGTGAGACTGTGGAACAGGTTGCTCAGAGAAGTTGTGGATGCCTAGTCTGGAGGGGCTCTGAGCAAACTGGTCTAGTGGAAGGTGTCCCTTCCTATGGCAGTGGGGTAGGAACTAGAGGATCTTTAAAGTCATTTACAACCCAAATGATTCTGTGATTGAATGTATTTCACAGCCAAACAGTTTTCTGTAAACAATGTGGACTTTTCATTATCTGAAGGGTAAAACATAATGAAATATATTTTGAAATACATAAGTGACAATAGCTACAAACTAGCTATTGTAGGAAGGAAAGAAAAGAGAAAATAATTATCAAGCGATTAAAAGATAAAAGAGCATTGCCCCTACTTCAAATTATAAGAAATAGAATTGCAGGGAAAATGAGTCTCAATACTTGAATGACATCCCACAGCTATGATGAAACAATTGTGTTATGATCTGAGTTGTTTGTTTGGGATGTTTAGACTCAAAGATCTCCTTTCTCCTCAGGATTTTTCAAACTACAGAATCTATATTTAGATTATTTTCTCTTATATCCATATGCTTTTATAACTTCTCTTTGCATTCCTTAATTTATTGTGACATCTCTTGTTCTAAAATGGTGACGCTAAACTTGGCCTGACTGTACAGTGGTGAATTTCAGGGACTTGGAGGTCAGATAAAAAATAATCAAAATGGAACTGGAAAAACAAAGTGTTTTTCTTTTTTGCCATGACATTTAGCATAACTAAAACAAAAATTTAAATGGCCCATATTTATTACTGTCTAGAAATAAGATCTCTAAGCAAAGAGATGCAGCACTTTGGCAACCACATTTTCATGATTGAATTTGACATATTCAAGTTTATCAAGTGCAATAAAGCAGTCAGTCTTCTAATATTACCTATTTTATTTTCACAAACACACACTGAGAAATTTTTGCTTACTCTTACAAAGCATATAGAATCCAACTGTGCAGGGTCTGGATGTCTATGGTTCAGAATGTTGTTCTAGAATGAAATTTAAATTTATTTTCATATTTAAATAGTTTTAGTCATATTATTATATTACCAATTCAGAAAATAGAAAATGCTACTTTGCAACTTTGCCTGCCCATCTTGAAGTTCATTCAGCTCCTTTACATGTCCCCTATTTAATATTATAAATATTTAAAATAAAAAATTAACAAAATAATTATTACTAATATCTATTCAAAACTATAAAATGAAATTTTATTTTTTCAGTTAAATATAATAAAAGTTAACTTTTCCTATTGCTGAAAAGAACTCATTTTGATTCATAGAACACTATGGAAAAAACTGCCTCTTTTCAAAGGTGGCCAACTATGATCTATGCACAGATTTCAAGTGGGTTCTGCTTTACTCTTTGTGAATTTAGTTAAATAAATTTTCTGTTTTTTGTATAAAATTATTGTTTCTTGTAAGTTTTGCAGAAAGTGGACAATTTCTTTATCAGAATTTTCTCTTGACTCCAGAAATGACATTTTTCAGTCTTTTAGGGAAAAAAAAAAAATTATACTGGAAAGGTTTTACTTTATGTTTGGGATTTTTTTTAACTATAAATGCTATTAAAAAAATACATATTGCTGTGAATCTGTGTTCCTCTCAAAACCAGGAATTTAAAACCGAAAAGTATTTAAAATTTAAGTATAATGGTCATATCATCTTCTTTCTGCGAATATGTATTTATTCCAAAAGAAATAAAAAAATCTCAAAAGTTTTCTGCATGCATTGTAGAAGAATTCTAAACAATACATGTTTAAAATATCAGTAGTGCAGTAAAACTTTTTATCCTAAATGTTCCTGTGTTTTCAGAATAGAGGTGATGAATAATGCATTATTCTTCATGTGGCAATGTTAGTAGGCCTCAGAAAATTTGTAACTATTTTATTACTATTCATTTATGCATACAGTTAATCATAAACTACAAAGGATTGTTAGTTTCAAACCCTTAAGAAAAATTTATGAGGTCAATTTTTAAAGAATTATTCCTCTGGGCTATAATTAGTATTTTGTAGTATATGCAACCTGATGTTATGGTAGGAGGCAATTTGAACATCTGTGCGTATTATTTGAAAGGTTTAATCCCAAAGAACCTTCTTGCTTTGTGATGTTAGGATATACATTAAACAAAAAATGGATAAAGCAGAAGGACTCATTGCTAACGTGTCGAAGTACTGAGAAATATACAACAGCTTTGTTTTTTCCTTTGTTTCTTAACATACTAGAGCATATAGAACCATAGGAAAAGGCTTTACATTAAAGTCTCATTTACTTCAGAAGCCAATGTATCTATTTAATGAGTTATTACAGCCATGGAAGGTTATAATACAGATTTTTAAAATAGATAAATATGCCTATTCAAAAATACACATACACATCTAACATTCAGGATTAAATATATTGTACATTGAAGTTGTAGACCACTGGAAATAGATCTGTTTTCATCTAACTAAATTCTTAGGAATTAAAGAAGATTAAAAATAGGGTTGGTATATTTCAGAAATCATTTCTTTGAATAAACTAGGGGAAAATGTTAATAATTTTTCATTTACGGTTAAATATTAATTTCAAGAGTATAAAAAACACCTTAATCTATTCTGACAAAGTTATTAGGGAGGTCTATTAGTACGAAAATTGTACTGAACTGGAGTCAGCCTTCCATAATATCTCACCTGTTGCAGTACAGATCCTCACAATACACAGTATTGGTGAAAAATGAATTCTTCATCAAGTCACCTCTTCTGTCACTCCACAGCAGGATATTTTATATAACAAAACAGGATTCAAATATTTGATCCTTGGACATAACACTCTGTCCATCCTGGAGCTGGCTGGCATTGGCTCTGCTGGACATGGGGGAAGCTTCTGTTAGCATCTACTCCACCCCTTTGCCTCCCACTACCAAAACCAGGCCATGAAAACTCAATACAATTTTAATAAAGATGATAGATAGTAAAGAAAGTAAAGGGACTGTCAGGTGTTTCATAAATTTGATAAAACAAAAAATTGTCATAGTTTTCAAAAAAGGTACTTATTTTACCTAAAATATGGGTGCAATTTGAAAATGTCTTACAGAAACTTTAATATACATCTCATATCTAATATACAGTAGGATCTAACAATTGAAAATTGGTAATAAAACAGATCAAACTATTCACTTAATGAATCCCTCTGAAGAAAAGGCCTTCTGTTTTCAACTTTCCCATGGAATTATTTTAAAAATAAGAAAATCATAGATCAGTTTCATGACAAAAACTGAATTTTTCTTTTCTGGGAACAGACAATTCTTTCTGTAAAATAAAAAAAAGTTGTGTTTTCGGGCACCACTGAAAAGAGCCCGGATCTATGAAACAGCAAAAAGCTTTGGGAAAGTTATGGACTTCAAACTCTTCTTTTTATAGAAGACACCCTTCAATATTCTCAGTATTCACACGTGCTTACAAATACTGTCAGCAGGTGATAAAATTCTTGGTTGCTACTGGGACCTTTTAAAACCAACTATTTAATGTGACTAACATATGTTGAAAAACTGTTTCTTCAGGTATCTCTTTTCCTTTCCTCTTCAGTCTTTTTTAATCCTCCCTGCCACAAATTAAGAGAACACATTGCTTTCAAATTCTCACATATCCAAGATAAGCATTATTGACTGTGTCATGATGAATGTCTGAAACATAAACACACGCCTCTGCACACATGTCTAGAAGGAGACACCTGTGTGTGTGTCAGATAAAAATATCTTATAAGACTGATCAAATATTTAACACCTCAAAGACCAGCTGCACATATGAGCGCTTTGTTGGAATGCGCTGATTATGACGTGATGTGTGATGAAAGCCAGCAGAAAGGTGCTGCTTACACACTGACTCGTGTTTCCTGGGCTAGGTTGCAGAGAACAGTCTTATGATCTAAGTCATTCCAAAGAGCCAATGCTTATGTCTTTCAATAAAAGCTGCTCGTGCCTGTGGAAAAGAGCTGTGCATTTCAGTTATATACGAGAAGGAAGTGGTGGTTTAGTTTTGTCTGTTTTCTCTCTTCTTCACTGAGGAAGGAATTAACTTTGGAGTGAGCTGATTATCTATAAGAACATAAAAATGAAGGGCAAAATTCCAGGTTTATAAATAAACTATTTGGGACATAGACTTTCCAGAGTACTCATTACTAGCTGCAGTTACACTTTACAGAGAGACTTTGTCTCAAAACCTATTTACAGGTTGAACAGAAATTACAAAGTCATATGATGAAATTTCAGGTATTTTTTATTTAGTTGTAAGATATCAGGACAAGCATATCCTCCCTGTGCAGCTAGAAATGACTTTTACTTATTTTATTTGCTCCTTATTAAATACATGATTTCATTTGATTCACTCATGGTTTTTTTACCCAGTGGAATCCCAGTGGAGTACTGCTGTTAACTGATAGGATTGCCCATAATATCTCTGTTTTACCTGTTATATCTTATCATGTCAAAGACTTCTAACAGAACCTTTAATTTGTGAATCATTGACAAAATAGTCCATAACAGCACCTTGGAGTGTTGAGCTGTTACAGAAGTAGTCTTTATCCTTAGACGACAAGACAGAATAATAAAGGTCAAAATCTTTTACAGAGGAATACAAGTTGTTCTTCTTCTTTTTGTCATTAGATGAAAGACTTCAAATAAAAAATTAAAATTAAAACTGGAATGTGACTTCATAAGAACGAATTACCAGGACAATTTAGAAAAGAAAACAAGACAGAGGTAATAATTATTTTAGAAAGCTGGTTGAAAAGTTATTACAATATATTACCTTCAGCAATGTCCAATAACTGCAGAATTAATTTACCCGCTTTGTAAACATAATCAAAGGACATGCCTAGGAGAGTGAAAAGTTAGAATGAGAGGAAATACAGGGTTTCTCAAACCATCAAAACACCCTAACTACTCGTGTGAATAGCTCATTGTTAACTCTCGCTTGACACTGAGAATAAATATGGTGAATGGCCACAAAATGTTTTCAGTAACTAGTCAAAAACCATTTCAATTAATATTTCAGTAACTATTTCAAATGTATTCAGTAACTATTTTACCTATTAAATTTGGTTGATTTAAGTATTTCTAATTAGATTTCATTCTATTTTCCTTTTGTAAGAGTTTATGGGTTTTGCTGCTTTTTAAAAAAATTTAAACCATAGAAAAGTCACTTTCTACCTGTTTTGACTATGTTTTATTGAGCTCAATCCTCAATCCTATGTTTCCAAGTATCTAAAGAAAATATTTTTTTAAAAAAAAGCTTTTAAAATTTCTAATGCACCAAAACAACTTTTCTGAAATAAATCACATATTCATTGAAAATGATGAAATATCGAAAGTTATGGAAGTATGACAGGGTTCAAGTAAGCTTAAATTGAATGTTCTATCAAGGTTTGCTGCAAGCCTCTAAAGCAGACCTCTAATAAATCAGCAAGATGAGAGCTGAAAGTACTTCCTAGAAAGGCACATCAGAAAGTAAACAATAATTTTAAAACAATGAAAGTCAATTACCTATTTTCAGGTAAAGAAACCATCCAATATGTTTTATGCAAAAGCCTAGAAAAGCCATCTATAATTACTTTTAAAGGTTATAGATACATTTGTGTTTTGTCCTTAAATACTTTCCTTCAAATATGTGAGCTAATCCAAAGAAGTAGAAATTAGTAACTTGATTGAATATAATTAAGTCCCTTCAACTTTATAGTGGCCACAGAAGACTCCAAAACCTCTCTTGGAACATGTGCCATGTTATTCTCATGGTAAAAGAGCGTCTCCTGATGTTCAAATTGAACCTCCTGTGTTTCACTTTGAACCCATTGCTTCTTGCCTTCTGGGCACCACTGAAAAGAGCCTGGATCCATCTTCTTTGCTTCCTCCCATCAAGGACTTGGATCCACTGATGGGATCTACCCTGAGCCTTCTCCAGGCTAAATGATCCCAGCTCTTACAATCTCTCTTACTTTGACAGGTGCTTCAAGCCCTTCATCATCTCAGTGGCCTTTTGCTGGACTCGGGTATGGCCAGGTGTCTCTTGTTCTGGGGAGCTCAGAACTGAGCACAGCACTCCAGGTGCCAACCAATACCTCGCTTGACCTGCTGCCAGCACTCTTCTTAATGCAGCTCAGTGTGCCACTTGACACTTCTGCAGCAAGGGCACACTGCTAGCCCGTGTTCAACTTTGTGTTTGCTAGAATCTCCCTGTCCTTTCCTAAAAACCTGCTTTCCAGCAGATCTGCCCCCAGTGCATAGTGTTTTTCCTCCACAAGAGCAGGACTTAGCTTCCCATGCACGATAACTTCAGCCCATTTCTCCAACCTGCTTCTGGATGGTAGCACGACCCTCTAGCATATCAGCCACTTATCACAGTTTTTTGTCTTTAGGAAACTTGATCAGGATACACTGCTTTATTATCCAGACCATTAGTGAAGGCATTTTGAATGGGATGCACCCAGTGTTTACCTTTAAGGTATGCTGATATTTACTGGCCTCCAACCAGACTTCATATCACTGACCCCCACCTTCTAGATGTGGCCATTCAGCCAGTCTTTAATACACCTCACATGTTTGCTCATCCAGCCCGTTCGTAATCAGTTTCTCTACGAAACTATTATGAAACGCAGTGCTGAAATCTTTACTGAAATCAAGGTAAACAATGTTCTTTGCTCTCCCTCATCTACCAAGATGATTTTTTCTTTGTATGTTACTAGGTTGGTCAAACATGATTATTTTTGGATCCATGCTGACTACTATAATCTTTTTCTCCATAATAAGCATGGAATTGTTTTCCAGCATTAGACTCTACATCACTTTCACAGGGATTCTACTGAGGTGAGGCTAATTGATCTGTATTTCCTATCTTTCCTCTTGATCTTCTTGAAGGTATAAGACATAAGGCTTTTGCGTTCCTCCAGGTTGTGATTAACCTTGGCTGGCCACCAGGTGTCTACTCAGCCAGTCTAACACTCCCCCTTCTCAGCTGGACAGGGAAGAGAAAGTATATTAAAAGGCTCCTGGACCAAGATAAGTGTGGGGAGACATCACTCACAATTTGCTGTAATGGGCAAAACAGGCTCAACTTGAAGGAAATTAATTTAATTTCTTGTCATTTGAAAGTCAGATTAAGATAATGAGAAGAAAAGACAAATCTTAAAACATCTTGACCTCCTGGGTTCAGCTACACTCCTGGATTTTCTACCTCTTATCCCTAAGTGGGACGGGGGGGTGAAGAATGGGGACTGTGGTCATTTTATCTTTGCCTCTACTGCTCCTTCCTCTTCACACTCTGCACTTGCTATCTGGCATTGGCTCTTTTGGACTCATAGGAAGCTTCTGGCACCTTCACACAGAAGCCACCTCTGTCACTCACTCTCCCCTAAAAAAGCTTTGGACACAAACCCAATATACCCAGTTCTCAGGCACGTCTCACGCTTGAATGACCTTTCAAAGATGGCCAAGAGCAGCCTCAGAATACATCAGCCAACTCCCTGTCAAGCACAGTTAATCCTACTGCTACCTACTGCGTTTTGCTCTAGGCTGACTGGATTGATGCCTTCTAACATAAGCCTTTCCAGTTCAAGTGCTTGTGTTCTATGCTGTTTTTCTCTTTCTGACTTAATGGGTAATATGAAGGATTCACTTCTTTAAGAGACTGATCTATATTTTAGTCCCTCTGTCGCAGATGTATCACTGTATCAGCAACAGAAAGTTGTCTAGGGAAGTATGTAGAAATAAAAGGTAAATGGAACTTGGGAGAAGGGGAAAGGGAGACTGAACACAAATTAGTAAAAAAGTGATAGATATTGACTTGATAATGTAAGTCCCTTGCTGAAACCAGTCTAAAACCTCTGTGACTGTGAGGTATTCTTAACTTTAGGCAACATGGTAACCATTATACAGTGTACTTGTTGAAGAAGAAATTACTTGATCTTTGAGACATGTTCCAGGAACATTTTGAATTAGGTTATCCACCAGGTTTATCAGGAGAGAGAATGAAAATCACTCAAAATATTGTCATTTAATGCAGTTCATATAGCTGTGATCATCTCTGAATCACTTGACAAATTAATTCAGTCTGCTCAGAATGATCTTTGGCCATCCAAATCCATAAAAATGGGAAAAAAATCCCTAAACAAAAAAATCCTAAAAAATACCCCCAAAACCCCCACAAAAACACAAGCAAAAAACTCCCCAAAATCCCCAAAGCACTAAAACCAAACCAACCAACAAACCAACGAACTAATAAAAAAATTTATGAGAAAACCCACAAAGTTAGTTTCTATAGTCTGATGAGTATTTTAACCTGGTTCCTAAACAAGCAAATATTATTTATGCTAAAATACTGAGCAGAGGAAGACAGCCAAACAGCAAATCAGCTATAATTCTACTCTACATGAAAAATGCTTGTAATATTTACTTAGCTGAAACTAATATGTACCTTATTTTTTTTATTTTTTTTTAATTTCTATCAAAATTTTTGTACAAATCTTTATTTTGTCTCAGCCTGAAAAATGTCAGGATTCTGGAGGTGTAACTTTGCCCTTATGATCTCTCTCCACGGACTTCATAAATGCCTGACTGGAGTGGTATAAGCAAGATTTCAATCAACAGCATCTAACTTGAAAGTTAGATGGGAACTAAGAGTGATACAGTGTATATGGCCCAATATATGGCTAAAGTTTTATGGCCAATGACACTGATATACAAACTTGTTAAGCCATTAAAGAATAAAAGAATAAACTTTTTATTTTTATTTTAATTAAAAATTAGCACCTTCCTAACATATCAGCAACAAATCTTCAGCAATTTAAAAATGCAAAAATGATCTACATATTTTCTATGACAAAGAAACTTATTAATTTAAAGTTATTACTGGGCAAATTAAAAATCCAATTCTACAGTATTACTTACAATACTAAATCTGTTAGTAACATCAATTATTTATTAGCACATTAGTAAACATAGATTTTACATCGGATGTTTGAAAGAGATTTCTATAAGTATCAGATTCTTTGTCCAAAAAGATTATTTTTACATTTCTAAGGTTTAAAGATCATGTACAAAGTGAGTTCATGAATTTGCTCTTTTTCTTAAAAAAAAATAATAATTTTACTATTTATCTTTAAATAGAAAAATTGTATATTTAATTATTTAGTTTATTCATGGAGATATGTATTCTTATTAATATAACTCAGAAGAAAGTAAATTAATTAATGGTATTTATCTACCTTGGGCAAATCTAAATATCTAACAGTCAAGAAAAGCAACAACTGAAAAATAATGTCAGTACTTACAAGGTGAACAACGTTCATAATTGTCAGTGTGCATGATCCTTCTTTAGGGGGCTGGTTTGGTTTTTTATTGTGGGGGTGTTTTTTTGTTGGGTTTTTTTTTGTTCTTTTGTTTGTTTGTTTGTTGTTATTTTAAATATCATGTATCACTATCTTTTCTTCTATATCCTAGCTATTATTTTCATTAAAAATTTAAAGCTACAGTATTGCACTGGGTCACACAATATGAAGAGTTCATATCTCAAGATATTGCATTTCTCCAACTAGTACCAAGCCCAATAAAGTATATTTTGTGACAGTGAAGCTCTAGAAAAATGCTCATATTTCTTTGAATATATGGAGAAATTAAGGTGTTACTATATTGATATTTCCTTTATTTTCATTGTTCATGACTTAAAATTTATGACACATTTAATGTGAAAGTTAGTTTGGATCCTCCTTCCGTACAATGGTTGACATGTTACAGGTTCTTTAAGAAGCAAAAGGTATTTAAAAACCCTATTCATATCCAATATAGGGTTATTTTACTGCATCAATAGATTTCTTATCAATTTTCAGTTACATTAACTTATGATAATTTTTTGTCCTTCTTACACATTTTGTTTTTAGCTGATAAGTCAGGTTTCTTGGGTCTTTAGGGGTCTGACATTCAAGATACTATTATAAAGTAGGATTGCATCAAAAACATTTTTCCTATATACTTGTTAACTATTGATTCACTCAGAACTCTGCTTGAAACATCCTATTTAGATGTGATTCCATATTAACCACTATCTTAAATGTAAGTCTGTCAATTTGCACTTAATCTGGTTTATATGTTTTTTTTCAAATCACTGAAAATCACAAATCAGAACAGATTTCAATGAATCTATCAAGCACATCTTTAGGATATCTATTCTATACTTACTATTGTCAACCTAGTCTGTGCATGGAATGTAAGGTTTGACCAAATTAATTTTGTTCCAGTCTCTTGTTATCCAAAGAGTTGTAATGATTTATACTTTTTTCCCCAAAAAACTTTTGTCTTTTCTCTCATGTACTTAAATTAGAAATAAACAAAAATGTGTCCTCTTCTACCATATGGGATCAGGATGAGTATTTGACACCAACCAAATGACATCATTATGAAATTTTTCTGATTGCTACTAGAACTACATACTTAAGGACATTTTATTTATTCTTAATAAAAACATTAATGTTACTTTTTCTGAAAACACATTTATGAATTAATATGATTTAATGGATAGATAGGTGAATCCAAAACATTTTTGTTTTTATGGGGAAGACCACTTAAAAATAGCTAAACTCACCAAAAATTATTTTAAAAATATGCAGGGGTGGTTAAATAAATCTGTGGAAGCATCTTAACTTGTACCTCCATCACTGAGAAAGAGAGGAAAAAACCTGTAATTTTACTTACCTAAATTTTTCGTAAACAGCTTGAGGACCTTCCACAAATAGCCAACTGCAACAGCTTGTAGACCTTCTGCAAGAAATAAAATAAACCAAACAGCATGCTGTAAAGGAAGACATGTTGTAGAGGGTTTTTTTTAAGCTGTTTTCCTCTATTTCTGCTTTATTCATAAGGTTTATATAAGTAAATTACTTGTCTGGAGTGCCACTCTTGGAGCACACTGATTCTCTATGGGGAAGAAGCCTACCAAAGCATTTTGCTTCTGTAGAAAACATCTGAGCTTTAACTCAGGGGATGAGATCTGCAATGTTAAAAAGCTTTGCTTTCTAAAAGAAGAATCAATCTAATTTGAGAATAGTGACAAACAAGCTGAAAGAAATTAAGTGCTGTGGAAATTACCTCATCTAACACTGACTTGGAATAAACAGACATACCCAGAGTAGCTGTGATTTTGTAAGCAGTGGTAAGTTTCCTTCTTTCAGACATAGAAATACAGGAGAAATAAAAAATAATACAAAAACACTCCAAAACAGCTCAAAATTATACTCCTTGGTGAAATGTTCCATGGCACATCACAGATGCTGTATTGAGTTGATGCTGGCTGCATGCACCAAAGCCTCTCTCTCACTCCCTTCCCCAGCTGGACAGGAAAGAAAAAATATAACAAGTGGTTCAGGGGTTGAAATAAGGACCAGGAGGCATCACTCACCAAATGCTTTGCCATCATGGGCAAAGCAGGCTCAAATAAATAATAAATAAAATATAAATAAAGTGTAAAATAAATAAATAAATAAATAAATAAATAAAATGAATTTATTACTAACAAAATCAGAGCAGGATAATTAGAAGTAAAATAAGACCTTAGAAACACATTCCCATCACCCCTTCCTCTTTCACAGCTCTACCTCCTCTTCCCCCAGTGGCATAGAAAGAAAGGTGGAGGGGGTTATTGTCAGTTCATCACATGTTTCTGCCACTGCTCAGGGAGAGGAGTCCTTCCACCACTCCAACATGGGGTCCCTCCCATGGGAGATAGTTCTCAATGAATTTCTCCAATGTGAGTCCACTTCCTGGGCAACAGTTCTCCACAAAATGCTATAGTGTGGACAGTTTTTAGCAGGTGCAGTCCTTCAAGGACAGCCTGTTCCAGTGTGGGTCCCCCAAGGGATCACAAGTACTACCAGGAAATACGATCGAGCACGGGATCCTCTCTCCATGAGTCTGCAGATCCCTGCCAGGACCCTGCTCCAGGACAGGCCTCCCATGGGGTCACAGCCTTCTCTAAGGTATCCATCTGCTCTGGCATGGGTCTCAACTGCATGCTGGGTCTGTGCATTCCCGTGATCCTCCATGGGTTGCAGCATCACAGTTGCCTTACCATGGGCTGCAGGAGAATCTCAGCTTCACTGCCTGGAGTACTCCCCTTCCTTCTCCACTGACCTGGGTGTCTGCAGAGTTGTTCATCTCACATATACTCACCCTGCTCTTCTCTGGCTGCAATTACATTTGCACAATAATTTTCTTTTTTTCCTTCTTAAATATGTTATCACATAGTCATTACCTCCATTTTTATTTGTCAGCTCGGCCAGCAGCACAACAGTCTTGGAGCTGGCTGGCACTGGCTCTGCCAGATGTGGGAGAAGCTTTTCAAAGCAGCCACACCTGTAGCCTCGCTGCTGACAAAAAGTGGCCATGCAGACCCAACACATAGGATGCTGCATTCATAGAATCACAGAATCACCAAATAAGTTGAGCTGGAAGGGACCCACAGGGATCATCAAGTCCAAGCCCTAGCTCTGCACAACACCATCCTCAAGAGTTACAGCCTGAGAGAATTGGCCAAATGCTTCTTGAACTCTCTCAGGCTGGTGCTGTGACTTGGGATCTTGTTCCAGGGCCCAGCCTCTCTCTTGTAAATATTTTCATGTAAAATTTTAACTGTTGCTTCTTTACGTCCTCAGCTACTACAAGCTTATTACTGGTAGTGAGACAGCACTTAATTCCTTTTGGGTGGGTAAAGGGGTGGAAATATGTCTCTTTTCACACAAAAATTAACTTTTAAAAATTGAAATGCTACATTTCAATTACTTAAGCAGGTAATGTAATTCTATTAATTTCTTTTAAAATTTATATGTATGCCCTCAGCTGCCAAAATACCCCAGGAAATTGCTGTTTTTTAGCAGGGTATCCTTATAATGGTTAATATCTGGTTGCAATAAAACACTTCAACCAAATCCAAGCATTTAAAGCCTAAGAATCAGCTTTAGTAATCCAATTAAATACATTCCAGGAACTTAGGCTACAGACTTCCCTGTCGAATGTCAATCTTAAATGAGAATCTTGACCATTTTTAGGTAGGAGATATGAATGAGGTGTGAAAGATATTTTTTGAAACCTTTCTGACTGAAAAATACACGAGCATTAAAAATAGTTACTAGAATTTTACACTAAGATATTGAATCTTTTCTCAACTAGCCTCACATTCTTCTCTGAAAATGCATCATATAAAAATCAGTGCTCAAGATCTAGTTTTCCACCATATACTTACATCCCCTTTCAAATGGTAGCAATTATCATCCTCTCTTGTTTTCATGCCACAGTGTTTGACTCCATAAGGAGGAAATTTCATCTATTTTACTCACTGGGATCTAAAAGACTGAATATTTAAACCTAAATGTAAAGAAATATTGCTCTTGCCATGGTTACTCACTTTTCTGAATTTTGCTGAAAAATATTTAATGTAGGAAAGACCGACAGAAAACATAGATAAAATTAAATAAATCAGCCCCTCTTCCTTTAGATAAAATCTAGTTTTAAGGTGTTCAAAATTTTAAACATTTTTAAAGTACTGTCATTTAATATTAAATTGTTTGAAATTCAACTTATATAAGTGAAATCAACAGTAAAAATAATAATGCTCTCTGAAAATACACTTTAAAATATAAACTGCCATGGAATTCCAGTGTAAATATAAAGCACTGTACATCCTGGTTAGCTAAAGATCTTTAGCCTAATACTTGTGTTTCTTGCAACTGTTTAAATCTCAGCTCTTTCAGTTTGTATTCAAGGTACTTGATTAGTTGAAATCCTAGGAGCTAGGTTTACAAGATTGCTATTTAGGGTTGCATTTAAACATAGAAGATGATCATTTAATCTGCTTAGAATGGGAAAATATTCGTAAAAATATATAATGAATATTTTTAAAATAGCTGAAGTTTCCCTGTTTTGTAGCTTAGCTGATGAAAAGTCAGATTGCCACAGTATATTAGCAGTCACACACATCATGGGTTTTTTTTCCTAAGTGTTTTTATTCCTACAGAGCAGTAGTAGAGCACAGAGTCACTGTTGTTCCAGGTTTTCTCAAAGACTCTCAAGGCAATGGTGCACAATCCTTTTTATAACAGATGGTCTTTAGCTGTAGCTTCGCACTTTGTGGAGCTGGTACCACAGTGGAGGATTTGCCCTGAGCATGTCCTTACAAGACTTCAATGGCCTACCTGTCAGCCATTCACCATGCATTTAATGGGCATAAAGAAAAGGCTTAAGGCTTTCATGTTGTTCATCATATGTGCCAGATGTCCAGAGCAATGGAGCTGAGCCTGCCAGAACGTTGCTGTAATATTGAGCACTTGATTCTCATGTAAGATAGCAGTATCCTAGACTGACAAATTATTCAAAAACTAAACTTACTAAATATCTCGAACCCCACTTTTTTCTTTTTGTCAGCAAGTTTAATTTAACATTTAAAAATGCAAATACATATAAATATACCCATACTGACATATTTTAAGATGAAAATATTATTTATAATAATATTAGATATTCCACACATTATTTCAAATCTCAATTTCTAGCAATAGTAAAAGGTAGTCGACATTATGCTTTTGATACAGGGGATACAAAATGACATTGAAAAATATATTGAAGTGAATTTTTATCCTGTCTTCATTGCCACATTTAAAGGCATATGTTAGCAATGTTCCATTTTTCTCTGAATGACTCAGATTAAAACACTTTTAAATTCAGGAACATATTAATACACTGTACTACCCTACTGCTTAATTATCTATTTCTGAAAGATTTGGGCACCTTGAAGGTTTAAAATCCCAGGATAGTTGGAAGGGAGTACCCATTCTAATGATTAAGTTAATAAATGGGTGAAATTATTTCTGACCATGGATATGTGTGCTGCAGCTGGGAGCTGGGCAGAGTGTAGGGTTTTTTTCAGCCTACAGTAAGAAAAACTGAGCAGTAAATAGTGAAGTAGAGTTGGAAGCTGGAAGAAAAATATAGATAGTGAGTAAACCACATGCCATCAATTGCTGAGAGCCCAATTGTTTCCCAGCAAAAGACAGAATCCAAATGAATTCCCATGATACACTCTACATACCCCATCCACGGAAAGGTTCTTTGTCTCTCCTGTGCTGTGATGGGTAACAAACCAAGCCATGTGTCTTCTCCTGACAGGTAGGAATGCTCTCTCTCTCATGCTATCCACTAGAGTGCAGTGCAGTCCATCCACTATGGGGTTGTTGCCTAGTAACAAAAGGAAAAAAGACTTACAAAAGGATTAAAGTGGTAGGATAAAAACCCCAATTCTTTAATGAAAGATTTCAGGTGCACAAAATTTGGCATTGTGCATGCACAAAATCAGATTAATACAATTTTGTAAGGTTTATTATGTACCTTATCTAGCAAGTACATCCAAGAGGAGATTTAGTTGCCCTCTTGGGTCTGCCCCTTCGAGTAATTCCAGGGGTTTCTTTGCCTTATTTCTTGTTATGTCTCTCAGATTCTGGTGGCAAAACAAAATGTGCTTATCAGAGGTTCTCTTCTTGAAAATAAGAATAAACAGAATTTCAGTAATGTGTTAATAAGGAATTAGATAAACTATGAAAAAGGTTAAGAAAAATACTGGAATTTATATTACTATATATTAAGAATCCATAAAGCTACAAATATGAAAAAGGCTTTAAATCTTTAGGCATCAGGGCATTCCGGCGTGTTCCAAAGGTGCATTCAGGGACATAAATACCAGTTACTCAGGCTAACATATGGGCTTCTCAGAATCAGATTAGTCTGTAAGAAAATAATCCATCACCAGAGGTTTATACTGCATTGGAACAGAGTGATTGGGAAGTGGTTGAGTTCCCTGGAGATATTTAAAAGGTGTGTAGATGTGACCATAGGGACATGGTTTAGTGGTGCACTGGGCAATGTTAGGTTACTGGTTGGACTCAATGGTCTTAAAGGCCTTTCCCAAGGTAAGCTGTTCTGTGATTAAATATTCCCTCTCAGGTCCTGCCTAAATGCTCACTAGCTTATCAAATTTGCTTTTTTGCTCTTAAAGTCTCTCTTTGATATTCAGAGCTGATAATATGGCTACAGAAAAAAACCAAACATCTCCACATTTATTTGTCGAAGGGAATATTGACAAAAAGGGCAAAACCATGGTTGTACATAAAGAATAAAACATACAGCACATATTTTTCTACACTTCTGCTCTACTATGAGGAAAAAATATTAATAAATTATTAGATATTAATATTACCAACATGTATTTTTTTCTATAATTTTGCATTAGTTTTTAAACCAGTGTAAATAATTGCAATATTAAAGGTAGTCAGGAACAAACATTACAATTAAGAAATGTTAATTCAAATTTGAGTGTAATTAGATATCCCTTGTTTAAGCAAAGCCCTTTTTTTAAAAAAGAAGAAACAAGCAACAAGGAATAAAAAATACACTTAATTTCTCATGGTCACTGCAATTTAATTTCCAAAAATAAAGTCAATATTTGAAAAAATTAAGTTATAAGACTGAAAATATGAAACAATTTTTCCTCATCCCGTCAAACTGGAAATAAGAAAAATATTTAAGAACATTCTAATAAAATGCAATCATTGGATGTTCAGAGAAGACACATAAAAGGGCAAGAAATACATTTAAAAATATTTTAATATTAAAAGATATGAGTTTTAAAGGAATTTACATTTATAAAAAATAATTCTCTTATACCAATAACTGATTTTCTGAAGGTGGTTAATATGGTTAATATTCATTAACTTAAGCAAGTTTTAAAATAATAGCTGAAAAATCTAAGGTTTTTTTTTTTTTCTTTTTTTAACATACTTAATTTTTTACCTTCTTTTGGTATGCAATTAAGTGAAGACATTGACTTGTATTACCAAATGTGATTTGAAAGTCTCATTTCTCCAACAAAGAAAAAGTCTATAATTTAAACTTTATACTAAAGAAAAGAATCTGACTAATTTATTCATCAGAAAGAACTGTGACCATATCTACTTAAAAAGAGACAGCATCTTCTGAAATTTCCTCGGGAACACGTATAGCAGTTTTTTCATCTTTAGAGAGCTCTGTTCTAAGGCTTTGGTCTTGCAAGATGATGGGGGGGCCAGTTACATGAAACAAACTGACTGGATCATCTTCAAATAATTTTTATAATTCTCTTACAAACTTAACCTTAAAAAGTGATGTTATTTTACAAAGAAGAGTGGAAAATTGTGTGTCACGCTTTCTTAAAACAGCTGAAGGCTTACTGCCAGCAAGAACTGTGATCAGAAATGTTTGACAGGCTCTGTGGTTAGGGAGCATTTGCTAAACTGTTTCCTTCCTTCTGCGTTGTGCTTCAGTATTCACAAAGTGACAATGCAGAGGTGGTTTTTGGGGAGAGAAAAGATGGAAAAAAGACAGTAAGTTCTAAAGACACAAAATATAAGAGCATTTCCATGTTTCCTTGTACAAGAAACAGGCATTTAAATTTATACACATTTTTGTCTTCTTGCTGTAATCAATATTGTGCTGAGAAGCTATTATTAAATTAGCTAATAAGTCAGCTGATCAACTTGGTAACATTAAAAATATGTCTTCATAAAAATTTTATTTATAATGAAAACATTAGTCCAAACATATTTTAAATTAAGATTTATCTTTACATGGGTTTAGCTGTAGAGCCAAAGAACCATAATGCTGTACACTGTGAATGCTGTACATAAGAAACAAGGTAAAATAGCAAGACTAATTTTTAATGAAAATTCTTAAAGGTAGATCCAGTTTTGGTGGTTTAAAACTTATTTGTACTTATAATATGCACTTATCTACTTATAATATTACTTATTTATAATATGTACTTAAATATATGCTTATTTATTTCCATAACTTATATTGTGTCTTCTGAGTTCCTTTTGTTTTCACCCTCAGTTTATGGAGAGGGCTCCCTTCTGCTCTCCCCCTACCTAGTTTCCACACTTTTGAGGTGGTATTCTACTTTGTGAAGGTGTATGGTGTTTAAAATGCTCAATGAGTGGGAGAAAACTGTCTGGATTGTTAGGACTAGATTTGGGGAGAGTTAAGCAATTTGTGATACAAACACAAAGCATCCAGTGCACATGGCAGTGGGCAGCCTGTGCCTATACAGTAAGGCGTACAAAGTCAGGTCAGATTCTGCACACTGGGGTTTTTCCACTTAAGGCAGCTCTATGAGTAATTTTGCTGGCAGAAGGAAGCTTGGTCTAGACTTCCAAAGCAAACTGTGTCTGCATATAAAGCTGGTAGTAAGCCTGTGCAATTACACTGTCTCTCAGTTGGGCTTGTTATTGTAAGCTTCAAATTGCACTGTCCACAGTTAGGTTGTGCGGGTGTACCCTGAAGCACCAAGGTAGCAAACTCCTGCCCATTTAGAATTCATAGCATAGAATCCTCTCCTGAGGATGTCTACAAAGTAATTGTTAGCATATATCAGGCTGTTTTGATCAATTTGCCTTCAGATATTTTTTAAAAGGAAAGGGCTGACTACCTTTTTGTCAGATGGCAGCGTGTCCTTATGTGAAAAATTTCTTGCTCTTTATAGCACCATTTTATTGTTAAACAGATAGAGAAGAAAAATTGTTTTAGATATGGCAAAAGAGAGCTACATCAGTGAGTAAAAAGATAATAAAAACTTAAGGAAAAACAAGGAAATTAAAACAGAAGCTGTAGAAAAGGAACAATTTTCATTATATTTGAAATGATAGCCTAAAATAGATCTTGAAAATTCATTTTTATATTGAATTGAAGTGCTTGAGTTATACTAACATTTGCCTCAAACAATGTTAGATATCTGGAAAACATTAAAATCCCAATATTGTAGAAAGCAAATAAAATAAGGAAGATTTTCAGTGAAACACAAAACCATATATGTGTTTTTTCCACACATTTTTCAGCTATCCTCGAATTACAGTTTTTGGAAATAAATTGGATATGTTTGCAACACCCTTAAAAATAGGCTCATTTAACTTATGTATTGAATAGCACTTGTTATCCCTAGAATATTTTTGGTATAAAATTTGTGGGGATTTTATGGTTCTGTTTATTGGTTTATGCAAGGCTAAGTGGTAACTATAATACTTTATGTAGAGATGTAAATTTTCAGTCTTGTCCTTTGTAAATGCATAAAATACAGGGTTTATTAGAGCTTAGCAAAATATCTCTGTATTTTTTTTCTTTCGACTATACTTCTAAATGTTTTTATATTATGTTTTGCTTGTAGTATGACATCAGCAAGGAATTATTCTGTCCTTTTTTCATCTCATAAAAAGGACAGAATTTATGAATTTTGTTGGAGTACATAGTAAGAAGTTATACAAGTATTGATTATAGCTCCCATCAAGAGCATGTTCTTAACTCATCATCACAAATTTTAAAACAAAAATCATAGGGTTTAAAACACACAGAGTTTTTCTTTGCGAAATAGACTCGGAAAAATGTCATAATGGAATTGTAGTTTACCAGTTCTCTTCTTTGGGGGTCACAGTGATTTTTAGCAGTCTTATCAATAATATTTGATAAGACATTCTCCTTGAACCTTGGAGAAAACTACATGGGAAAAAAACACTAAATTTCAGATTATTTCAATTCTATACTCTTTGGGTGAACCAGGATGTATTGGCTTCATGTAGAGGTATTTTATTTCTATCTCATCAAGCCCCAACATTTATACCAAAGGGGAAAGAAAAAAAAGGCTTTCAAAGATTAAAGTTGGTGCACAAATATCAATCAATGTCATTGTGATATGATCTTACTTGATTAGATAAATCTGTGTCTAAAAAAATTATTTGAAATAACATATACTATATGCACAGCTTCTTCAATGTTTAGGAATTGGTAAAATTAGAATTAGCACAGTAATATATGTATTAGCTGCTCAGCCATCAGTTCAGGAAATGCTATTTTTTAATACTGGAAATCTTCTAACCTATTTATATTCTTTAAATATTTCTATGGATGTTTGTTTTCTTGGAAAGGTTGCAGCATTGCAGTTAGTTTAAAAATATGATAAAAAATCTCTCCAAAGGCAAGCATGTAATTTTTATTCTTTTTTCATGCCAAGTGTCTGTGGGTGCATTCACTTAAGGGCCAGTTTCTATTTCTTTTTCTCCAATTTAACAAGTGTTGGAGTTTTTTCAGCATAGATACTTTATTTATTTTCAATTATCAACTAAAAATATCAAGTGAACTCACCATTACATAGGTTTTCTGCGTCTAATTTCTTCAAAAGAAAGGAACAGGCAAAGGAAATATAACTAGAGAGACGGGTTTCAGAAGTAACCAGTTTCCTCAAGCAGTTCATAGAAAAGATCTAACATGTCACATACCTAGTGTTAGACAATCCAGACTCTCTGAGGTCATCTGAAGAATATCTCTGCTGCCTCTGTGTTGAAAGTTCCAAAATAGGACAGTAAGTTAAAAGCTAAACTTACTCTTGATTGATTGCTCAAGAATTGCTGATCAGGCACTTCTTAAAACTTTGTTTATAATGGATTTTTGATTTATTAATAAATTTTTGATTTCTTAGTAACACATTTTCACAGAGCCACCACCAGCTGGGCTGAGAAGCTCGTCTGTGTCCTGTTGTGGTCCCTTGAGGCCAGCTGGAGCCAACTGGAAGTAGCTGTTCCTGGCATGGGGCAAGTCCAGCCTCTCCTCACAGGCTGCCCTGCAGTTCCCACTGCCATGGACCCCCAATACACAATTTCATACTCTCTAAATTGAAATAGACTGGTTTTCTATAATTGCTACTGCAGTTTTCTGTGACATTTTGTAAGATTCTTGGTTCATTGGGTATTGGACTTACACATACATTATCTTTAGCTGCTGGTTTAAATGGGTAGTGGTCTGTCCTCTACACACTTCCAAATGTTCACTAATTTTTCTCTAAAATATGTATCAGATTAATTAAGTCACAGGGAAAGACTGTATTCTTCCTAACCCACATAGATACCAAAACTGTGATCTTAAAAAAAAATTGCTAGGTGGCTGCCACCTTTCTGTTAGACCAATAATCTAGAAGGTAGCTGAACTGCAATCTTGGAGAAAAGACATTTAAAGCCACCATTAATGTATGTGAGAGGCAACCCCATTAAAAAGTAGGACAAAATTTCAGTAGTGCTAGAAATGCTGTAGTATTTCAGGAATGGTAAGGGATCTGCTAAAGTTTATTTCTTTCTTGGCTTCTAATAAGAATATTAACACTACAAGAGTATTAAATCCTCAAGCTTTAGGTGTGGTGAGTACTTGCTGCAACCTACTCATTAGCACTCTTCATTGGTGTGGAAAATGCATGATCCTTTCCAGATTTGTTAATTTATAAACTTTTTTGTACATTACCTCATGAAGGTTCCCATAGATTAATAAAATGGAAAGATTAAATGTATGGTAATCTTGGTCCTCCAACATTCTGCAGGAATGTATTTCCATATTAGCTGATCCCAGGCTGTGAAGCTTGTCATTCTAATCAAATTGCATAGATGAAAATGCCAACTATTTAATATTAAAACTGTATTTCTGACTTCTAACATTCTTATTTATCTCATGTGGAAGGACTTGTGTCCCACCAAACATAATAAATGAGCCTTGTCATAAGGTTGTATACTCAAACCTGAAAGGCAAGACAGAACAGAGCTGGGTTAAGGCCCAGACTGAAAGAAAGAAGATAACAAAAATTAGATTATAAATCATGCTTGATGAATTTAAAGTGTCAGATTAATATTTTGTTTTCTTTTGTTTTGCTTTTGAGGTTTTTTTACAAGTAATAAGATGCAGTTTATAAATAAATGATATATATAAACTTAAGACCTCAGTCTAAAAAAAAGAGTCTGAATTAAATTTATATTGAAATTTTTAAATCAGATACACTTAAATATCTTTTTCCCCCTAATATTATGGGTTAAAATTATTACATTTATTTCTTTCCAGTGCCCATAGAAAAATTATTTGAAGCATGACTGGTCTGTTAAACAGATCATGTTTCAGAGTGGGACATCCTTCTTTCAGTGCGGGCAATATATCACCTAGGTACAAGAATTATAATACTCATAAAAACTCATAAAATTAGAAGTACTGGTAAGGATCATGTTTTTTACTGAAAGTCTATATTAAAAGCAACTGACCTTTGATTCCTAGATCCTGTTGCAATGGATATTCTAGCTACTATTACAGCTTATTTTAATTTATTAGGTTTAGAAATTCTTCCTTAAGACTGGTTATCATGAAAATCTTCGCACTTGTTTCCAGCCATATTTGTCCACAAGTTTGAGTAATATCCTTTTGTCCATATAAAGATATCCGAGCAGACAGCATGTTCTGTGGTGTTCTTGGGCTGTGTTTTGTTCACCCATGAGTTTAGCCTTGACTGAACACAATCATTCTTACTGTCATGGACCTGGGCTAAGGTGCACCACATGCAAACCAAATTTGCCTAAATCGTGGAAGTGATTTGATTTAACTAGCAGTTGTTACCTTTTTGTTCTTTCTCTTGACAGGCAGATTTAGAGCTTTATAAAATATACAAGATGAAAGCATCAGTGACCTACACTATGCTGGATCACCCTGTGACAGCCCTATCAAAACAAAAATGCTATAATTTCATTGTCAAAATGGTGAGCTCTGAGAGGACTTGAAGGGATAGACTTTAAATAAGCATGGTCTTTCCTACAATTAATAAAATTATATCTGGCTCAAATATATACAAATTTCTTCTTCAGGAATGCTGGCCAAAAGAATAAATCTCTGAGAATTTTTAAAAACAAATTTCAAAGCATGCAGTTAAAATCATATAGTCAAAAATGAATTTGTAGTCCCAAAATAATAATTAATAATTAATTGTTCCGTAACTGTTCAATAGTTCTGTTGTCTGATGATGGTCCCTATGAGTTAACAGAAAAACTGGTAAATAGATCTTTGATTCAACAAAGGCCATGGGATACCAAAGCTTCTCTGGTGATCTGAAGGCTGCTACTAACTAAGCAGCCTCAGCAGTCCAAGCTCCTTGGACTTCAAGATTAGCTGCTGTAGGGGTATCTTGCTCTGTAGCTGAAGATAGCTGAAATAGAATAGAAACACTAATGAAAGTTATTGAAGTGATTTAATTATTTAATTATAAGAGGGTAAACAGGCCTTAAAAATGTAACTGTTTTAAAACAAACAAAAAATTATTCTTTGCCACCCTGAACAAAATCTTCTTGCTTAACCTCAGCCAGCAACCAAGTCCCATATAGCCACTCATTTCCCCACAACCAGCAGGACTGGGAAGAGAATTGGAAAGGTTAAAACTAGAAAACATGTGGGTTCAAATGAAGAAAGTTTAATAGGCAAAGCAAATGATGTGTGCAAGGAAAACAAACCAAGGAATTAACTCACTGTTTCCCTTGGGCAGGCAGGTGTTCAACCATCCCCAGTAGAGCAGATCCCCATCCCATGTCATGGTGACTTGGGAAGATAAATGCCATTACTCCATTGTGCCCCTCACTTATTCCTTCTTCCCCTCCCTTTATACACTGAGCATGATGTCACATGGTCTGGAATATCCCTTGGGTCAGTTTGAGTCACCTGTCCTGGCTGTGTCTCCTCCTAATCTCCCATGCACACCCCTGTTTTCTTCCCAGTACGGAAGTGTAAGAAGCAGAAAAGGCCTTGGCTGTGTGTAAGCCCTGCTCAGCAATAACAGAAGCATCTCTGTATTATCAGCCTTGCGTTCAGCACAAATCCAAAACAGCCCCATACTAGACAGTGTGAAGGAAATAAACTCTACACCAGTCAAAACCTGAACAATTCTTTAGCCTCAGTGAAGTTTGGGGGTTTTTTTTGTTAATTCACATCATCTATTGATCTAAGAGAAAAACAAATGTTTAACATTGGAAAGCACTGGCTTCCTAAACTTTTGCACGGAGTTCTTCTCTAAGTTCTGCTTTCCATTCTCACTGTAGGATGTAACAGGTTTTCAAAAAAAAATATAATCACATGTGAAATAGTATTTAATGTGTGTTCTACTTCTGACAAAAATCTATCACAAACTAAACTCAGCTAAAGCATGTCTATTTCCCATCCTTGAAAATAAAGTACATTTAATGTGAGTTTGTCTTGCAAGAAGTGTAAATTAACCTGACATAAGATTGGCTGAGATTTACTAAAAATTACTTTCCATTTAAGCATTATTAAGATCCAAAGAATCAGTTTCAGTCTCAATAAATTATCAGTTATTTTCCTGTGATGATGCTCATCGTCTCATCTTGGAATCTATCTGGAAGGAGACATTCAAGAACAGTGAGCTGCATTTTCATTGGAGCTAAACACAGGACTATTGCAGAGTTCTGCGTGGTCCAAGCTTTGGGTAGGGTTTCTTCTTTGTTTTGGCCTATATTCATATGAAAGCCAGGAAAAAAGATTCAGCATTTGCTGCTCGTCTCATAAGAGCAAACTATATTAGCTCTGTTTTGTTTTTTTTCATCTTTTCAAAATTACAAATGCATGTGAGATTCTGCTGTGAGTAGAAGGTAGAAGAATGCCAGCAACTGATGATAAGTAAGGGGTGCATAAACCCATATATTCTGCTAATTTAAACTTACTTCCCAATAGCTTTAGTAGAATATCAAAAAACTGTTGCAGTCAATATACATCTGTTACAGAGATGCACAAAAAATACAATGCAAAGAAAAGGCAAACAAAACAGTCAAGCATAAAAGTCCATAATATTTTATTGCTGATTTTCAGAAAAATGGAAACCACACAAAGTGAAACAGCTTAAAGCTTTCATACACATAGCTATGTGAAATTTCACTGACTATAGTAAAATAGACAAAATAGATAGAGAAAGAAACTTCAGTTAAAGTATTTTCCATATACATTTATTTCTTTGAGAGGTTCAGTGAACAAAGAGGTAGAACCCTTCCCAATAGCTATGAATATTTTCTAAAATACCTCTGCAAGACCTCTTAATGGCATTATAGACTGAAATACCTGACATTCAAAGCTAGAATCAGTGTAAAATAAGAATGGGAAATATAGAATTAATTATATATAATATTGTGATCTAATTTTTTGCCATATGTAAGAGTCCTATTAATTTTACTTTACTTGAAAAAAGGGTGAAAGATTTAGATTCTTTTAGTCTTCTGATATTGGCACACATGTTTTGTTATTGTAGCCTACTTATCATTTTCTTTTGATTAAAAAACAATCAAAACAACAATCAAAAAAGCCAAAAAATCCCCAAAAACAAAACAAGAAAGCCACAAAACCATAGGGTATTGCATACTAGGGAAAAAGGATTTACTTTAAACAATGAAGTTGTTTAGAAATGTTCTGTATCCAAACTTGACTGCTTTATAGATTTAAAATATTTTCAAACTATATATAATGGCGCATCTTAGGATAGAGGTTGTATGTTGTCTGGACAAGGTGTCTTTCAAACATTAATTTGTTTTGGAAATCACTATTGTCAAGTTATTGATCTCATATATATAATATTAACTCTGATTCTCTTGAATGAGAAATTATTTTAGTAATTTTCCCTGGTAAAGAAATATATTTATCTGTGTTTACTTGTTTACTGTTAATTAAATCTATGAAACTAGCTCTGTGAAAAGGAGAATGAGACTAAATTAAGTACTACAGACTTGATTTCTATGACAGTCAAATTCATCACAAATGCATCATAATCAGGATCACAGTGTCAAGTGAAAGCAGTTTTCAGCCTTGTTCTAATTTTTATTGGATTTTGCTTTCCCTTTATACCTGAAGGATTAGATTTTATCCTAGAAGTTGTTACAAAAACTCATTGATGTTATTCAAGTCACTCAAGAAATTTTTAACAGTGCAGTCTTATTTTCATGCTTGCTTGTTAGGCTTCAATTTAGAGTTTGACTTATTGAAGTGTAAATTTTGCATGAACTTTGAGTGAAAATTGGTAGAGCTTGTATATGAAAACCACTGGTTAGAGCCGTAACTTTTAAGCATTTCTTTAAATCTATGCTATCACATCTTCATTTTGAAAGGATGTCACTTTTTAATACATAACGTTTTGAATGGCATGTTAGTTAAGTAAATTTTCTAAGCAAAATACCCTAACAATAAATACTCCTCCACCCTCGAGACAAAAAAACCCAAAATCCCCAAAAACCAAAACCAAACAAATAAAAGAAACAACCAACAAAGAAAATTGCAAACAAAACCGTAAAATCGAAAGTGCAATTTGTTTGATTTGGATTGATTTTATTTCTTTTTCTTTCTTTCTTTCTTTCTTTCTTTCTTTCTTTCTTACCTTCTTCTCCTTTTGATCTGCATTCAAATGTATACAGCATAGAGCATGAAAGCACATTAACTCTGTGTGTTTTATTAATTATTATTCTGACTGGAAAGAGAAAAAAATTTTTCTGAGAAATAAATCTAAGCAATTTGCCAAGAAAAGATATTGAAATATCTGTTCAAGGGGCTTTTGTTGTATTTGAGCCATTTTTTATTTTAATACGCTTTAAGGAAAAAAAAGACACACAAAAACCCAATGAAGCAAAACAGCAAAAAAACCCTGGCATATTTATGGAGTTTTTGTTTTGAAACTTTTCCACCACACATTTATGCATAGAAATTACTTCACTTTATATCCTGGAATCCAGAATTCAACATATGAATACAGATAACTAAGCTAAAAGAGAATATTTCTTTATTCACAATCTATAATTGAAATCATGTCTAAATGTGCAAAGTGTAAGAGGTTAGCTTTGACTCAGCAGGAACCTGAACTTTGGAGAAAAAATTTCTTAGTAGTTAAAAGCAAAACTTGTTATTTATTAATCCTTTTTTGTCAATTGCTTTGTGACCTCTTAAGAACATCTGTCCAAACTCTGCACCTATACGCTATCATTAAATATTTCATTTTGGGGTTTTTTTCCTAACTTAAGTTGCCTAAATTTTTAATTAACAATTGCTTATACCCTGAAGCTTCAAAATTGCCCCTAGATTGTTTTGATGCAAAGCTCTGAAATAAATTATTAAAAATGTCCACATAATTGATTGTAAATTGTTAGAGAAAATTGAGTCATGCATTGTCTCCATATCATTACAGTTCTTTGAAAGCACTCTATACAATACATTCCTTTCCTCAGTTCCTCCATGCTGAGTGAATAAAAATGTAATATGGGTATCCCCAAGTAATAGGTTGGAAAAGACCTCCAAGGTAACTGCGTCCAGCCTTCAACCAAAACCATCCTGTCAACCAAATCACAGTGCTAAGTGTCACACCAGTCATTTCTTGGACACTTAGGGATGGTGACTCCACCACTTCCCTGGGAAGTCCATTCCAATGCTTGACAAAAAATTCAGTAAAGAAATTCTTCCTGATATCCAACCTGAACCTCTCCTGATGCAGCCTGAGGTCATTTCCTCCCATCCTAACACTGGTTGCTTGGCAGAAGTGGTCAACCCTCACTTTCTTACACCATCCCTTCAGGCAGTTGTAGAGAGTTAAAATGTCTCTCCTAAGCCTCCTTTTTTTCAGGCTAAACAACCCCAGCTTCCTCAGCCACTCCTCCTATGACTCACTCTCTAGAGACCTCACCAGCTTCATCACTCTTCTCTGGAAGAGAAGTGATGAAGGGGGTGATAATCACTGCCCTGATGTCCACACTGTCCTTCATATGACCCAGGATCCCTTTTGACTTCTCAGCCACCTGGGTACATTGCTGGCTGAAATTTGATTGTGTCTGCTTACCATGGGGAGCATTCCATCCGTAAAATAATTTAAATATAAGGAAAACCAAACAAACATAGAATTTTTACATGGTCATGACTAAGAAGACTATCATTGTTGTTAAATATGTAAAATATTCACTGACGGAAATCTTAAAGAACTGAAGTCGGTTAGTTGTGAGGCTGAATTTCTAAGCCTTTAAAAATTATATAATGGAAATCGTTTACAAGAATATCAAATTCTAAAACCAACAAAAGGGGTTTACTGTATCCAAGCTCAAAATAAAAAGTGCCTCATAAATTCTACTGGTTTTCTTACTGATTTTTTTTTCCTATAATTTGAATGACAGAATGTTCAATTTCTTTGAAACTTTCTGGGTGGTATTTAGAGACAGAATCTCAAGAATCCACCTCTATTTAGTTCTCTACTCAGAACCTAATTTCGTTCTGCTTGTGCCATTAGGATGTTAATACCTTGAAAACAGAATTATCCTTATCTATCCTGATCTGACTAAACTATGAGTAATTCAGTCGCCTAGCTGTTATTTAGGCCACTGCCTTCCTTTTCCACAAGAGTTTTCCACATCTGAAAGCATTCTATGCAATAAATTCTTTTCATCAGTTTTTCCATGTTGAGTGAGCAAATATGCACAAGGACTCTCCACATCAAAAGTAGAGGATTTATATGGACTTTTAAAGCATCTGCATCTAGCAAAAGGAACTTGGAGATTTATCTTTCATTTCCATGTAAGTATATTGCATTGTGGGGCTTGGGACTCTTTTTAATAGTTATTCTGTAAGGTCTATTTTGGGTGACATCAGTGGAAAGGTCAAATATCATATACTATCATAGTGATTGTCAGTAGCAGGAACAAGGGAGGTTTGGGCAGCAAATTATCCAAAGAGCTCCAAAGACTATAATCATAGTAGACACAAGCTCATGTGGGAAGCACAGTTCAGTAAACATGCCTCACAATAAAGATTTTTTTTTTTTTAGATGCCTTTATCGGTGGAGAGATGAACAAAAAAGACTGATTCCAGATTAAATGTTTTTGTGACACTTCTATTTATTTTTCATACATGTCAAAGCTAGAAAGTCATTAGAAATTGCCAAAAGATTATATTAATTTAACGTGACAGACTAGACATGTTGGATCAGAAGGCTCCACCTCTACCTCCTCTTAAATGACTTTACCAAAGGTTTAAAATAATACTTTAAGAAAGATATTGTCACTAAAATAGATTCAATCTCAAATTGCATAGTTGCCTGCTAAAGAGGAGCATCTAAATTACATGTTCCACAGCTAAAACTGTAAAGTATTTCCTTCCAAGAAAAGTATAAAAGACAAGTAATTTGGATTGTCCATTAAAAAATTCTTTAAAGAAAAATGTACCCCTTGAAACGTGTTCAGGCTGCACACTGAAATATCATTTGTGATATGTGTGTATTTGCAATCTTTTTTTTTTTGTTTTTTGCAAGTGTTTATAGTTTGTTTTGGTTTTTTTTACTTTTTCCAAATTTCTTATGCATCGACAAGGTAACTGTCGTTGTTTCATTGATGTAATTTGCTGTTCATGAAGACTATAGACTGCATAACTAATTTTGAACAAGATAATCTTTTGTAACCTAATTCCTTAGATTTTTTTTTTTTTTAACTTTTACAAGAGCTAAAAGTCCAACATAAACTGTCTTTTACTGAAACTGAAAAAAAAATGATTGCAAGCCTAACTACTTTTTGTCACTTCAGATAATTTTGGATTTTTTTTAGGACTCAACAGACCAAATTTGAGTATTTCCACTCATTTACAGTGTTTTTAGGGAAGTAGAGACTGTTGCCTGGAGCCATACATTCTATTTCTTTTTGTGGCTTGTGTTTTGGGGGGGGCGGGATTCAGGATGTTTTGTGGGTTTTTTGTTTGTTTTATGTGGGTTTTTTTGTTGATTTTTTTTGTTGCTGTTTTGTTTTGTTTTGTTTTATGTATGAGTTTGGTGGCCTTATGAGCAATACACTGTTTACTATTACAATAAATTAGAATCCTGAATGGAAAATAAAGTGATCTTTTAACTTCAGACCTATGAAGTGTGAGTCAATGCCATGCATTTGAGGAAGATAAAAGGTTCGGAATGTCAGACAGGCAAAGGCATTTCAAGAGGATAATCCTGCATAATTTATGAGAAAAAATGCAAGACAGGTTTTGTGTATATGCAGAAACAAGTAGTTAGTTCAATCTATCAAAACAATTGTAATCCCATTCATCAGAGGTGACACAAGTGAGCATGCACTCAGGTTTACTCTGCAGCATAGCTCTGGTGATCGTGATTTCAAACATCTGCATTTTCCATTGATGTAGCAGTGCTGGCAGAAACACCTTATGTAAATGCAGTTAATGTAGTGATGTAAAAAAAGTGATTTGGGTGACAAGAAACAAGCTACTTGATTTAAAAACACAAAATTTGTTCATTGTTAAGTGCAGGATGGGCAATTTTTCAGAAACAAGCAACATTTTATTTTGTTCAAACAAAATAGGAAAATCAAAAGGAAAAAAGAAGCCTACACAAACAAAGAATACACCTTCATCAACTTTCTCTCTTTTGCTTTGTGAAGGAAATATTGTAGAAAAGCTGTTACCTATTCAGTTTGTTGTTTTTCCTCCTTGGATGGTAAGTTCTTACTGACACAAGAACAATTATGAAATTTTATTTAAAACCTCAGATTGTCTCAATTTTTTTAGTGGCTATTTTATGCAAAATATTTGATTGACATTGTTTCTATTTCTTTCTTTTTTTTATTTTCTTTTCACATATGAAAATTATTTTTTGTCTTTTGTGGCAGAGTCTATATTTAGTCTCAAGAAGTTTAGACTGTTTATTTAGTGTAGTTCCCAGCCTAGCAGAAAAGGCATAGACAGAAGTGAATATTTCTGCTTTTGAGTCCTCTTTGTTTTATCTTTTAATTGTGATTATTTCTTCCCCACACACTTCCTAGTACTAAATACTGGTGATACTCATAATAGGGTGTTTTCCTGATATCACTCACATCATGTTGTAGCTGCCTATGAAGCACAGCAGTTTCATGATGCGCAAGCAGTCTCACAGTGTATGCATGGCAATATGTTGCTGTTGTAGTCCATGACAAGAGGATCAGATGCCACTGCACCTTCAGGGTGCTACAGCACAGTGTTACCCACCTCATCCATTTTCCAGCCTTAGAAACCTAGCTAAGAAATATTTAGCTTCCCCTATTCTGTACTGATTGCGACCCATTAGTGTCCCTTCCCCTGAGCTGCTTGAGGCAGGGGGAAGAGGCAGAAGAGTTAGGAATGAAGAAGCGGAGTTTGATGAAGGGTTGCTAAGGAAAAGGTGTTGAAGTTTTTGTCTTTGTACCTCACTACTCTAGGTTGTTTTTAATTGGCAATAAATTAAACTTATTTCCTCAAGCTGAGTCTCTTTAGCCTGTGGTGCAATTGATAAATGATGTCCATGTTTATTTTGACACATTTTCTTCCTTTCTTAGTTTCTTCCCCTGGGCTGTTGAGTACTTGTTGAAGCCAAGTGTAAGGTTTTGCATCTGGGTAGGGGCAATCCCAAGCACAAATACAGACTGGGTGGAGAATGGATTGAGAGCAGCCCTGAGAAGCAGGAGTTGGGATTGTTGCTTGATGAGAAGCTCACCATGACCCAGTAACGTGTGCTTGCAGCCCCAAAAGCTGACTGTGTCCTGGAGCTGCATCAAACCAGCATGGCCATCAGGCCAAGGGATGTGATTCTGCCCCTCCACTGTGGTGAAACCCCGCCTGGAGCAGCGCGTTCAGGTCTGAGTCCCCAGCACAAGAAGAATGTGGGCTGATTGAGCCAAGTCCAGGGCAGGGCCATGAAGAGGATCATAGGAATGGAGCACCTTTCCTACAAAGACAGGCTGAGAGAGTTGAGGTTTTCAGCCTGGAAAAGAGAAGACTGGGGAGACCTTGGAGCAGCCTTCCAGTACCTGAAGGCATCAACAAGAAAGAGGAAGAGGGACTTTTTACAAGGGTATGTAGTGATAGGACAAGAGGGATGGCTAAACCTGAGAGAAGCTTAAGTTTAGATTAGATATTTTAGAATTCATTAGGAAGAATTTTTTCACTCTGAGCTGCACTGGAACAGGTTTCCCAGAGAAGTTGTGGCTGCCCCATCCATGGAAGTGTTCAAGGTAAGGTTGGATGGAACTTGGAGCAAACAGGACTAATGGAAGGTTCCCTGTTCAGGGAGGTTGGAACTAGATTATTTTTAAGGTACCATCCAACTCAAACCATTCTATGAGTCTGTGAAATTTTTCAGATAAAGATGATATTTTTCAAAGGAAAAATAATTTCCTTCCAAGAACACCAATTATTTAGTCATTTGGAGAGGATTCTTCAATAATTTGCCACTATCTTTAGCAAGATCTGCTTTCTGCAGGTGTATGTGCCGTGAATCTATATGTGTTGAAGGAGCCCTTGTCTAATAAGTTATTCACTATCTTTTACTAGTTTTTACCTAGTTTTTAACACCTCAGGTAATGCTTTTACTTCCAAGAATATAATCTGATTATTCCTGATTATAATTGATCAAAAAATTATACCTCAATGAGGATTACTGTATGCTACGTTCAGATTCAGTGACACTGCTTTGTCTAATGTATGAGCATTTGTAAATAACATGGTGTAATTTTGTCATTTCTAGTGTTTTGTTTCGGTTTTATTCACTAGCTGAGAGACAGCTTTAAAGATCACAGTTGCAGAACATTTGGGGAGGATGTGATTTATTTCTTCCTTGCTAATGATTAGATATTCATTTACAAATAAGAAATTTTGCAATAATAACACCCATTTTATATTGAGGTTTATTTTTTATTTTTGGTTCATTCTGTTTGTGTTTTTTCCTCCTTCTTACATTCCCAGGAGAACACCATGTATTGCTTGCTTAAATAATATTTGCTTGAATAATTACTTTTCACTTGCATGCTCTTGCAATTTTGTATTTTTACCCTGGTCACAAATAATTTCTTTTACAAAAAAAATTATTTAAATACTCATTTCATTAACCATCAAAGCTACATTTTAAACCTTTCATCTTTTAATACTCATTCGCCACTAAATGAATACAAATTTGGCCTCAACTGTTCTTATATAGCTGAATCAATAAACAGAGTAATAATGAAAGAAAACTTTTCAAAGTACTTTATGGGCACAACTTTGACTCTATGTGATTTCTAAAGTGCTGATGAAGATTTTAACATGAGTTGCATTTTCTAAAAATCTCTTCCTGATATTAAAAGAAGCTTCAAAAACACAAAGAAAATTCAGATTAGAATTTGTAATTCTATCATTTGTAATTCAGTAAAATTATCTATATTGTTATTCTCAGAAAAATGAGGCTCTCAGAAAAAGACACAACAAGCATATTTCCAAATGAAAGTGAGATCTCGTATTTCTAATTGTTATATTGATACTCAGGGATTTGATTTCACCTTCCATTGTTTTATGAAACTATTTTATAAACTATAATTTCTTCTTGACTAAATCAAGACAGCAATTAAAAAAAAAAAAGCTCTTTATATCTCTTTCCAAAGTTGTGCATGTGAGATTTAAATTCTCAAAATTATTTCAATAAAAACAATGGATGAAGATATTTCCACAGAAGTTGGAAATAAATTATCTTTTTCCTACAATATTAACCAGATTACTTCTTCATATTCTGGTTTCAAAACTTTGGGGTGCCTATATACATCTTTTGTGATTTTGACTTTGTTTAATCAGATCAAACTTTCAACATCAACAGCAAAATGCTGTAGTCCATTACATGATGAAGGACTTGCCAGTGTAGGTACTTTACAAAAAGAGAGCATTTTCAAAAAGCTTACAAACTGAGAGGTATGGATTCAGAGAGAGAGAGTAAAATACAAGGCAACAATAAAACAAACTACCTCACCATTAAGTACTAGATGTTACCTAAATTTTTGTAGGCATCAGAACCATAATAAGTTTTAAGGAAAACTAAAACAGAGATAATTGTTTGGAAACCTACTGGGTACATAAAAAGAGCTCAGAAAAATTACGTTGAACATGGGCAGTATAACTTCAGAAAGAGGAAAGGGAAATGGAAAAAGAGAAATGTTTGAAGAGTTTAAAGACATGAGAAAGTTAGGAGAGATTTTTCATTTGATTTTAAAATTGTAAATAATTTTACTGCAAAATAGTAGAACATAAGGCATTTTCATTATGATTCAAAGTTACTTTGAAAACTGATTTTGTGAAACTTGAAAAAAATACTATGCTATGCTATAGTGATTGTCTTTAAGACTTAACACAATTCACAGTAAGTAAATAATGTGAATTCACTGCATACAAAATATATACTTTTTCTTTTTTTTTTCTTTAAATAGTATTTAGAAGTTATGTCAGAAGTTTATATGACCCATATTAGGATTTTTTTTTGAATGGTCAAACATGATGCCAATTGTAAGAAAGTCTCTAAAAACTTGATGTCGAATCAGTGGGCAAAATGATGGAAAGCCAGCTTCAAAGCAGATACATGTAACCTAATGCATGCAGGAAAAGTAATAAAATCCCCCTACCTGTGATACTGAACTGGGAACTGTCAGAAGCAGATTAAGAAATAAATCTTTGGTCATTGTTGACGTATGTCTAAAAACACCAGTTCTGTCCCTGAAAAGAGACAGAAAAAAAGAAACATAAATTGAGCATCACTGTAAAAGGAACTGAGAAAAAGCATATTTTTCTGTAGAAAACCTTGACATACTCACATCCTCAATTACTATAAAAAGTTTTGTTCTCTCCATTTGAAAGACGTAGTAGAATGTGAGATTGCACAGAGAAAGGCAATTGAAAAAGTGAATGCAGTACCTACTCTTAAGGAGCTTGGGACGAAGTCTTGTGACTGACTACTCAACAGAGGAGACAGGTAAGGTGAGGATATGATTGAAGTAGATAGAATCAAAGACAAGCTGAGTTTAGAGCAAAATCTCACAATACTGAAACTAGGAGATAGTAATTTAAAGTAGCACAATGTGGAGGATGAGGAACCCTCTGCAGGAGAGCCCCTCTCCCTCCCATGGAGCAGTCAGGCTGCTAGCCTGAGTCATCCCTAAGATAAGCAACTCACCTCAAGTGAGAGGTCATGGAGACCTAGTGGTCCAAAACCCCAGCATGCTGTGCTTCCCTATGCAGATAGCCTGTACTTACCCCCTGTGTCTCCCTATAAAAACCCCGGCCTCAGCCTCTGACCCCAGGAGCTTTCTGTTCCTGGTTCTCTTTGCACAGACACTGACAATAAAGCCCTCTCTCTGTGGAACTGCCAGACAGTCTCCTCTCTCTCTTGTTCCTGTATTGGCCTGGGGGTTCCAGTATAGAGACGAAAATCACAAGAGCTGAAATCACTACTCTGAGCTGGTATCACTTGCTGGAATCCACCACAGAGCCAAGGAAGCAGGCCTCTGCTCCTAGAACATGTTCTCTTGCAAGATACTCCTCTCTGGGAAGGATACAGGCCCTTGGGTGAAACTCTCACCCAGCTTTCTGGCTGTATCAAGTGGCACCTGAACAGGGACTGTATCAGTACAAGATCTGTTTAAAATAGTTAAGATATAAGATATTATTATTTTACACAGCTGTTAGTGAATTTTTAAAATTTTCTTTGCTGCAGGAGACTATGAAAGTAGATAGCATCTGCAAGGGCAGAAAGTGATTTGAAAAAAATCATAGACGAAAGACAGGAAAGAAAAGAAGACAGGAAAGGGAATTTGCCCTAATTCAGCTATTGTGTACTGTCTAGCGAGGGAGTGGTAATGAGAGTATCAGACCTCTTAGGGAACAGGATGGCACGTTCTTCCTAAAAATTGTCTGCCACCATCACAGGCAGAATAACAGGCACGAAGTACAACTTGAGACATTATGGCATCTTTCCAATTTTTCGCATGGTTCTTCCCATGCTATAGGACCACAAATGAAAATCCTGCAGACTGCAGTGCAATCAGTGAGCTGATCCGTAGACTAAATGAGCCAAATGGCTTCAGAGCTCATTAAAAAACACGCCATTGCTTACATAAGCATGAAACTATACTTTACAGTTCTTATCTCCACTGCAATACTCTCACCGTTCTTCATAACATGAATAGAACATGTCACATATTCTTACTCAAATAACAGTGAGTAGTCACTTTTATATGTTACTACTCTATGTATTTCTTTTCAAATTAAAATATTACAGAAGCATAATTTAAAATTACTAATGTGTTTATATCATTATTACACAAAGAAGAAAATAGAAGTTTTTAAAAAAGCTCTAATAACCTACTGTTTTAATTGTTTGCAATACATCAGTTAAAACTGTTATGAAAATGAGGATTTATTTCCTGTGACTAAGCAACGTAAACTCAGATAAGCTTTCCTAAGAAGCATACAAATAATGATAGAAAAGAAAGAAGTAATAATGTATATGTAGATATGTAAATATGTAGAAAAGAGGGAATAATTAATATCAATTTTGCAACCTCAAAAAAAAAAATTATCAAATAGATGATAACCTTGTGAGGGTTCAAGTTTCACATAGAAGAAAAATTAAGGCTGCCTAAAGCTGTTTTGAAAACATGAACAAAAGCATGTTGAATTGGGTAGATTTAATGTGTGTATATTTTTAGCAACACGATTTCCCTTGTTTTTCTGAAGTATTTAATGCAATCATTACCTTAAATATCCAGTTAAAATTCTGAAAAATGTTTAATATGAAAATATGATTATGGTTTTTACTCAGGTAATACAATGCTGTGGTGTCAATTGACAAATTGGAGTATCACATTTGATTTGGAAATGTAGTTGAGATTGAATTTATTGCAGATGTAATATGTTTTTTTGCTTCTTTTGACATCTATTTTTTGTTCTCTTGCAAAAGTACAAGTGATACGGATATGTGAGTATATCAGCAGGAGTAAAAATCATGATTTACTGACATCAAGAAATCTTACAAACCACACTCTGAAAAAAGTAGTGCTCAGTAAATTTGATACAGATCATAGATAGATCTTTTAAAAGACAAATATAAATTATTCATCCCATGAGATGGTCTTCCTCTTGAATCAGATATGTTGTACTTGAATCAGTTATATTTCCTATTGAAACCTATATGCTGATTATCACACTGTGTACCATATGCATCATCTACTCAAATCTGCAAAAGAAATAAGAAAGATTTCATATTGAGACAAACACCTTGTATCAAGTAGTAAACCAAAGTAATGTCTTATCAAATTATAAATTATGATTGTCACAACAGGTTCATCACTTTTTTTCATATTGTTATATTTACTAGTCTATGTTTTTGGTCTTTGTGGTCTCTAAGCTCAGAAGCACTGCTTACTGAAAAAGATGTTTAAATACATTGTCTTTTTAACAACAGCAAAGAATGCACCATAATTCTACACAAGTGTTTTGCCTAACTTTAATGATTTGCATCCTGATAAAGGAATATGTCTATAAATTCATTCTCTGATTATGTAGAGAAATGTATAATAACAGTACTGAGAGATCAACAGACATTTTTGGTATGAAATGTAGCTTTCTGCCACACACAGTTACAATCTCAAAATTAATCTCCATCTAAGATAGCCTTTTCAAACCAGAAAAGCTAGTTTGAAATCCATAAACACAGCTGAAAATATGAGGAACTGTAAACCATGAATAACAAAAAATTTAGACCAGAAGAACATCCTTAAATATTATGAAAATACATGAAAACTATTTCTTTATGCCTATGATTATTCATGAAGGGAAATAATTGACTGCTTTCCTAGAAAGAAATGATCCACTTTGGTGGCAAGAGGAAAACTGGTTTTCATCTCACATGTCTTTACCCTTTTGAGATTCTATTACAACATGTGCATATACTTCTATTAAGTAGTACATCATAATAGCTGTTCCAAAATTGAAACGTGGTATTACTTTAAATTAGTAAACAATTATTCAAGCGACATCTTATCTTTTTCTAAGTCCTACATTACTTCTATTCTTTTTTTTTTTCTCACGGATTTCCTGCAGCATGTATCTGCTCTGTTCTCTCTTCAATCCTAAAATCGTAACTGGATCTTAAGTATATTACGGTACTTTCAGCTGCTCTTCCAACAGAGACATTATTTAGCCTGTATAACTATTTTCAGAATGATATACTAGGTATAATATAGCAAAATCTGTTTTTACTATATATATTGTTGGAACCGTAATTTTTACCTATTTTTTTTTCTAATAAACAATTAATTATAATCTTCCTGAATTAAAATGACATGATATTTTTTCGTCCTGTCTGACATTCAATTCGTTAAAAAGAATATTTAAATGTAAGAATTTTAATTATTTTTAAATCTTCCATTGCAGTACATAACACAGTAATATTGCATTCCAGCATAAAGACATTTCTAACTTCCAAAAGGATAGAAAAACAAGTGAAAATATACTAGATACCCCACAAAGTGATTTATTTCCTTTTCTTCATGCTGGTACTGAAGGAAAGTAGGAGCTAATACTAACTGGTTCTAATTATAAACTTTTAATTGGTTTTCACCTAAATAGATGCATTGAGTGTGTTAATTTGGGCCATTAGCCTTATGAGTTTAAGACAATAACTTCAAGAGTCTCTGGCCAATATCACTCACGGTGTCTTGCTTCTGAGTAGATTCAATAAGCTGAGGCAAACTGAAATTTTGGTTGAATTAGTTTTTGTTGTTTTTCTCATGTAATTCAAGAGACATCACAAATACTTTATTTTGCAATGTAAATTACTCTCTCTGGAACACTACAAACATTATATATTGACAATACTGGCTGATGGAAACTGTAAAAGTCCTGTGAGATGCATTTTGGCAGCTGGAGAGCAGGACCTAATGTTTTGGGGACTTATGTGAAATATTTTAGCTATACTTTAGGTCACAGGGTGTGATTCTTGGGGATGGTCCTGTGCATGGCCAGGAGTTGAACTCAATAATATCCTTGTGGGTCCCTTCAATTCAGCACATTCTGTGATTCTGTGATTTAACGAGTCTGCTGTACCTGAGCACTGGTCCACAGTATGACCTGACTGACTGAACTTAATATATTTCTTCACTCTTCTGATAAGGCCATTGCAAAATCTAACCTCCAACAAGACAGATATTTGTGAAAAGATAGGGAAAAATAGCAAGGATAGTTATTGCGTAAAGTATTAAGGAAAATTAATTTGAAGTCTAACTGGTGATTAAGTTTTGCAGTGCCGAAGGCCATAAGATCTTTGAATGTTATTCTTTTTAGATCTAACAAAATATCATTCTGCTGGGAGATTGTTTTCTGTGGAGGTTACCTGCAGCACATTGAAAACTATTTCATTTTAGCATGAGGATTTTCTCATCCATTTCACCGACTACAAATTGTATAAATTAACTATTAAAGTCTTCCAGTTTCCACAGGGTTTCTTTAAACATACCAAACTAGTAAATGCAACACCTGTAAAACACTTTTCCCTCATCGTGTCTCTTGTAAAGAAAACAAGAGAAACAAAACAGTAAGGAATAGAAGAAATTAAAGTCCCCATGGGGTGAGGGAGTCTTACCTGATAAGCCCACATTTGGAGGCTGCATCTAGCTAGCGCTTAAAATCAGTGTAAGCCTGCAATGTGCTGAAATGCTCCTTAGGTTAACTTCAATGATTTTGTAAGTACCGTAACAACAATCTGACCTTCCAGGTTTAATTCCTACCATATCGAACCACTGATTCATGTCCTTTAGAAAGGAAAAGCTGCAGTTACCTGGCAGTGACTAACTGCGAGTAACTAGCAGCTACCTTTGACATAGAGGAGATCCAGTTAGAACAGGTTAGTCACAGTAATGTTGAGTCCTGAAAACATCCAAGGCTGGAGATTCACAACTGCTTCAGGAAATGTGTCCCCATGTCTGACCATTACCAAAGTACTATCTTTCTTTCTTTTTATCAACCCAGTGTTTCTCATATTCCAAGATGATTTTGATGCTCCTTCAGTGAAGTTGCTCAAGGATGTTGGTGGCTTTCTTATACTGGGGAGGCCACAACAGGACACAGCACACCTCATACAAGTGAAGAGGTGAATTCACTCTTTGAAAAATAGATAATTAAACAGATTATTATGTGATTGGCCTTTCTGTCAGCATGGGTATACCGATGAGTTATATTCAATTTATTCACGATATTCAGATGTTTCTTTTCAAATGCTTTTTAGGTTTTCATCTCCATGCCTATACTCTTTCAAAGGATTAGTCCATCCCAGATTTTTGTGTGTAACTTTGTGGAATTCTATATATCCATTATCAGAAGGCAGGCAATGTATCCTATATATTACTTCTATAGAATTATATAGTCTCTCTGGAAAAGGGATTCTGAACTACATTTTGTGGATCTTTTTGTAGTATTGTATCTTACTTTTCTTTAAAACAATCAAACTAAAGTGTGGAAGCAAGCATTTTAAAGGGATTATGTTGAAAATAATAATTTTTGTCGTATTCCTGAAAGATATTCCTGTTCCAAAGTCAGATATGTGACAGCAATTTGCCATAATGATGTTTTTAACCAAAAATGTTTATTAATAAATATTATTTGTAGAAATGGAAAAATGTTCCTTCTCACTTCCAGATTATTTCTCTCTATGAACAAGCATAAAAGAAATAATCATTAGATGAACTGGCAGAAAGAGATTTTTAGACAAAATTAACTGGTAGGTTTTGTTGACATGATACATGATGCATTTGGTCTATGTCAACACAATCTTCTTGGGTTTTGAATATTTTAATTAAGCATAAGATACTCATGTTATTTTTGACCTTTTGGGTATTTATTCAAAATGAGAACTAATCTGTAATGTCAAGGAGATGTTTAAAGAGGATCATGAGGATTATAAATAAAACAAAACTATTTTTTTTGCTAATATAATGTAGTGGCAATACCTTTTCAATTAATATGGCTGGATACAGTAATGCATCTCCCTCTCTGTTGTGCTCTTTGGGAAAGAATTATATCCTAACTCCCTTCTGTCCTCCCTCCCTCCCTTGTTTTTATTTTCTTAGCAATAAAGTGGACTCTATGAAATGAGTAATATTCTCTCAAAACCAAAGCCCTGATTTGTTTGCGAATGCCAGCCATCAAATAGCTTTTCTTAGACAAAATCCAGAAACAAAATTAATAAGTTCTAGGCTTTGCATCTTGATGTTCGCTAAGATTTCAGTTCTTTAAAGTCTTTATCTGCAGAGACAGGGCTCTTGAACAAGAACCCAGTTTAGACTTCTCAGGCCTCTTTACACTCACTTCCAATTCTTTTTCAGGGAACATAAACATTCTTCCCTAAATCAAATGACCTTATACCTTCATCAAGCTTTTTGATCTTTCCCTGTGATATCTCCCTTGTCTTCAACTGTTTTCAAACCAATATACTCAAAAACTTATATTTATGTGTCTGGATAAATCTTGGGAAAACCCTATATCAGGGACACCAGCTTTTAGACATTTTTGTTTTAACTCTGTTATCCTGTTTAAGAAAAATGACAGCTCATTTAATGTATGTTGCAGTTATCATTCCAAATATTTTTGACATATTACCTGACTCCAGACTGTAGCAGAGTTCTCATTGACATCAAACAGAGCTAAATGCTTAAACTAAATGCAGATAGCAGTCTTTTTTAGGATTAAGTATCAATCTCAACTGTATGGTAAAATTTGTTCCTCTTCCAATACAAGCTACAGTTAATTTAGGAATTTTTTTTTCAAATTTTGAAAGAAATGATGATATTTAGGCCTGTTCACTTAGGTCAGATAAGTGCATCTCTTGTCTTACCAGCAGCTGAGCTATGTAAGTACTTTTATAGAATTATTAGTAAGTTACAGAACTACGAGGAAGAGAATTCCTTAAAAATCTTTTAGGTCTAGAATGTATATGAATTAAGTAGAAGTTAGTAATCAAAATCCAAGCACATCTCCACATGATCCAAAACACTAATTAGTCTATTGCCTGTACATGACTGAGCATGCTTTAGGTATTTACATTTTTAATGCTCTCCAATAATGTACAGCAGGCCACTGCAGCAATAAGAAATTACAAGTGCTCTTCCACATAGAGGAAATTAGGTGAAGAAGAAAAATACATAAAATATGTTCTACTATTCTCTAAAAGGAGACATATCTACAGGAACAAAAAATTAATAATAGAATCATAAAATAAGTGCATAGTTTTCTCAAGGCTATATTTTGCTAGTCATATTTTATATTATTTGTGTCATACTGGTAAGCAACATCAGAGTATTTCAGACTATCAACTCCCTGATGGCTGTGAGTAAAAAAGATAGAGCCAGACTATTTCAGTGTCAGGGCAAGAGACAATGGATATAAATTGAAACATGCCTAAATAGAAAATAACTTTTCATGCTAGGAACAGTCAGACACTGGAACTCATATCCCAGAGAGGATATGGGGTCTCCAACTGTGCTGATTTTCAAAATCCAATTGAACTTGGTCTTTAGCAGCCTGGTTTAGCTGATCTTCCTTTGAGTGGCAGATTTGAACTCAATTGGACCTCTCCAGAGGTTCCTTCCTACTGCAACCATGCTGTAATTCTGAGAACTTATTGAGGAAAAAAGGGAATTAAAGCATAAAGCCATTACCTCACTTCAAAATATACCTCTATTCTAATGTGAAGGCAATGAATGAATATATAGTTGTATCCATGACTAGTTTTGGAGGTCATGGCATTTACATGGAGAGTAATTCCAAGAAGATCTTCAAATAAGTAATTGAATTAAAGTAATAAACACACGCAAGTTTACTTGAGTATAAGGTTTCCTTTTTTTCTCTCCCATAATCTAGGGGGAGGAAATAGAGAGTACAAGAGCATAACTATTGAACTGAGCCTCTAGAGTTTAGAATGAAAATGCATACAAAATAAAATACACATGCTGCTGAGACTTGAATTATCTGTAATAATTTAGGTTAGAGTGCTATCTTCCTGAGGCAACAGGCTGTTTGTACCAACTCTTGTCAAAAATCAGGATTAATTTGTACATTTTTGATTAGTGCCATATTATAGTTTCATTTTATTCTTTGTACTTAAATTGCATTTTGCCTAGGGCATTCATTTAAGATAGAGTTCATTAAAGTATGTTATTCCATTTTGGCTTTTGTGTAGACAGAAAAAAAAAAAAAAAGAAGCTATGCTCAGAAGTGAAAGGCTTTGATATGTAATTTATTTTGACAACTATACTGTTATAGCAGCAAGGTCAGAAAAGCTATTTTCACAGAACTTACACAAAATTAAATTTTTTCATTTGCATTACAAGTCTATATATCTGAAAATATTTTGCCTGTCATATATCAAACCAATTACGATAACACTTGGGCATATATTTTGAAAAACATTTGAATTTTACTGGTTTGTTTTTCAATTTGCATTATTTTTTAAAAGCCAGTTAAATTTTTTCTGTCTAAAAAGATTAGGAGGGTCACAGTTAAACACATATTTTTCAAATTGCAAAATTTCTTAAATTTGATCAGAAATGGTGTGAGTAATCTATTCAAAGGAAAAAACATTTGAAATGGTTCTGAAAGGCAGAAAATTTATGTTTGTGAAGCAAACAGACTTTTACTTTTTAAATGTACACTCTCCTACAGTTTGTATAATTTGATTCTTAATGGTCTGAACCACCATTGTGAGGTTACGCTTCACTCACCACAGTGAAATGGGGAATTAAATAGAAACATTAAAAGCCTCAGTGTTAAATTCCATTTGGAAAATCAGGAATAGAGATACCTATAGTCTGAGATCTATTTTGAGTATTTTTAATTATTAAGGCACTTAATAAATAGTATTTTGTTTAGTTACCTTGCCTAAAATCTCTAAACTGATAGGCAATATGACAGACTGGGCAGATATCCTGGAGAAAAATACAAAGACTGCAGTTCTGGGTGTCATAACTTCAAGTGAGATATGCTAGAGAGCCCCTGAGAGAAGAAAATCCTCACTAGCACTCACGTCTCATTCAAAGTGTTAAGAGTTCTAAATCTGCTTGAAACAGTGACCACAATATGAGACAAACATCTGTCAGGGTTACAAAAGGAGTCAGAAAAAGGAAAAAAGAAACATAAAGGTCATATCTGGTCAGGGCTTTTGGGCCATCACCTAGAACCAGAGACTGAGTCTGTGGGCCCTGATCAATCAGAAGGAGATAAGGTTAAGGGGTACACTGCTTACAACTGTGTTAGGAGAAATTACAAGTTCAATATGGTTTTAAGCCAGTGGCAATAGCCCACAGGTTACAGTTGGAGAGCTCAGGTTACCTCAAAGGAAAAGATGCATTCTTACTGGGGTGGTAGTACAGCACATGACACAGGGGAGAGCAGAATTTGCATTCTTCAAGGTTTTTAAGACTCAGCTGGCCAAAGACACAGTGATAAGATCTCATGTTGATAATAATTCTAATAGAGGCTGGATGTTGAATCAAACAACTTCCAGAGATTTCATCCCAACAATACTGCTGTGATTCTGTGACAGAAATCGAAACTAAAACAAACTCTTTGTGAGTCACGCAAACAGAGGGGCAGGACCTCCTCTGTTGGAGAGCAGTGGACTGATTAAGGAAGGCCTCTAGGGAGCAGCGACCAGGAGCGGGCAAACAGAGGCACGGCACAGTTCTGAGGGTGGGGCACAGCTCTAAGGGCGTGGCACGGCTCTGAGGGCGGGGCACGGCTCTGAGGGCGGGGCACGGCTCTGAGGGCGGGGCACGGCTCTGAGGGCGGGGCACGGCTCTGAGGGCGGGGCACGGCTCTGAGGGCGGGGCACGGCTCTGAGGGCGGGGCACGGCTCTGAGGGCGGGGCACGGCTCTGAGGGCGGGGCACGGCTCTGAGGGCGGGGCACGGCTCTGAGGGCGGGGCACAGCTCTGAGGGAGTGGCACCGCTCTGAGGGCGTGGCACGGCTCTAAGGGCGCGGCACAGCTCTAAGGGCGGGGCACAGCTCTGAGGGAGTGGCACCGCTCTGAGGGCGTGGCACGGCTCTGAGGGCGGGGCACGGCTCTGAGGGCGGGGAACGGCTCTGAGGGCAGGGAACGGCTCTGAGGGCGGGGCACAGCTCTGAGGGCGGGGCACAGCAGTTTGCACAGGCAGGACA